>JACEVL010000872.1:187500-267854 GCA_020284085.1 Aporrectodea caliginosa
TTTAGGGTTAGGTGTTTATTTTGGGTCCATTGACCCGTCTAAAATCACCGTGGTAAAAAATATGACTCTGGGCCTAACATTAAGCTGATTAAGTTCGACACTTGCTCTCATCCTGCATTCTAATCCTAATATCGCTAGTTTAGGGAAATGTAAAGTTTTGTTCAAACTGTAAAATGCATCTACGGTGAATTTGGCACCTCCTATAATATAAACTCCGTGTTAACATAATGAGAACAAAACATGATGACGTGACTATTATCAGCGACCTAGTCTACGAGGTAAGGTTCCAAAATGTACTTTTGAAAAATTAATTCATGTTAATCGTCGATTATCAGTAAGTTTTCACAATTTTTAATTGCTTTTCCATTTCTGTAGAATGTCCCATAAATTTTATTATCAATGTAAGTTATATCCTGAAGAATTACAACTAGCGGACCGCAAATAGTAGCCTACTGTAGCGTTTGCAAACCCGTCGTTCGTTTAGTTCATAGTTGTAAAAACGTTTTTTTCGTTTTTTATTATTTTCAAAAAACGTCGTTTTTTTCGTTTTTTATTTCTCGTCTCGTTTTTTTCCGTTTTTTTTTATTTTTTAATTTAACTTTATTTATTTACTGTCTGTTATTATTTGTTTAATTTTATTCTTGTCTGATATCCCTTACGTTGTCTCCGTCCTTTCAAGGATTCATCTAATTTATGTCACTATTTAGTGTCATCAGTTGAGAAAAAATAGCACAGAACAGGAAATAAAATTTATAAAAGTTATTTGAATTGCTAAGTTATCTAAAATGCGAAATGTTGTCTTTGTACACAGAAATCTCCGATTGACTGATAAACTGACTGATATTACTCCATAATATATTATTACATTCTTATATAAGTCCGAATTGTAAGTACAATTTTTGATTACGTATACGCTACACTCTAGGCCTATAGTTATAAAATTTGGTTTTTAATTTATTGTTTATGCCAGCATGGACTTATGTGGATTTGTGCATACAATTTAAATTTGAAAAGATTTCAGTATTTTTAATAACTCAATTTCTTATTAAACCAACACATATGAAAAAGAAAATAATTGTTGTAGATTAATGTTAGGCCTACTTGGTGTTTACTAATAAAGTTATGTTATTTGCTGATTAAAATTAAATTGTATAAACAAGGTTTTTAATTTTAAAATGCAGAAAAGATGTAACAAAGTCAAATTATTTTCTTTTCCGTTTTTTTCTCGTTTTTTCCGTTTTTATTTTTGAAAAAAAAACCGACGTTTTATTTCGTTTTTTATTTTGTTTATACCGTTTTTTACAACTATGATTTCCAGTGACAACAGCAGCTATGCGGTCCATATTTTCTTTTTATCTATTAATGTCGGGAAACATTTTGCCGTTCTAGTCATAGTTGTAAAAAACGTTTTTTTCGTTTTTTATTTTTTCCTCAAAAACGTTGTTTTTTTCGTTTTTTATTTCTCGCCTCGTTTTTCCCGTTTTTTTATTTTTTTTATGTAACTTTATTTATTTATTAACTGTCTGCTACTACTTGTTTAATTTTATTTTTGTCTGACATCCCTTACGTTTTCTCCGTCCTTTCAAGGATTCATATAATTTACATGTACGTCACTATTTAGTGTCATCAGTTGAAATAAACAGCTACAGGAAATAAAATTTATAAAAGTTATTTGAATTTCTAAGTTATCCAAAATGCGAAATGTTGTCTGTGTAATCAGTAATCTCTGACCGAATGATAAACTGACGGATATTAGACCTACTCCATATCAAGTTCTTATGTAAGTCAGAATTATTGTAAGTAGACCTACTTTTTAATTAAGTACACTCCATACTTACAAAGTTTAGTTTTTAGTTGCTTATGTCTGCATGGATTGATGTGGACTTATGTATACAATTTTAATTGAAAAGATTTCAATATTTTTAATTTCCGGAATTCTTTTTAAACCAAACTTATGAAAAAGAAAATAATTGTTGTAGATTACTGTTACTTGGTGTTTACTAATAAAATTATGTTATTTGCTAATTAAAATTAAATTGTGTAAACAAGGTTTTAATTTTAAAATGCAGTAAAAGATGTGGAAAAGTCAAATTATTTTCGTTTCCGTTTTTTTCTCGTTTTTTATTTTTTTCAATAAAACGACGTTTTTTTCCGTTTTTTATTTTGATTTGACCGTTTTTAACAACTATGGTTTAGTTCGTCAATATCTAGAGTTTCTAGACTATTTGAGAGTAGGCCCTAATCTCCATAAATATCTTCCACATGGATGCATATTTTATAAATTTTGGTAATCTATCGTTTTAGCGTTCTAAATAATTATTCGCCATTGTATCGTGACAACAGCGGAGCATAGGCTACACCCGCATTGTGATTTAGTCATCCGCACCTGCCGCTCGTCAATCACGTGTAGGCCTACTGCGATCTGAAAGTCTTAGCGTTTTGAGATTTAGGCCTAAGGATTGTATTGTATTGCATCTAACGATTTACATAGCGCCTCTCTCAGAATAACTATTTAGAAGCGCTCTCAGCACGAAAACCCCGGATGTGTGGGGATAGTGGAAATTCACGACAAAAAGTACCAAATTCACAGTAACATTTTGTAAAAATGGGCGAAAATCACGGCAAATTCACGACAAGAAATCACGATTTTATTTGCTAAGATTCGACCAAACAAGAGCGCAAGCAAGAGAGAAATGATGTCAGTGTAAATGTAGTGTCGTTCTACTACTAACGTGTACTCTGTAAGGTTAGTCAGTAAGTCTACTGTAACACTCTTTATTGTTCAACACCCATTATACACTAGGTAAGCTACACAGCGCTCGTGACTCCACCACACGCACCGACTGGTGATAATTGCCGGAACTGTCCTTAAATACTCCCACGATGACGACGATGGCAGCCTAGCCCGGCCAGCCGCACATGCATGCACCAGCTCCTCCCATGATGACACTACATGGTCAGTCACAATAAAAAACCCGAGCCGCGGGTTTTCTTGCAACCCAGGTGCGTGTGGAGAACCAACAAAATCAAGCGCGATAACAGTAAAACAATGAAAGTTCAAATCAACTAGTAAGCGACAATCAAAGCGTAATAACATCGTACGTCTCAATCAGCATAATCCATAATGTTGATAAACACAAGAAAGCTAACATGACATCAGTAAATAATGTACTCAAACGCGAAACTAAACGATAACAATAAAGTTCGGTTAGCAATCACAACCAAAACTAAAGAAATAATGTAACCATTATTGTAAAGCGAGTGGAACATTGAACTCCGAACTAGAAATGTAAAGTTTAACAGAATAACGCTTTGTCGGTCCAATAATGTTCTCGAGTCGTCTAGCTGCACCGCAAGTAATGGGTAGCGACTGCGGCAACAAAATACGAATTTGTGACGGTTTATGTAAAACTGTAATGTGCCACTGAAACCGTAATTTACGTCCCAAACAACGACGCGAGAGACTAATGTGAGAAATTGAATTTACAGCGACGATGTCATAATCATTCAAAGCATATCGCAGCTCGTACCAAGGAATCACAACCGTGTCTTCTGTGTTTAATATGTGCATAGTTAACCGAACCGACTTAGCAGTCGACGATTTCCCACAGTAGCAAAATTTCCGAACAATCCCACTTAAAAATATGCCGGTAGTAAAACTGGCACCAAAGTTTCAGACAAAGGTGGTAAAACAGTTGCATGCAGAGTACAGACAGTGTTAGAACGAACATTAGAAGTTGACAAACGAGTGGCAGTCAAATTATCATAAAAGGTGACAACCTTTTCATCAAAATCGATCCGTGCCCCACTCGCCTCCAAAAAATCTAATCCCAAGATCAAACTGTACCCCACCTGTGGCAGAATCAATACCTCACAAGGAATGCTCAACCCCGTAATCGTTACAGTAATTTCCGCTCTACCTTGTACCTGCACAGGATGACCGTCAGCCAAAAACACATCTCTATTGTCTCCCTCCCTCAATGGTTTTAAAGGAATTTTTAGTTTTTGCAGAAATGCGGCACTCATGCAAGACACACTCGCCCCAGAATCAAGCAAAGATTGTACAGTATGATTCCTAATCGTGACAAAAATTGTGTTTCTATGCATTGCAACTTTATCAGTCTGCACATAAATTCTGTCCGTGTTAACGTTTATCCCGCCCGCCGACTGTGGACGACGGGAAGCGAATTCCTATGTTTGACTATAGCGCCCCTTTGTTGACCTGCAAACAGACTGTAAATGACCTCGCTTAGAACACCTAAAACAAGTAACCCCCCGGGCGCGACAGAAGTTATTTGAAGTATGAATACCTCCACAATTTCCACATGTTGGCTTGGAAGTTGTGCGCCAGGAGTTCAGTGGCTGCGAACGGTAAGGCGGTCGTGGTCGCCACGACGGTGAATCATGTGGTCGATTATTCTCCGAGTGTCCTGGATAAGACTGCGCCGATGGTGGATAGCCTCGTGAAGTCGATGTCGCGTAGGGCTCGAGACGTGGTTCCAACACTGGCTTAGGTGACTGATCAACGAACGTGACATGATGGGGTGAAGGCGTCCTGCGTCTCGTAGAATTAATCGCTGCGACACTCGTAATCTGTAGTTGCTTTAGCTCCTCGCGGATAGCGGCGAGCTCGGACACAGTGTGACGGATATGGTGATCAGTGTCTGATTGGTCTTCCTGCGACAATTCCGTCAATCGTCCCCATTTCCGTAGCCCCTCTATTGTAGTTAAATCATGCTGCAGAACATGCTGTCTAATGTTCGAACGTAGACCGTTCAATGCCACGAGGAACGTCTGGCCAGCGTCGACATCAAGTTTTTGAGCCGCTTGCTGGACACTTGTTAAGAAATCATCAACAGACTGGTGCGGTAATTGTTTGAGACTCCACAAGTCAGCAGCGCGTTTCCAGGCATCCGTCGCTTTAGGTCCGTAACGCAGGGTCAGAGCGTCCCGCAAGGCACCAAAATTCTGACGTGTTGTCTCCGACTGCGTGTTAAACCACACCGCTGCTCCATTCTTAAGCAGAAGCGGTAATGCTGCTAATTTCTGCGCCCCCGACATGCGTCGAAACGTTGACCATAGTTCGAAATTCTTCAAAAACTCAAGAATGTCTTCCTGCTGATTTCCCGTAAACGGTGAGGGAACCAATGTATTCCCAGCCATTTCAGAGTCAGATGATATTGAATCAGCGTCAGCACCGTCGTCAGAATCGATAACAGCGTTGCTTGATTGCGGCGACAAAACGAATGCCGGAGACGTAGATAGAAAAGCGTCTGCAGGCGGTGTGAGAACCTGTGGCGCAGACGTGGAGGGAAAAGCGTCAGCAAGCGGTGTGGGAACCGGTGGCGAAGACGTAGTGGTCAAAGCGTCTGCAGGCGGAGCGAGGACAGCAAATGGAGAATCAGTGGGAAGATTCAAAGAAGATGGCAGCAACCCAGAGAAGCCGGATCCCGTTGGAGTAGAAATTAGTGTCTTACCGGAACGAAGTAAGTAACGGCCTGTTGTTTGATTGTCCGGCCCACTCATCTATGTGATGTTCTAGGAGTACGGTGCGTGTGACGAGTGTCTGTAGTCAGATGATCCAGAAACGTTGTCTCGAGAGGTACGGAAGCGACCTTTTCTTTTGAGTTCTCCACCACTTGTAGTGTCGTTCTACTACTAACGTGTACTCTGTAAGGTTAGTCAGTAAGTCTACTGTAACACTCTTTATTGTTTAACACCCATTATACACTAGGTAAGCTACACAGCGCTCGTGACTCCACCACACGCACCGACTGGTGATAATTGCCGGAACTGTCCTTAAATACTCCCACGATGACGACGATGGCAGCCTAGCCCGGCCAGCCGCACATGCATGCACCAGCTCCTCCCATGATGACACTACATAAACGTCCTGCATCAAATTACGTTTGTGTTTACTTAGCTCTTATTAATGTAATCATATCAATAAAATATATTATTACACAAGCGTTGTGCTTATGCGGCGGAAAATGCCGCCACGCAACGCGCGAAAACTTATTCTACGGCGGAAATTTTTTCACATTTTATCTAAAACGACTCTAACCCTGACCCAAACCGACCGTCGCAGCGCCTAACCTGACCCTAACCGACCCTCACGACGCCAATTTATAGGAAGTCACGCATTTTGCACAAGGATAAATCCTCGGCGAAAGGTTTGTCCTATCCACAATTCAGCCATTTTAAGATGTTTTCAAGTTGCATGTGCGGCCCAGGCGTGGCGCATGCTCAAATGTTTACCGTCGCAGAAGTGAAATTTTCGTATCTTCCGACGCAGAAGATTTATCCATTACAGAACGACGCGAAGTAGTTGTGTAATGTGTCGCTAAGTGTCGGTGTCAAAGTATGGCACCTATAAGCTTAGTCAATGTCTGCAATTATAGACCATCATTCAAGTTCTCGGCTGTAAAATTATGACGCTAAGGCGAAACATGTCATTTCCGAAAGTCGTGTTGCATTTATCTCACAAAAATTTGTCCAGAATCACGACAATTCACCACATTTGGGGAAATTTACGGCATTCACGTCAAAAACCGAAAATCACGGAATTCACCGCTTCTGTGATTAGGCCTACCTGAATTTATACAATCCCTAAGGATATGATTAGGAAGATACTGGCTTGGGAACATTTGGATATCGGCATTATCTTTTGGATCCTTTAAGTTTCTCCATCATACAACCTCTTGTTTTATTCATGTTCAGCCGTTCAGGCAGATGGTAGCCTAGTTAACTTAATGGACAATCAATTAAATCAAACTGCACGAATTTAACTGGATTTATTTGAGGTAATGACGAGAAAGTAGCATACCGACGATTTAAGAATAATATTGGGCAAGGACTATTTTATACAGTTGAAAACGGACTGCAAATTCCTATTGAATGTGTTCTGCAATTGTCTTTGCAAATTGATATCATGTCTTAGGCGACCATACTGCGGAATTCTGATTCTGTCTCCCAGTTATGTCTTTTATTTTACGACTATGGTGCTTTTTATTTTCCTAGGTTGACGACATGAATGAATAAATGCAAGAGAAAAGTAATATGTACAGTTGTTGATTTCTACTGAATGCTTAGTGAGCTTCATACTGGAAAAGGCAAACAACTGACGAGGCTGAAAAATAATTTTTGTCCACAGAAACTTATAACATGTTTAGTGTTTTCAAGTCTAGCTTTGTGCGAATATCAGACAGTTCATAATAATAAATTATGTCATAGAAAGTTCGCAGCTGCAGAACCACATTAGAATCCATGGTGGAGAGACGCCTTATCAATGCCAGCTATGTTAGAAACGCTTTTCCCAGTCTTCAAGTCTAACAATTCATGCAAGAATTCATAGTAGAGAAAAATCTTACCAATGCCAAATATGTCAAAAGCGTTTTTCCATGTCTTCCAGTTAAAACGTCATGCAAGAATTCACACTGGAGAGATGCCTTACCAATGTCAAGTATGTAAAAAACATTTTTCCCAATCTTCATATGTAACACTTCATGCAAGAATTCATACCGGAGAGAAATCTTACCAATGCCGTGTATGTCAAAAATGTTTTTCTCAGCCTTCATATCTAAGGATTCATGCAAGAATCCACACTGGAGAGAAGCCTTACCAATGCCAAGAATGTAAAAAACGTTTTTCCAAAACTTCACATCTAGCACGTCATGCAAGAATTCATACCGGAGAGAAGCCGTACAAATGTCAGTTATGTGAATTTAAAACTAAGTATGAAGTTAATCTAAAGATCCATATGAGAAAGCATTCCGGAGAGAAGCCATACCTTTGCATGGTATGTCAGAAAACATTCTCGAACATTTCAGGTCTTAGCAGTCATGAAAAAACCCACTCTGAAGCGAAACCATTTCTGTGTATTCTTTGTAACAAAACATTTTCCGCAGCTTCAACTCTAAAAGTTCATGTTAGAATCCATACTGGAGAGAGACCATACCAATGTCAGATATGTAAGAAGAGTTATTCCCAATCTTCTCACCTGCGAGGTCATGTTCGATTCCATACTGGAGAAAAACCATACCAATGCCAGACATGTCAAAAACGGTTTATCCAATCTTCTAGTCTTAAATGTCATGCAAGAATTCATACTGGAGAGAAACCATACCACTGCCAATTATGTGAGTTTAAAACTGGAGAGAAACTGCCAATATTAAAAGTAATCTAAAGAAGCACTCGGGAACACATACTGGAGAGAAACCATACCTTTGCCAGATATGTCAGAAAACCTTCTCGTGCTCTTCAGGTCTGAGACATCATGAAAAAACCCACTCCGTGCCTGAATCAAGTTTGTAAAATCATTTACGAAAGTTCAGAGTCTGCAAAATTATGTTGCAATCGATACTTGAGAGAAGCCATACAAATTCCAGTTGGTGAAAAAAAAAAAAATGGAAGTGTTGAGCACTCAGTCTATGACGATATGCACGAACGAATTCATGCATATCAGTTTCATATTCAAAGTGAGGCCTTAGTCGATTACACCTAAGTAGTGAGTATTCCTGTAGGACTGGACATAGTAAAGGATCCTGCTTTTGTTTTGCGCTTTTTGCGGCACTTTCAGTTAAATTTACTTAGATCTATAATTCTTATGTCTAGTTATAAGCATTTTAACTCTATCAAAGTGTTTTTGTTGTTGCACTGCTGGTAACTTCACATGATCTTCTATAATTTGTTCGTATGTTCACTCAATTCAAGTTTTACACAGCCGTATTCTCACGCTTTTACTGTTCCGTAAATGCAATCACAAAGTTATTGCAACGATAATTTCACACATAATCAGTGCTGATGGTAACGATGCTGTTAAGGTTGAAATGTCTTAGCAAATAAAGTTTGTTCGATCTTTATTTGTTGTCATAGTAACGACTCCTAGAAATGTATCATCCATGATCCATGTACAGCTGTTGGCGGAAGATAGATCCGCAGTAAATTGCCCACAACATGGTGAAATGTCGAAATATTTGTCACCAGAATAGGCCTGTTTATATAAATCAACTCCTCCTGTATGAATTTATTATAATTATTTGGGTTTAAGTTTTATTTCGCTTCATTTTAATTGCTTTATTTGATTGATTGGTTGGTTGACTGATTGATTGATTTTTTTTATTGTTTGTTTGACTGATTGATTGATTGATTGATTGATTGATTGATTGATTGATTGATTGATTGATTGATTGATTGATTTAAACTGTTTGTATTGTATTGTATTTCATCATTTGTAAAGCGCTTCTCATGACATGAGCCTTTCTGAAGCGCTAACAGTGCGAGGTACTCCGATAGAAAAGGAAGGTTCTAAGGTGAGAGAAAGAGGCAGAGATGCCACCAGAGAGGATGGTAGAGTGCAGAGAAGGAGGAAGTCCATTCCGTAGAGAGGGACCTATGCAGGCAAAGGATCTGGATTGTGGTCTTAACACGGGGAACGAAAAGGTCAAGCCGGTCAGAGGATCTGAGAGGACGCATTATCGTGGCAGAGAGACGGAGGAGAATTTGGTGACAGATATTTTGGAGCAAGACCCAGTTGAGATATTTGAGCACGAGAAGGAGAACCAATGAAGATGTTCAGCCATAAATGCAGAGATGTGGGAGAATTGAGGAAGGCGAGATATGCTGTAAGATATACTGATAGATAGATAGATAGATAGATAGATAGATAGATAGATAGATAGATAGATAGATAGATAGATAGATAGATAGATGGAGACGGACGGACGGACGGACGGATGGATGGATGGATGGATGGATGGATAGATAGATAGATAGATAGGATAGAGTAGAATTTTACTGTGTCAATGAGCATGCCAAATGGTTACAGATTACGTTGAGAAACCTTTTGTAACAATTTCTCTAGGGCTAGGTGGTTATTTTAGGTATAGGCCTATTGACCCGTCTAATATAACCGTGGTAAAAAACATGACTCAACATTAAGTTGAATAAGTTCGATACTTGGTTCTCTTCCTGCATTCTTATCAAATATCCTATATTTTTTTAAACTTGCAACAACTGCCTGAAAATCTATCTAAGTCATGCTGCGTGTTAAATACTCGCAAAATTATTTGAATATAAAATCGCCAGTTTAGTGCAATGTAAAATTTTCATTTCCAACTGCAAAATGCGTCTAGAGTGAATTTGGCACCTCCTATAATACGATATAAACTCCTTGTTAACGTAATGAGCACAAAAAATGATGACGTCACTATTACCAGCGACCTAGTCTACTAGGTAAGGTTCCAAAATGTACTTTTTAAAAATTAATTCGTGTTAATCGTCAATTATCAATCAGTTTTGATAATTTTCAATTGCTTTCTGTAGAATGTCTTGATAAATTATTATCAGTGTAGCCAAAAGTCTCGCAACCAACGGAACGCATTTGATACTGTGGCGTTTGCATGTCGGTCGTTCGTTTACTTTAGTTCGTCAATATCTGGGCTACTTACGTGTAAACTCCATAAATATCTTCCCCATTCATATTAAAATTTGTGGTAATCTATCGTTTTAGCATTCTAAATGATTCGCCAGTGTATGGGTTTTAGCGTTAGTCGAATACAAATTTTATTGACTTAAAGAATTCTTGCAAAATAGCCTAGATGTGGGTTTGATGAAAATAATTTTTGCTCAGATAGAAGTGGGATTGATGAAGATTTCTGCTTAAATAGAAGCTGCATTCATGAAACTAATTCTTGCCTAAATGGATGAAAAGGATGCATGCTAAAGTAGAAGTTGTATTGATGAAAAATAATTATGCTATGCTACAATGGTCGAATATTTTACGACGCAAAGCTGCACGTTTACCAAATAATTGTCTAAATAGAAGTTGGATTGATGAAAAATAGTTGTTGCTTAAGAAGAAGCTGGATTGACTAAAGGAATTCTTTACTAAATAGAAACTGGATTGATGAAAAGGATTCTTGCCAAAGTAGACGTTGCATTGATGAAAAATAATAATGCTGCAATGGGCGAATAATTCAGAACACTAAAACGATAGATAACCAAAATTTCCACGCATTTTGCATCCTTAATATATCGCTATCAACTCGGTATGACTAGGGATTTACTAAGTATGTATGTGAGGTTATTTTGGCAAATGAATTTCAAGGAAAGATTGGTGGGGAAGGTATGACAGTGGATGGTTTAGACACTTACACATTATTTTCTTGGTGACTGTCAAGATGGACCAAGTCTTGCACCGAAACACACAGTTATTACCTCTGACCTATTATTGTTGCACTGTTCTTTGACTCTAAGATCGCTGTTCTTTCGAAGAATAGCCTACTTTCAATTGGATATAATTTCATTCATTCATTCGTTCATTCATTCATTCAGAGGACTTATATAGCGCCCCTCCAAGATAACCTACTCAGGCGCTCCCAGCCCAACTCCGGCGATAAAGAACAGTTTTAAAATTCTTGTAAAAGGTATATGCAGAGTCTCCAGCTAGAAGAACACGCAAATCTGAAGGAAGAGATGGTCGGCCAAACCACTGAGAAGGCACGAAGTTGCATCTTTGAAGTGCGCGCAAAGGGAACAGCAAGTACGCCACGAGATGCAGAACGAAGATTTCTGCGGGCAGCTAAACCTGAGGTAGGGCAACAGAACTCACGCAAGTAGGCTGGGCCGCTCCCTAACTGGCACCGCCAGACCCAGACCGAAATCCTAAATTGAATGCGCTGAGAAACAGGAAGCCAGTGGAGTACGTCACGCAGATAATGCGAGATATGGTCAAATTTAGAGAAACCACCAACAAGCCTAGCAGCTGCACTAAGCACGCGCTCAAGCTGAGCAATGCGCCCCAACTTCCCCAAGGGGAGGCCAGCATAGATGGCACTGCAGTAGTCAATCCTACTACAAACAAACTCATGAACAACAGCAAGTGCAGCATTTGGTGAAAGTGAACGGGAAATGAACCGCAATTGCCGCAACTGAAAAAAAGCAAGCACGGCATAAAAGATTTAGGTGTTCAGAGAAGGTAAGTTCCTGATCAAGAACAACCCCTAGATTGCGGATAGACGTCGAGAAGACCAAGTGACTTGAAGTGCGGGAAGTCAGCAGATATGGCCTGAGGATCAATTTTTTCACCTGCTGCCCATTACCAAGCCATATAAATTGCGTTTACATATTTAGTCTTTAGTTTCTTAGGCCTATGGTCAAAGGCTGACATTGACACTTCACGCTAACTAAATCCAAGTCTTTTTACAATGGAACTTCCCCCACAAGGGTTATTAGTTTGCACACAATTTCGGTTAGGCCTGTAGCCTACGTTAAAATTTAGAATTTGACAGATTTAAATAATACAGCCTCATTTTCAAAAGATATATGGCCACATATTAAATTGAACAGATTTTGATTAAACAAAAGACGCCAGTAATTTAGTTTTTCATAGCAGACTATCCATGCAACCAGAAATGACTAACTAGTCATCTTTCCAATCATCGAGATCTACTTCTTTGTAAGACAATTTTCTATCTGGTCTTCATTCTAGCCTCCGATTCTTTTTGTATGCGATATCGAATACCAGCAACACTATTTTGAGGACGAATCTGACCATACCATCTTCGATTGTCGACGGGAATCCACGTTGGTTGGGGTCCACGTTCATGTCCAATTCAAATAGTTGATTCTATTTCAATGGGGGAGACTTTGTTTTGATACAGAGTCTAACATTATTTCAGCCAGGGGGAGACTCTGTTTCGGGTAGAGACTTTATATCATGACACAGGCCACTAGTGACTCTGAGCTAAATGTGCATTGTTTTACTAATTCAGTGTCTCCCAAACTTTTTAAACTTCCGGCACACTCAGCAGAGCAAATTTTTTTCGCGGCACACCAATTAAAATTTATTAAATTTGCACAACCAGGAACAATAATTTCAGTTTAACATATTTTAAGTTTGTCATTTTAGTCCAGTAATAGCGAAACTGAAGCAGATTTTTTATTGACTACGCATTACTAATGCGATGAATGGGCTTGTTTATGAGAGCATATTAACTCAAGACGCGGTTTGATAGCCGACAAACAGACATGTATTTCATCATTCTCCATCTGTAGTCGCTCTAGTTTTTTCGATTTAATTACTGTTAGAACATAAAAATCCAACATCGCTGAGATACGAAGATCCAAATGGCAGCAAACACTTAATTGCTTTCGTGATCAATTCTGGATACTGGCTTAGAATTGAGATCCAAAATGATGACAACTCTTGATCAGCAAAAGAGCCTCTGGGAACAGTTCTTAAGATCGATGAGACTCTCTTCTTCAGCCATCGTCAGGCCGGTACATTCGTGACTTACGAATGGATTGATGACTCCAATTCATACTCTTTTGTTTCAAGTGAAGGAAATTATTTGGCAAATGCTAAAGCGAGATTTTCCAGCGTCTCCCTAATTTTCCCCATTATTTGCTGTTGTGTGGAGAAGCATCAATACCTGGAAAAACAATCAAGCTGTGAATTGCTTGTATTCTTAAGCCACCGTTGAAACTTTTCGTTCAATACCTTCAATATTTCCATGATTGTGATTATGCTTTCTTTTGCATCTTGAAGACTCAAATTTAAGGTGTTCAACCTTTCGAAAAAGTCGTTGAGGAATGTAACTACAAGCCAATAAATGTCGTCGTGAAGAAATTCAAACCCAGAGGTCTTAGTATCAAAAAGAAAATGATTTCAGTTCGAAGATCGATTAGGGCCTACATGTGCCAGTACCTTTCCTTTCAAAAGCCACCGTACGGGGTGAACACATAAATAACATAGAAATAGATTAATGTCACTAGAGGTTTTACTTTTGATCACATGACATCGAATAACTGTGAATGAGAAACTATTCTTTAAAATGAAAACATTAAAAAGCCGAAAATTGTATTCGTAAAATAATTTCTTGTAAAGTAAAGAGACAGCGAATTTTAGGTTACTCTCGCGGCACACCTGAAATCTCGCAGGGCACACTAGTGTGCCGCGGCACACAGTTTGCCATACACTGTACTAATTGATGAAATTTTCGTTTGTAATGACACTTAACGTCGTAATAGGTTAGCGCAGAGAGCGCCTCTGAATTAATATCTAGAAGACGCGCTATATAAATTCTCAGAATGAATGAATGAATAATTAAATGAACTTCAAGAAATGCGCTATTAATATGTTCGACGTGGAACTGTGCCTCCTCTTCGGGATCTGCGGGCGTTACTTCCGGGATATGTGTCAATATGGCGAGATCGGCAACTTTCCATTACATTTTTATAGATTAAAAAAGTGTAAGAAATCGGAGCGTCGTTTCAAGAAGTGGGATATAGGTGCGTTTGACTACTTTCGCTGCGAGGTATCATCGAGTAAAATTTGATGGCATTCGCAGTAACTTAGTAAATCCAGAGTCTAACCCGTAACTCTGTCGTACAAAATGGTGGTGTCAAATCCATTTCCCTCTGCCTTGCCCTTCTCCTTCTCTTCTCCATCCCTAAATAGGACTTTAGTATGATTTATCCGTCACTTTAAAGTCACTCGCAGATTACAAAGTAGGGCATCCATTTTTACATTCTGTTTCATAACTGTTGAACTCTGTTCTTTAATTCTAATTCTCTATCTCATATTATGTCTTTTATGTTTCGACTATGGTGCTTTTTATGTTAATGACATAAATAGCCTAAATAAATGCAAGACAACAGTAAAAGTACAGTGTTTGATTTCTACTGAATGCTTAGTGAGATTCATTCTGAAAACGTAAACAACTTGCGAGGTTGGACAATAATATCCGTCCACAGAAACTTACAAGAGGTTCAGTGTTTTCAGCGCTGGCTGTTTTCAAAGCTGGCTTTTGGAAAAATTATATCTGAAACAAAGAATGTAAAAACGTTTTTCCCAATCACCAAATATAGTACGTCGTGCCAGAACTCATACCGTGGTTGAACCTTACAAGTGCCAGTAATGTGATCTTAAAACTAAGTATAACGATCACCTAAAGCGTCTTATGAGAACAATACTGGAGAGCAATCATGCCTTTGCCGGGTATGTCAGAAAACATTCTCGAACATTTCAGGTCTGAAAAGTCATGAAATGACCCACTCTGAAGAGAAACCATTTCTGTGTATTATTTGTAAAGAAATATTTTCTACATCTTCGAATTTACAACGACATATTAGAATCCATACTGGAGAGAGACCATACCAATGTCAGATATGTAAACAAAGTTATCCCCAATCTTCTCACCTGCGAGACCATGTTCGAACCCATACTGGAGAAAAACCACACCAATGCCAGACATGCCCAAAACGGTTTATTCGATATGGTGGTCTTAAAAGTCATGCAAGAATCCATACTAAAGAAATGCCTTACCAATGTCAAATATGTCAAATACGTTTTTCGCTATCTTCAACTTTAAGAGGTCATGCAAGAATTCATACCGGGGAGAAATCTTACCAATGCCAAATATGTCATAGACGCTTTTCTCAGCATTCCAGTCTAACGCGTCATACAAGAATCCACACTGGAGAGATGCCTTACCAATGCCAAGTATGTCAAAAGCGTTTTTCCCAATCACCAAATCTAACACGTCATGCAAGAATTCATACTGGAGTAAAACCGTTCAAATGCAAGTTATGTGAGTTTAAAACTAAGACTGAATTTGATCTAAAGATTCATGTGAGAAAGCATTCCGGAGATAAGCCATACCTTTGCCAGATATGTCAGAAAACATTCTCAAGCAATTCAGGTCTTAACAGTCATGGAAAAATCCACTCAGAAGAGAAACGATTTCTGTGTATTCTTTGTAACAAAGCATTTTCCGCAGCTTCAGTGCTTCACAGTCATGCTAGAATCCACACTGGAGAGAGACCATACCAATGTGAGATATGTAAAAAATCTTATTGCAATTCTTCTCAACTTCAGGACCATGCTCGAATCCATACTGGAGAAAAACCATACCAGTGCCAGACATGTCAAAAACGGTTTATCCACTCTTGTAATCTTAAACGTCATGCAAGAAATCATTCTGGAGAGAAACCGTACCACTGCCAATTATGTGCGTTTAAAACTAATAATAAAAGTAATCTAAAGAGGCACACGAGAACACATACTGGAGAAAAACCATACCTTTGCCAGACGTGTCGGAAATCGTTCTCATGCGCTCTTGGTCTAAGATGTCATGAAAAAGTCCACTCTGTGTCTGACTCAAGTTTGTAAAACCATTTTCCAAAGCTCACAATCTGCAAATTATGTTTTTAACCATACTTGAGAAAAGCCATACAAATTACAGTTATAACAGAGAACATTCTCATGCAATTATTTCCGATAGGCCTATGTCAGGAAACTTGTTTAATGCACTGTGTCTGAAATACATGATTAAACCATAAATGGAGAGAAAAAGGTTTGTAAAATAAATTCACGATCTTCGAGTCTACGAAGAAACAAAATTAATGACTCAACCAGAAATTACCTGAAATATTTGACGTTGTTGACGTTCGTTAACAACGAATAAAAATGGAAGTATGGACTGTGGAACTACTCAAACTATGATTCGCAGGAACGAATTCAAGCGTATGAGTTTTGTATTCAAAGTAAGAGTGTTAGTACAGTGCAACTGACTATTCGTGTAGGACTGGAAATAGTCAAAGATCCTTTTTTGCGTTTTTATGACACTTTTAGTTCAATTTAGGTAGGCTTAGAGTTATAGGCACTGTTTTTGCTATTGCACTGCTTGTATACTTCACATGATCTAATGTAACTTTGTTCGAGTTTTCACTCGATTCAAGTTATACATAGTTATACTCTCACGCTGTAACTGTTCCGCAAATGCAATCACAGAGTAATTGCAACGATAATTTCACAAAATTAGGCTATATCCAGTGCTGAGGGTAACGATGCTGTTAAGGCTGGAATGTTTTAGCAAATAAAGTTGGTTCGCTCTTTATTTGTCATTGTTACCCGTAACGACTCATTGAAATGTGGAATCCATGTAGGCCTACATGTGATGGCAGAAGATAGATTCGCAGTAAATTGCGTACAACATAGTGAAATGTCGAAATATTTGTCACTCGAGTAGGCTTCTGAAAATCATCCCTTGTAGGCTATGAATATATTATATTTCGGTTTAAATTTTTCGTTTCATTTTGATTGGTTGATTGAATGATTGATTGATTGAGTGATACTGTTTTTTCCAACACACCACAACACAGAAATTAAATAATGATTATTCCGCCTATGGCAAAGGCTCTATTATTCGTTTGCGCACGATAATCGGGCGTACACCGTGAACTATAAACAAGCCTATGCAGAAGTATTTTACTTTGATGACGATGACCCTGTATCAGTATTTACAATAACTTATCAAATAATGTGTTCCGGTATAATGTTCAGTTATATGGTGTTGAGCTGTATGTCTGTCCGTTCCTCTCTGTGGCTTAATACACATTTATATCTTATTAAAATGTGTATGATGTTGTGAAGTTATATTTTAATCTGTGTGTTCCTGTATCTATTCTGTTGCTGTATGTTTGTCTATTCCTCTCTGTGGCTTAATACACTTTCATATCTTATTAACCCATTTACCGCCGCTATGAGAAATAGCCACTGCATTTAGCTGTAACTGATAGTAGATCATCAATATGATGCCAATAGACTTCTGAAAGTGCATTTTTATTGGAACAATAAGTAGTGTCCTAGTTACAGGACGTTGCGTTTTCGCAACTTCGGCAGGAAAGATGAATTTGTTTAATACAATAATGTTCTATTAGTTTATCGATTGTATTCGTGCTCATTTCAATAAAAATGTTTGTGCTTGCTGTTAACAGTTACGGCGCCAAGGGGGATAGGCGGGGGGGCATAGCCCCCTAACTGCGGCTCAGCCCCCCCCCAAAAGTGGGAAATCATAGCAAACAACAGGGAGGAGGGGACAAAATGGAAGGGCTTGGAGCTTTAGCCCCCTCAAACCTGAAATCCTGGCGCCTCCACTGGCTGTCAACTGAATTAAGTTCACATGGTTTCATGGTATTCAGCAAAGCACTTGTATCGTATTGTATTTGTCAATTTATATAGCGCCGACCACAGCAATGGCCATTCAGTAGCGCTCCCAGTGCGAGAACCCCTAGAGAAGAAGAAGGTTTTGAGGAGGGAGAAGGCTGTAGGAAGAGACCCAGAAATAATGGTAACACGTAGAGGGGAATGAAAGCTGGAAGGGCATTCCATAGGAGGGCCCTGTAGTGGCAAAAGATCTAGTTTGGGCCATAGTGGTCCTAACTCGTGGGAAAAAAGAGAGCGTGCCTGACCAAGCAGCGGAGAGATTGATGAGAAACTGAAGAGAGGGGAGCGAATGCGATCCCTAAGATATTTAGGAGCAATGCACAATTTGGATTTAAGGACTAGGACACAAACTTTGAACCGAAATCGGACATTGAGAGGAAGCCAGTGCAATTGATTGATCATAAACGAGGAGATATGCATGCCGACTTTGCATGCTATACACGTGTAGTACGATGTGTTATGGCACGACCGACAACGCAGTCGACGACCATCCTCGCTCTTGGCTATGATGTGGTCAGCATCAGAGGAGTGGCGTGGATCGGACAGCTGTTTCAGCTTGGATGGGATTCCGCGGTGAAGCCTTGGGCCTTGTTCTTCGGTACCATCTGCCGAATCATAATTTGGTTCTGATGGCTTTACAGCAAGCAGCAAAATGGCTACCCGGTGACGGAATAATAGAAGTTCAACAACCCATTGCCGTGTACTCTTCGATACAGACACCATGCATTGCCCACAACCTTGCCAGTGTAGCTTGCATTCGTTCAGCTCCAGTTGTCCGTCTGGCCTTTCAGCATCCTGCTGCTTGGAAGACTTTGAAGATATTAGGGGCTATGCCCTGGTAAAAGGCCTTTGCCCTGGTCGTTGCCCTGCCGCAATGCTGCCAGAAAGTTTGACCTGCTCGCCATAAATCGTTCTCTGCCCGGGTTACTTGTATAGTTGCCCTCTTTACAAACTATGTATGGCGCCGCCTCTGCCTCCTTCAAGCTATGGAACTTCATCCTCCCCATCCTCTGAAAAATTCTATGCGCATCTTTCAAAAGTATGCCCAGTGAAGAGTGGCAGCACTGAGTACGCCATCGTTAATGAAGCACTAGACTGAAATTGTTGTAAGTAATCGTAAACTGACATAAGTTTATCTGAGTTAGTATGTGTCGCAATGTATAAGTTACTTATAGCGCATTCCGCCGAAGTTGCGAAAACGCAACATCAAAATTTCGCACATTGGGGCATCGGCATACAATGAGGCATACTATTAATAAACATGTAATATTAAACAATAACATAAGTACTCCAATGAGACGGAATAGCTTCTTTTAAATATAAAGTCTTATTACAGAAAAAAATCATTGAAGAAAACCACTAATTAGACGTGAAAAACAACAAATTTTGCGCTACTAAAAAAAATAGCAGACACCCTCACAGAATATAATATTTGCTACCAGCAGACGTAATAGACACCCTGTAAGTAAGACAAAATGAATTTGTGTGAGTTTTTCGTGTCTTCAATTTTTTCCAAATTTTCAAACAGTGCGTTGCGTTTTCGCAACGGTGGCGGTAAATTGGTTAAAATGTTTGTCTATTCCTGTCTGTTCGTCTACACTAGCCTACAGATATCCACCTGTGAGTCACAGGTGGATATCTGTCTTTTATGTCACAGGCTGTGACATAAAAGACAATCACACATTCACCTGTCCGACATGAGAGATGGACACTAAACTAATCTTTTAGTTAAACTTCAACTATTTTTCAAATAAAATAAAAGAGTTTAACTAAAGTTTGCAAATGATTTTGTAAATAAGTTAACTATGCTAAAAATATTTAGTTAAACTTTTAGCAAACTCTTTTCCAAGCATCTTCACAATAACAGATCGAGGTTAAGTGAACTGTAATAATGCACAGCGTCAATGACAATTTCACTTTC
The DNA here is from genome assembly GCA_020284085.1 of Aporrectodea caliginosa. Classification (NCBI taxonomy): domain Eukaryota; kingdom Metazoa; phylum Annelida; class Clitellata; order Crassiclitellata; family Lumbricidae; genus Aporrectodea; species Aporrectodea caliginosa. Next base: position 207,432 of record JACEVL010000872.1, read on the forward strand.
AACCTATGTAATGTGTACCGGACGCATATAGGCAATCTCTAATGGGTCTCATAGCATACTAGCCTTAGGTAGCGTCTTATTAGCCGAATTGTTTATGCAAAATTTAGGATTGTGTCTTAGGCGATGAATTGGTGGAATTCTGAATCTGTATCTCATACATGTCTTTTATATTACGAGTATGGTGCTTTTTCAGGTTAATAACATAAATGAAGATATGCAAGCGAAAAGTAAAAGTACAGTTTTTTTTTCTTTCTACTGAATGCTTAGTGAGACTCATTCCGAAAAAGGCAAGCAACTGGCAAGGTCTGAGAATAATTTCAGTCCAAAGATATTTAGCAGAGTTTCAGTGTTTTCAACGCTGGCCTTGAGGAAAATTATATCTGAAGCACCAATTCTGACAATTCATAATCATTAATGATGTTGAAAAGCATCTCTTCCAAGCATTCATCAGGATATTCCATCGGAAATGCAACAAGAAAATATAGAAAGTTCACAGCTATGTCGGAAATCATTTGTGATGGATTGTCATACTAAGGAAAACAACAAAAGCGATTCGAAAACAAAGACACACGAATGCGAGTTTCGCAACAAAATATTCACTCAAAACAATAACCTACAGAAGAATCCATACTAAAGAAAAATCATACAATTCCGTGGTATATAAGAACACATTTGCATACTCTTCCAGTAAGAACACACACTAAAACCCTTTGCCAGGTAGGCCTATGTCAGAAAACATTCTCGAACATTTCAGGTCTGAATAGTCATGAAATGACCCACTCTGAAGAGAAACCATTTCTGTGTATTGTTTGTAAAGAAATATTTTCCAATTCTTCGAGTCTACAAAGACATGTTAGAAACCATACTGGAGAGAGACCATACCAATGTCAAGTATGTAAACGAAGTTATTCCCGATCGTATCTTCTGCGAGACCATGTTCGAACTCACACTGGAGAAAAACCATACCAATGCCAGACATGTCAAAAACGGTTTATCCAATCTTCTTATCTCAAAAGTCATGCAAGAATTCATACTGGAGAGAAACCACACCTCTGCCAATTATGTGAGTTTAAAACTAATAATAAAAGTAATCTAAGGATTCACTTGAGAACTCATACTGGAGAAAAACCATACCAGTGCGAGGCATGCCAAAAACAGTTTATTCAATCTTTTCATCTCAAAAGTCATGCAAGAATTCATACTGGAGAGAAATCTTACCAATGCCAAATATGTCATAAACACTTTTCTCAGCTTTCCAGTCTAACGCGTCATACAAGAATCCATTCTGGAGAGATGCCTTACCAATCATATCTAACACGTCATACAAGAATCCACACTGGAGAGATGCCTTACCAATGGCAAATATGTCAAAATCGTTTTATCAAATCTTCAAATCTAACACGTCATGCAAGAATTCATACCAGTGTGAAACCGTTCAAATGCCAGCTATGTGAGTTTAAAACTAAGACTGGACTTGATCTAAGGATTCATGTAAGAAAGCATTCAGGAGATAAGCCATACCTTTGCCGGGTATGTCAGAAAACATTCTCAAACAATTCACATCTAAAACGTCATGAAAAAACCCATTCTCAAGAGAAACCATTTCTGTGTATTGATTGTAAAAAAACATTTTCGACATCTTCGAATTTACAACGACATGTTAGAATCCATACTGGAGACGGACCATACCAATGTCAAGTATGTCAACAAAGTTATTCCCGATCTTCTCACCTGCGAGACCATATTCGAACCCATAGGCCTACTGGAGAAAAACCATACCAGTGCCAAATATTCCAAAAACGGTTCATCGAATCTTCTCATATCAAAAGGCATGCAAGAATTCATACTGGAGAGAAACCACACCACTGCCAATTATGTGGGCTTAAAACTACTAGTAAAAGTGATCTGAATGTGCACATGGGAACGCATACTGGAGAGAAACCATACCTTTGCCAGATATGAAAACCTTTTCGTGGGCTTCAGGTCTGAGAAGTCATGATAAAACCCACTCCGTGTCAGGCTGAAGTTTGTAAAATCATTTTCCAAAGTTTACAGTATGCAAAATTATGTTGGAAACCCTACACATATCAGTTATACCAGAAAACATTCTCACGCGATTATTTCAAGTATTTCAGGAAACATGTTGTCAAAGAATTAAAATGGAAGCGTGGACTGTGGATCTAGTCAGTCTATGATATGCACGAACGAATTCATGCACATCAGTTTTGTATTGAAAGTATGAGCTTTACTAGAGTACAACTAAGTTGTACTCTAGTAAAGCTAAGAAGAAAGGAAGTCTTAGTCTTCCTGTAGGACTCTACATATGCAAGGATGATGCCTTTGTGTTTGTGTTATTGTGTTATTGTGACGCTTGTAGTTCAATTTAGGTAAGTTATGTCTAGTTATAAGCAGTCTAGGGTGTGTTTAAAAAATGAAGTTTCAAAATTAATATCGGCCTTGTTGTTTTTGTGTTCCACCTTGAGAAAAATTGTCATTTGCCAAATTAGACAAAAATCGGAATAGATTTAGAACTGGCGCAAAGCTCCGGAACATTTATCACTTAGAAAACAATGTAATACATTGTCATTTTCAAAGATCCAAACAACTTTTAACACTTAAACATAAAATATAAGGCAAACGCAAAAAAAGAACCGTCAGTTATTTGTCATTTCTTTATTCACTTTAGTGCTTTTGGGAACTTGTTTCGATGGTACTTCACCATTTGCAGGACAAACTGTTTTTCTTTCTCATTTCAGACCAGAGCTTCATTGAAGGACCGCATGAGAGCCAATCCTATCTCCGCCAAATCGTTCGTCACTTTTAGGGCGGATATGGTATTTTTTGCCTCACTGTATGATTGTTCTGACTCCCATTGTTGCGGGTCTCGATCAAGAAAAGAGTCATCCAATCCGAGGATCTGGAATATTTTGGTGGTAGAAGTGGTGAAGAAATCGTTAAGTGCTTTTGTAGGTGGATTATGTATTGGAGGAAGTCTCTTTGGAGGTTCATCGGATCCCCGATTGTTTCGCATGCTGTAGATCATGCGCTGTTTTTCGTCGAAGGTGACTGAATCATCAAAAGGCTGAGGCCTACCAGGGTCTCCGACAGATACCACAGGTGTCGGGGAAAAGCTGTCAGGGCTACCTGTGAGACTTCCTTGTCAGGGTATACGTATGGATTGCCTTCAGGAATTGAAGATCGTTCCTTGGGGCTTCAGCGGGTGACGTACAGGTGAACCAGTACTTCACGTACTGGTTCACCAGTACGTGAACCAGTACGTGAAGTACTGGTTCACGTGTAAGTACTGTTTTTGTCACAAAAAGGAACACTCGAAGTAAATGATTCCACACCTTTTGAGAGTAGGATTGTTGAGATGCCCTCTCTGAGCTCTGGCGTTGTTGAATGGGAAACTGATCCCTGAAAAGCCACATCTTGATCGCATAGATCGCACGTGCCATCCAACGCGCGCGGTGAAATGCCACTGGGTACCTGAACTTTATTCCTTTCGGTGGAATTCCTCCTAGAAAAATGACTGTTAGTTCTAGTAGCTCTTTGTAGTCGTCTCTGTGGTTTTCGGTACTCAGTTGCTGCAATGCGAAGGTGATCACATCGTCTCGAATTTCTGTGACACGCTGTGCTGCATCTTTATAATCCATTGCTGGGCGATACTTGGTCTGATCGATTTGCGGCCAGAAGTCATGGAAATGACTGAATAGTGCCAATTTTGGAGATCTTGCAGAATCATGTAGTGAAAACACCTTTTCTAGAACAATTTCAGACACATGATGTCGACAGGCAAGGTTCAAGAGGTCCTTTCCTAATTCCGCTTCCAGCTTGATGCACACGTCGCCCTTGCAACCCGTGTTACTCGCTGTTGTGTCGAAACACATGGCCACGATTCTGTCTTCCAATCCCAAACTTCTTATCTCAGCCAAACATGCGTCTGACATGACTGCAGCTGTCCCGGATTTGAGTTTGGGATGGCCAATAGCTTGGTCACATCCTTGTCAGATAGGCCTACCATTATTGGAAGTGCGCATGTCAGCAGCGATGTTGGCTGCTGACATTCGTCTCTGTCATTTTGGCAGATTACTCAGTCTAGATGCAGCATTTGCTCGATTGATCTCGCAAGTTTGAGAATTACTGTTTGCCGAATCGGCGTATCGGATTTATTCCTTGTTTTCACCGCGGAGAAACTGCATTTAGGACGGTTTCGGTTGAAAGTTTCGTAACCTCTCCCGTGTCTGGAATGGTCCATCTACAGCACGAGGGGGGACAGGTTTCTGCAGACAGTAAAGCCTCAGTCCAAATGACCTACTTACGCCATCTTCTTCGGGCTACTTTCAACCCGGGCCAATGGATAGGCTGGTGTTTGGAGAGGGGCCAGATGTGCGGATACGATAACAACCGTTGGACGTTCAACCGAAACTTGTTCTCTGTGACGGACTATCTGGTGTGGTTCGAGAAATTTCCGGACGACGTCTGACATCATCCGACGATTCAACATCCGTGCTGCAGAGACTCTGAACTGTCGACACCCATCAACTCTAGTTGGGAATCCGCTGGCTAGGATTAGCGTGTCTGCGCCAGCCTGCCACTGGTGACTCTTCCAGTTGCCTGAGCAGTGTTTATAATCTTGACAATGTCATCTGTTCAAAATGACACTTAACATCAGGAGACTAGCGTAGGCGATTTTCTTATCTTATTTGTACTAAGTTGCGGTGTGTCAACTTATTTTGAAATTAAACGAATATCATCATCATCAACACACCCCCTTTCTGTCCCTGTAAGATCTGGCATGATCTTCCCGTCCCAGTGAATAGTAAGAGCCTTCGGATTGAAAGATTCACGAATCATTGCTGCCAGGGCTGCGCGGTTATCTTTCCTTGCGCGATGGATCGCTGAAGGACCGATGATCAGCTCACTAGCTGGTTCTGCATATAGATTTGATGCAGCAAGAGCCGATTAAACATGAGGCTTTTGAGCTGCTGGTTTTGGTGCACACTTAACGAGTAACGACAGAGATTGTTCCCCTTTGTCGCGTTGTGGCAAAGCAGACGTCGACGGTTCTGGCTTTTTCTGAGCTATATAGGCTCTAGCTGATGACTCCTTTTCTTCAGATGACGTTTCCAACAGAGAAACTTCCGTCGATACAGCTGTGCTTTCACGATAACGTTCCTCACGCTCCGCAACTGTTATTGATCTTTCCATCACTCGCTCTCTTCTAATTTCGGTCGCCTTGCGCCAGTCCTAAATGCTCACCTATCAGGCTATAATTTCAGATATGGAGTTTATACATGCATTGGCATGATAATTCGACGAGGCCGATAAAAAATATTTGAGTTGAAAATATCACATGTACGCTAAAAACACCCTAATAAGCACCTTAACTCTGTCGAACCGTTTTTGTGATTGCACTGCTGGTATACTTCATATGACGTAGCTTTGTTCGTGTTTTCCCTCAGTTCAAGTTTTACATAGTTGTACTCTCACGCTATTACTGTTCCGTAAATGCAATCGCAGAGTATTTGCAACGATAATTTCACACATCGTCAGTGCTGATGGTAACGATGCTGTTAATATTAAATGTTTTAGCAAATAAAGTTTGTTCGATCTTTATTTGTCATTGATAACAAGTAACGACTCTTAGAAATGTAGCATCCTTCTAAAGCTGATATATATATATATATATATATATATATGTTATGTTATATATGTATATAAATATATATGTTATGCTATATATATATAAACTCTTGAAAGAATTTATTATAGGCCTATTTGAGCTTAAATTATATTACGCTTCATTTTGATTGATGGTTGGCTGGATGATTGATTGTTTGATTGAATGATACTGTTTATTGAAGCATCACACAACACACAACTCAAATAATGATAATTCCGCATATATGGCAAGAGTTCTACATTCGTATGCGTTTGATAATACAGTTTAAACACTGCACAATAAACTAGCCTAAGCAGACCTATTGTACTTTGATGGAACTACCAGTAGCAGGTCCATTCCCTTTTCGTGAAGATGTAAACAATTTTCTTTTGATTTATTTATTATATTATCAGTCTAAGCCATTCCCTTTTCTAAACAGTTTCCTAGTTTTTTTTATTATATTAATAGCATAAGCACATACATTGTACTTTGAAGGAACAACAAGTAAGATGACATAAGCAAATGAGACTTCAAAATCTTTTAAAACTCTCGAGCCATATCAGGATCCCAAAGCGCAACTGGGAGGTAAATGCTTCATTTTATAAACTCCTTTTCAAGAAAACTCGTTTGTAAACGACCTGTTTTTGCAAGATCACAGAATGGCCTTTTAACGCTTGTGAGATAGAGTAGAAAATGGAGCTCATGTCGCAAATTGCCTTGGAGCCTCTTGCACAATGACGGACCGACAACTGCAAAGCTTCCAGTTGCATCGCGGCGGTGCACGACGGTGGAGCAAACTGATTGCCATAATATTATGTTGCAGAACGAAGAGGTTTACGACCAGGTGATGACATTGGAAATCGCACATATGTCTCTAAGGTAGGCTGGAGCACATTCAGCCACGTATCGGCATAAGGATCTTGAACTCAATGCGTCTTCGCATATATTGTATTGTATTGTATTTGAACACTTGTTATAGCGCCCCTACCAGATTTCCCATTCAGAGGCGCTCAAAGTAAGATGACATAAGCAAATGAGACTTCAAAATCTTTTAAAACTCTCGAGCCATATCAGGATCCCAAAGCGCAACTGGGAGGTAAATGCTTCATTTTATAAACTCCTTTTCAAGAAAACTCGTTTGTAAACGACCTGTTTTTGCAAGATCACAGAATGGCCTTTTAACGCTTGTGAGATAGAGTAGAACAAAAAATAAAAATATAGTTATATTATGACCATACTGCGGAATCTCATCAGTTGACTGAGCTGCAGAGTTTAACACAGATGAAGTAATCGTGCTGAGCGATTTGAAAATCCAGATCATTTACGAAATAGTAGGACAATATCCAGTTGACTGAGATATACTACTGCTACTACTATTAGGCCTACTGCTACAGTGCATCAACACCAAAAACAACTAGAACAACTACTACTACTACAACAACAACAACAACAACTACTACTACTACTACTACTACTGCTGCTGCTGCTGCTGCTGCTGCTGCTGCTACTACTACTACTGCTGCTGCTGCTGCTGCTGCTGCTGCTGCTACTACTACTGCTGCTGCTGCTGCCACTACTATTACTACTGATAATACGCTTTGATCTCCTTTGGTTCATTTTTTCGCCTGGTCTGACAACTCGTACTCTTAGGCAAATTGCAATCGTGCCATTGCTAATCTTCAAGATATCACCATGATAACTAATTTTATGACTTAACATTAATAAGTTGGTCTTAATATCTCATATCTTTTTAAAAATTGCAACAAATGTCTGAAAACCTGTCGAAATCAAGATGCGGTTTAAATAGGCTTATTAGCAAAAATTATTTCAATATAAAATGTCTAACGTGGTTTATTGCACTGACATTGTAGGCTTCTGATTTCCATCTGTAAGACTGCATCTAGAGTGAATCTGACACCTCTTGTAAAACGATATAAACTCCTTGGGCACGTAATGAGCACAAAGAATGATGACGTCACTATTTTCAGCGACTTGGACTACTTTGGTAAAGTTTGAAATAATATACTGTTTCAATATTACTTAATATTATTCTTCGATAATTATTAATTGTTCTCAATTTTCAATTGCTTTTCCTTTTCAGTAGAACGTTCACTTATAAAAATTTTTAATCCCGAAGTTTAGGTTGGTAAATTATTTCAATGTCTTCAATACTGTGTTCCTATTTGACGTTGGCAAGTAAGCAGTCTGCCTATGTCCATGATAACTACCATCAATCGAGCTTCCATTTCATCGGGGGGGAAAATTCATCAATCCAACTTCCATTTAATGAAACAATTTGACCGAAATGCTATTTAACAAAAAATATATTTGTCACAAATGGAACTTTTATTTAAGGAAATAACTATTCTCATGGATCCAGCTTCTACTTTCGGAAACTATGATTTTCATCAATGCAGCTTCTATTGAATCAACAACTTAGTTTCATGAATGCAGCTTCAATTTACGGGGAAAATTATGTCGATTATTCTCGCTTCTAAGCTTATTTAAACACAGAAATGGTTTCATCAATCCCATTTCCATTTAGGGAAACAATTTTTTCATCAATTCAGCTTCCATTTCAAATTGACCATATGAAATATTTTACCAGACTAAACTAAGGGATCACCTAAAAATCATCAGTGTAAAGTCTCACAACTAGCGGACCGCAATTAATATTGAGGTGTTTCAATGTATTTTGAATTTTTCCTTCATTTGGTTTTCTACCTCAAATTGTGACTTCTCCCGTGGTTCTTCCGTTCCATAGGCATACGTATAGATTTCGTAGGCAATTGTGTAAATGACTTGACTTGCGATCTATCGCAGCAGTAGGCCTAAAGCTTATTCTTCCTGCTTTTGCTACGAACTTCAAGGCTGTTAACATCATGCTGTTCTTGAAACAAAATAATGTGCCATCATTGCTACATAGGATAATTATGTAGATTGTGTGCGTGTTTGCGCCGATGAAATGGAGAAAATTGACGGCATATTGCTTTGCAACATACCCTAAATTTTATTTAAATTTATTAAAATATTCGACAAAACTACCAAATAAGCCTAATTCTTGACACGTGGAATAAAATGTAGATTAAAGCGAGTGCTAGCTTACTGGATGCATGAAATATGTAATTATTCAACGAGACTTGCAACGCTTTAAACTCTGTTTCTATTATTGGAGATAATGAATCCTGAAGCGCAGAGTTACGGACTCGAAAGCAATAGTAGGCCTACTCTGATTTAGTCAGCCCCACCTGCCTCATTTATCCCGTCTAGCAGTGCCTGTAATACGAGTTGGAAGTCTTAGTGTTTTCAAGTTTAAAAATGTGGCCTTAATATGTGGGCATGGGAACTTTGGGATAACGTTAATAACTTTTGGAAACTTTATTTCTCCATCATGCATCTTCTTGTGGTTTAATTTCGTTTCAGCCATGCAGAAAGATGGCCTTCTAAACAAAATTAACAGCATTGAATCATGTTGCAAGAATTTAACGCGTTTTAATTCAGGTGCTGACTAGCAAATAACATACCAACGAATTTAAAATAGTGTTCAAGGATTATTTTAGATAGTGGCATACTCAGGGTGAGATTTGCGGGGGGTTTGGGGTCACCTCTTAGTCTTTCTTAGTACCCTTTGTTAAGTCTTCATTGCACATCCCAACTCCACATGGATCGAAGTCTGACCCACAGTCTTTTTCTACAATTCTCATAATGGGAATACGGACTGTAAATTCATGTTCAATTTGTATGTTGCAATTGTCTTTCCTAATTGATATTGTGTCTCAGGTGATAAACCTGGCGGAATTCTGAAACTTTCTCCCATAGACGTCTTTTATTACGAATACGATGCTGTACTGTTCTAGATTTCTTCTGGCTGCTTACTGAGCTAATTGTTTAAAAAGGCAAACAACTGGCGAGATTGAACAATAATTTCAGTCCACAGAAACTTCAAAGAAGTACACAGTTTTGAACTCTGGTTTTGTACAAGAATCATAGCTGAAGCACAAACTCTATTCATAATCATTAACGATTTCGAAATGCATTTCTTCCCATGATTCAGTAGGATATTCCATCGAAAGGCAGCACAATAAAAGATAGAAAGTTCCCAGCTATGTCAGAAATCATTTGTGATGGATTCTCATACGAAGGAAAACAAGAAAAGTCATTCCAAAGTAAAGACACACGAATGCCAGTTTTGCAAAGAAATATTTACGTTCATCTGTGACCTTCAGAAACACATGAGAATCCATACTGGAGAAAAAACATATCTTTGTCTGTTATGTAAGAAAACATTCGCACACTCTTCGAGTCTGAAGACACACACTCTAACCCATAGTGGAGAGAAACCGTTTCAGTGCGAAGTATGTAAACATATATTCGCTCGTTCTTACAGTCTACAGAGCCATAGCAGAATTCATACCGGAGAGAAATCTCACAAATGCCAAATATGTCAAAAATGTTTTTCCCAATCTTCAGATCTAACACGCCATACAAGAATCCATACCGGAGAGAGGCCACATCGATGCAAAATTTGTCAAAAGCGTTTCTCCACATCTTCAAGTCTAACACTTCATGCAAGAATTCATACTGGAGAGAAATCTTACATTTGCCAAATATGTCGGAAACGTTTTTCCTTATCGTCATATCTTAAAATTCATGCAAGAATCCACACTGGGGAGCTGCCTTACCAATGCCAAGCATGTAAAACGTTTTTTTAATTGTTCAAATCTAGCACGTCATGCAAGAATTCATACCGGAGTGAAACCGTACAAATGTCGGTTATGTGAGTTTAAATCTAAGTATGAAGGTCATCTAAAGAGTCATATGAGAACACATACTGGAGAGAAACCATACCTTTGCTGGGAATGTCAGAAAACATTTACAAGCAATTCAGGTCTTAAAAACCATGAAAGAACCCACTCTGTAGAGAAACCATTTCTGTGTATTCTCTGTAAAAAAACATTTTCCACTTATTCTAACCTACAAAGTCATGTAAAAATCCATAGGCCTACTGGAGAAAGACCACACCAATGTCAGATATGTAAAAAATCTTATTACAAATCTTCTCAACTGAGAGTTCATGTTCAACTTCATTCTGGAGAAAGACAATACCAGTGCCAGACATGTCAAAAACGGTTTCTCCACTCTTGTAATCTTAAACGACATGCAAGAATTCATACTGGAGAGAAACCATACCACTGCCAAGTATGTGAGTTTAAAACTAATAATAAAAGCAATCTAAATATGCACACGAGAACACATACTGGAGAGAAACCATTCCTTTGCCAGATATGTCAGAAAACCTTTTCATGGGCTTCAGGTCTGAGAAGTCATGAAAAAACCCACTCCGTGTCTGGCTCAAGTTTGTAAAACCATTTTCCAAAGCTCACAGTCTGCAAAATTATGTTGGAAACCATACTTGAGAAACGCCTTACACATTTCAGTTATACCAGAGTATAACGCGATTATTTCAGGTATGTCAGGAAACATGTTTATGCACTTTGCTAGAAATACACATTCTTAATGGAGATTGGAGAGAAACCATCAGCTGTGTAAAAAAACATTTTCGCGATCTTCAAGTCTATGAAAAAACATGTCTCAATCAGAAATTACCTGAAATATTTGACGTTGTTGACGTTCAACGACAGCTGTTGGTGACAACGAATAAAAGCCGGATTGTGGACTGTGGAGCTAGTCAATCTATGACACGCACCAACGAATTCATGCATATCAGCTTTGTATTCTAAGTATGAGCTTTACTAGAGGACAACTGAGTGTTCCTGTAGGACTGGACATATTCAAAGATGATACCTTTGTGTTTGTGTTATTGTGACACTTTTAGTTCCATTTAGGTGAGCCTATAATTCTTATGTCTAGTTATAAGCACATTAACTCTATCGAACTGTTTTGTTTTTGCACTGCTGGTATACTTCACATGATGAAGATTGGTTCGTGTTTTCACTCAGTTCAAATTTTACTCTCACGCTGTTACTGTTCCGTAAATACAATCACAAAGTAATTGCAACGATAATTTCGGACAATCAATGCTGATGGTAACGATGCTGTTAATGTTTAAATGTTTTAACAAATAAAGCTTGTTCGATCTTTTTTGTCATTGTTAACCAGTAACGACTCTTAGAAATGTGGCATCCTTGTAGAGCTGATATATACATATATATCAGAAGGAATTTATTACAGGCCCCTTTGGGTTTAAATTATATTGAATATGTCCAGTCCTACAGGAATAATCAGCTCTACTGAAGATCTTACTTGGAATATAAACCTGATATATTGCATGAATTCGTTCGTGCATGTCATCATAGATTGATTGCTTAACACTTCCATTTTTATTTTAGATGTTCACCAACGTCAACAGCGTCAAATATTTCAGGTAATTTCTGGTTGAGACCTTTGTTTCTTTGTCGACTCAAAGATCGCGAAAATGCTCTTATATAAACTTGACAGATAATGGTTTATAATGGTTTCATTCGTGTATTTCTGACTAAACGAATAAGTTAAATGTTAATTAATTAATTGATTAATTAATTCATTCATGCATATATAGCGCCTCTTCAAGAAGCTACTCAGAAGCGCTCCCGGTCCAGCCACGACTAAAGAAAAAAGACTTGAGGGACTTGTAGAACCCTGTCAGATGGCTTACAAGTAAAACGAAGCTTAAGTGGTAGGTCATTCCAGATGGAAGGGCCCACAACCGAAAAAACACGGCGCTGCCTAATAGCCAAGCGAGCACGTGGAACAAGGAACTCATAATCGCGTGAGAATGTTTTCTGCTATAACAGGAAATGTGTAAGGCTTTTCTCAAGTATTGTTTCCAACAAAATTTTGCAGACTGTAAACTTTGAAAAAATGATTTTACAAACTAGAGCCAGACACGAGGTGGGATTTCTCATGACGTCTCAAACCTGAAGAGCATAAGAACGTTTTTCTGACACATCTGTCAAAGATATGGTTTCTCTCCAGTATGTGTTCTCGTGTGCCTAATCAGGTTACTTTTATCATTAGTTTTAAATTTGCATAATTGGCAGTGGTATGGTTTCTCTCCAGAATGAATTCGTGCATGACGTTTAAAATTACAAGCAAGTGTAAACCGCTTTTGACATCTCTGACACTGGTGTGGTTTTTCTCCAGTATGTGTTCGACCATGATCTCGTAGGTGAGAAGATTGGGAATAACTCTTTTTACATATCTGACATTGGTATGGTCTCTCTCCTTTATGAATTTTGCCATGAATGTGCAGCGATGAAGACGTGGAAAATGTTTTTTTACAAAGAATACACAAAAATTGTTTGTCTTCACGGTGGGTTTTTTCATGATGATTCATACCTGAATATGATGAGAATGTTCGTTGACATACTCGGCAAAGGTATGGTTTTTCTCCAGTATGTGTTCGCATATGAATCTTTCGACAACTTTCATACTTAGATTTAAACTCACATAACTGACAGTGGTATGGTTTCTCTCCGGTATGAATTCTCGCATGACGTGTTAGACTTGAAGATGTGGAAAAACCTTTTTTACATTCCTGGCATTGGTAAGGCATCTCTCCAGTGTGGATTCTTGCATGTATCCTTAGATATGAAGGCTGAGAAAAACGTCTTTGACATACTATGCATTGGTAAAATTTCTCTCCGGTATGAATTCTTTCATGACTTTTTAGACATGATGATAGTGAAAAACGTTTCTGACATATTTGGCAAATATAAGATTTTTCTCCTGTATGAATTCTTGCATGAACTGTTTGACTTGAAGATTTGGAAAAACGCTTATGACATACTTTGCATTGGTAAGGCATCTCTCCGGTGTGAATTCTTGCATGGATCCTTAGACATGAAGGTTGAGAAAAACGTTTTTGACATTCTAGGCATTGGTAAGATTTCTCTCCGGTATGAATTCTTCCATGAATTTTTAGATATGAAGATCTGGAAAACCGTTTCTGACATATTTGGCAAATGTAAGATTTCTCTCCTGTATGACTTCTTGTATGAACTGTTAGACTTGAAGATCTGGAAAAAAGCTTTTGACAACTTTGGCATTGGTAAGGCATCTCTCCAGTAGGCTATGGATTCTTTTATGACAGGTTAGATCTGAAGATTGGGAAAAACGCTTTTTACATATTTGGCATCGATAAGATTTATCTCCGGTATGAATTCTAACATGTTTCTGTAGACTGTAAGATTAAACGAGCGAATATTTGTTTACATACTTCTCAATGAAACGGTTTATCTCCACTGTGTTCCAGTGTGTGTTTTAAGACTCGAAGAGTATGCGAATGATTTCTCACATACCAGGCAAAGATGTACTTTTTCTCCAATATGGATTCTCATGTGCTTCTGTAGGTCACAGATGTGCGTAAATATTTTTTTAAAATTTCGCATTCGGGTGTCTTTGCTTTAGAATAGCTTTTCTTGTTTTCCATCGCACGACTATCCAACACAAATTTCTGACATAGCTGGGAACTTTCTATCTTTTTTGTGATGGACTATCCTAATGAATTCTTGGAAGAAATGTTTTTGAATAACTAATTATAATGATTTGTCTGATTTTTATATAAAGGCAAAAATTGAAAACAGTGAACCGCTTGTAAGTTTCTGTGCACTTAAATTATTTTTCAGCCTTGCCAGTTGTTTGCCTTTTCCACTAAGCATTCAGTAGAAATCAAAAACTGTACATATACTTTTCTCTTGCATTTGTCGTCAACCTAGGAAAATAAAAGGCACCAGGGTCGTAATATAAAAGATACAATCATATGTGAGACATAATCAGAATTCCGCAAGGTTGATCATCTAAGACACAATATCAATTAATAGCAAAGACAATTGCAACAAACACATTGAACATGAATTTTCAGTCCGTATTCCACTATCTGAGATAGTCCTTGAACACTTTATGCGTAATTCGCCGGCACGCTACTTGCTGGTCATTAGCTATTAAATGCGCAAAAATCTTGCAGTCTGATTCAATACTGCCTCTTAAGTTTACTAGGATAATTATCAATTGCCTGCATGGCTGAACCGAAACTAAACCACAAGAGGTTGCATGAGAGAGAAAGTTAAAGTTTCCAAAGGATATTGACAATATCTAAATATTCCCAATCCCGTATCTTCCTGCTAGGCTTATGCATCCTTAGGGATTGTAGAAATTCAGGAAGTCACGGAATCTGTGTATTTGCCGTGAATGCCGTAAATTTCCCCAAATACGGTAAATTGTCGTGATTCTGGACACAATCAATCAATCAATCAATCAATCAATCAATCAATCAATCAATCAATCAAATCAAATCAAATCAACTTTATTGTTCACCGTTTCAATTCAGTGTTTAGGCCTACATGTAAAGACACATTTTGTGAAATTAAAACAAAACGATTTTCGGAAATGACATGTGTCGCCCTAGCTTCATAGTTTTACAGACAAGAACTTGGCAATTCATGTAATGAATGTCCATAATTGCAGAATCTGACAATAGGTGCCGAACGTTGACTCTACAACAACGTGACATTACACAGCGACATCGCGTCGCTGCTTTGATCTATGTTATTGATATGATTACAATGATAAAGAGCTAAGTAAACACAAGTGACGCAGAAAGATTATACTGACATTTATACTTAGCGAGCGCATCGTTTTTTTCTTATCTGCGTTATAGTTTGGTCGGATCTTAGTAAATAAAAGCGTGATTTCTTTCCGTGAATTTGCAGTGATTTAACATAATAGCCTACTAGCCTACTGTGAATTTTGTACTTTTTTGCCGTGAATATCTACAATTTCTCCACATCCTTTAGCCTAAATCTCAAACAGCTAAGACTTCCAGATCTCAGTAGGCCTACATAGTACGTCGGGACTTAATAACATCGAGCATATTATGAGAACAAGCAAAAAATTTATATATTTAGAATCAGGAAGGAACCCAGTTAAAGACCTGCTACAGCCACATTCTGGGAAATCAAGAAAAATTTCGAACATTTTTGCTTGGCCGATGGGTCATTCTATGTCAAATCAACATGTAAAATAGCAATTTGCCCCCATATCACCTTGGATTTTTCTGAAAATCTTTGTACATAAACTGCATCCAAAACTAGGTATAACAGTGAAAATTTTAGTAGAAGATCTCAAAACTTGACTGAGATATTAATTTTTGAACTTAATAAGCAAAAACCTATAGCGAGAAAACGGCATGATCCACCAAGTTTGGACTGTCATACCTCGGCCACGAAATGAGCTATATGGCTGAAATATTTTTCATGTAATCAGTTTGTTGCGCTCTTTCCAAGTGTGTAAGAATATGAGTGGTGTTCCTTGTGATTTTTAATATAAAAAATTATAAATATTGCACAGAGGCCAATTCTCACTCAAGTTCCAGACATCATATCAGCAAGCAGGAATGATAATTATATAACAATACTTATATTGTTTTAATATTGAGGTACACTGGTGCTCATCAGACATACTCAGTACCTGATTAGTTTCATTATTTCTGTGCTTTTCATGGACATCTTCCTTGCCATGATCGTCAAAGTGGGGTTTATGGCTTACCCAATAAGTTACAAATATATAGGCTAGTTAATGAAGTTCATGAAAATTGGCACATATATTGTGGACACCTAGAACTGTATGGCATTGGTGAAAAATTCAGGAGGGTGTTCAATTCCTCTCCTCACTAATGAAATTTTAAGTTATTCTGCTCAAATGTTCATTGTTATTCCTAATTTTGCATGTACTTTATGTAAAAAATTTCAGAAGAATCCAAAGGTGTGTGGTGTACACCCTGGTTAATGTGACATGGAATGACCCTGCTATTAGGGTTTGCACTATTATAAGCATTGAATGAACATACTCTTTGGGGAGCCGTGGGTGCGAATGCACATAGAGAGAAAGTATTGCTATCCTCCATAAAATGCATGTACATAAAGTACAGTACTAGTACATTAGTATGTTTTTGTTGTAGGCTACAGTGAACACATATGATTATCAGACATATATGATCATTTATGTATTACTCTTCAACATTTAAGTAACACAGATAGCGATGCAATTCACCTAATACACACGGTTAAAATGATACGAAATGAACTTTTCACATCAAAAACATCTGAGCACTTTTAATGGTTCATTTCAGGTGCAGAAGTAATCTGTACCTCAAACTTTGTTATCTCTGATGACTATGTTATTAGAAGTACTGGGATTTTTCTATTCAAATGGCTACAAAGCAGCACTGTCAATTTCACAATGATAATTTACAATTCTCTTAAAAGACCAAGGAAATCTTTACCACTGCCTAATTATGTCGGCATGATGTTAAATCTAGGTGTCCACAATATATGTGCAAATTTTCATGAACTAAAAAGAAAATAGTTGGCAAGTGTTTTAAGCTAGGTCTGTCAATATCCTATGATAAAGTTCTTGAAATAACAAATCAGTTTGGAACTCTGTGTGTGGTCTATACAATGAGGAACAAGTGGTTTGTCCTCCGGTTCTAAGTGGAAACTTGTCACTGTAGTAGCCGTTGATAACTATAGATCACAATCTCAGTTCTGACACAGCTAAAAGTTCTTTTCATGGTACTGCTATTTCACTTATACAATTTCCTACATCATAGAATGCCGGTGTTGATCATTCTACGGTTCATAAATTTGAAAGTGCTTCTGGTTCATCATGCGATATTGGATTACCAATGCTTATTCAGCTGTGCCACCAAGCATTTCACCTAAATTGTGCTTTGATGTTCATCATCTTCCATGTCTTCTGATTGATACTAGTACTCGTACTAGTATACTGACTGAATATGGCTGGCTGACCAAAGTCCAAGAGAATTTCAAAGAAGATACTGAGGCAGTAAATATTACATTGGCTATCTATCATGCTGACATCAGCATTATTGGGTTTAATAAATGGGAAAGTGTTAAAAGTTTCATTAATGGACTGGGTAGGCTGAATTTCATTTTCCTGGCGAAATTACGCCGTTTTAAACTGTATTTCCATTTAATCTATTCTGAAAATGTTGCCCTTTATAATCTGTTTTGGACATTCCTATTAGACAATTTCCATAATGATGATTGCCTTGCCTTGGTATTCATGAAGAAACATGATGCCATTACACAATTGTATAATAAGTTTGATGACTTGTGTACACAGAGCTGAGCTTTTGTGGTTAGGGCTGCCAACCGTCCCGGATTCGCCGGGACAGTCCCGGAATCGACCTTGTGCGTCCTGTGTCCCGGATTGATCCCAAATTGTCCCGGAATTTGGTGGAGATATCCACTCCACCAGAATTTAATGTTGTTCTTTTTTTCGCACACTAAACTCGACAAGTTGTATGGCGAATTTGCGTTCTGCGTTGTATCAGACCTGACATTGTTACCTCAACATCGGAAGTTGGACAGCGCTAGATTTAAGTCTTCAAAACTTGAAAAACCACTGACACTCAGCTACTTAGCATTATGTCCTGCGATCTGTCAGTCCCGTTTCCAACGCTTTTTTTGAGAGAGTGTTCAGCATAATCAGCATTATGAAGGACGCAACATTCTTTACATAGGCCTACAATGACGTGGACATCATAAATTGGCAACGGCATTTCGAGTGACTACGGGCGTCCCGGAATGGCAAAGTCAAAAGTTGGCAGCCCTATTTGTGGTCTATAATTGATGCTTTCTGGACTATAATTAATGCTAGATGTTGCTTTTGTTTTTCTCATTTTTGTATCGTTTAGTTATTGTTCTGCCCCTGTGGCGTAATAAAGTGTTCATTAAAGCCAATCAGCCACTTCCGATTACAGCAATGTTACCATTGCTTCACCACAGTGCCAACACATTCGCTATGATTAAGCATTCACAATCTGTTGTTGCCAGAGTGGTAAAAGAAACTGAACCTAAGTCATATACCAGTTGTAACTTATGACCAGCCACTTTACACTTTGGCAAAGCAAATCCATTGGCATTGGCCCAACACATTTGGTGAAAATAAATTTATTATTATGATGGGAGGCCTAAATATCGAGATGGCTTTACTCCGAATGTTGGGTCAATGGCTGGATGGTTCTGGTGCAGTGTTTGGTGACTGCCGGAGTGGAATTGCCAAATCATTTATTACAGCATCTCATGTTAAGCAAACTTGCTATGCTCACACTGTTACTGCTGCAACTCTGTTTTTCTGTTTGAACCATTGCTACTCACAATACTTTTATGGTGGTTGGCTGACCGAGAAGAAATCTTGTCATCTTATGCTCACACAAAATTTCAAAATATATGATGCTGGATGCAAAAATGACATTAATTAATTATAAATTGATATTTTTACATGTCTAACAGTTCCACAGAGTATTTAATCGTATGCAGTTTGATACACCACCAATGAACACTAAATTTCGTTCATAAATGCACTTTGATTACAAAATAAAGAAATGTTCATGTTAACTGAAACTTTAATAATAAGTTAGTTATGCTTCATTTATATTAAAAGAGTGATCACATAGCAAACAGGTTGCTAAACTTGACTTTACTACTCTTACATCTGAATTCCCTCATTATGTCCTTTCAACCACGGTTCGTGACCTCGGCGTCCAGCTGGACCAAGAGCTCACTTTTACTCCACATCTTCATCGTCTTTCTCGGGACTGCTATTACCAGCTGCGCCAGCTTCGTACTGTTACTCGCTCGCTTAGGTCTGCTACCAAACTTACTCTAGTACATTCCTTTATCACAGCTCGTCTTGACTATTGCTCATCGCTCTACTTTGGCCTCCCATCTAGCCGCATAGCATGCTTGGACCGAGTCTTGCGCTCTGCAGCGCGACTCATTGGGCAAATTCCAAAGTATGGACATGTCTCCAGCTATATGCTGGAGGTCCTCCACTGGCTCCCTATCTGCCAGCGCATCGAGTACAGAGTAGCTGCCTTGGTTTTGCGCTGTCTACAGGGCCTCGCCCCAACTGACCTCCGTGAGCTCTGCTGTTTGATTTCGGTTGTCCCAGGGCGTCGCCTCCTACGCTCCGCAGAAAAAGGAGTTCTTATGGTTCCTTTTGCTCGTACTGCAACAATGCAGAACCGAGCTTTTTCTGTGGCAGGCCCAATGATCTGAAATGGTCTTCCTCTAGAGCTGCGTCTACACCCTGGTAGTCTGCCTGAAACTTTCCTTACTAAACTCAAAACTGTTCTTTTTGGGTGCATTGGAGTCAGGAGTGCCTCTGAGTAGTTTCCTCGAAGGGGCGCTATATAAATTCCCGAATGAATGAAAAGAGTGATCACATCAATTCGTATTTTAATCAGTTGCGGTGTGTCAGTTGTTTTTTGTGTGCCAATAAACGAATATAATAATACTAATAATAATTAATAATAATAATAATAATAATAATATAGTGAAGCAGTATAGACATACTGCAAACTCCTTAACAAGCTGCATCTGAAGGCTGGGGTAATGGAATCCATGATATCTGGGAAATTATTGTAAATTGTGCGCAAATATTTTGGAGTTTGGAGTTTCCCATCCAACATATCTTGCAAGGATCCTGAGTGGTCGAGTGGGTTGGTAACCTGCTCGTCACGCCGGCGCCCCGGGTTCGCTTCCCGGTCGGGTCGGTTTATCAGAGATTAATTTCTCGGATCTTTACTGCGGGTGGCTCGGTCGCATTATAAACGTGGAGTACAATACAACACACAATACAACACATCACAATACAACTGGGGCGCAGTGGTTTAGGGGTATGTTCGGTGCCTTGCAGCTGGAGGGTTGCGGGTTCGAAACTTCGAATCCACCTCAAAGTCGCCGCGTAGGGACCCTGGGCAAGTCCTTCACTCGCAATTGCTCATGCGCTTCGGCGTGAAACTCCGATTCAGCGTTCGCGCAGTAGTCGGGAGCGCCTCTGAATGGGAAATCAGCCAATTCGAAAATGGTAGAGTGGGAGTTATTGGTTGAGTTGAGCTGCAATGACCTTCCTGCACTGTTTGCGCCAGCATCTCACAGGTTTCAATTCCGTCTCCGTTCATCCCAAAGGTTAAGATTTACGCCAAATGGAACAACTCCGATTTCCCGAAAACCACCAACATTATCGGACAGGGTTTTGTAACCAGAACCAGCGTCAGATTTTTGTGAGCTTCGGGACAGATAGTTTTGTCGCGTGTCACTGTTTGGCACAAAATTACAGACTCTAATTAAAAGTACGCACTGTAAAACATTTCACCATGTTTTGAAAGCGACTGCTTATTACGAAATGGCTAAAACGAATAGAAAACGAGTAATTACTATGAAACGACAAGTTATTATGAAATACAAATGCACGTGTTCAGACCCAAAATATTTTATTTACCAACGCTATTTTGGGAAAACCATGCAAGAAGTAACGATGGTAGCACAATTGCTATTTGCTTCTTAACTGCGAACGCCCAATAGTAGCCCAAATCCAACGTTCCTCCTACGCGAAATTAGGTCAAATGTATTAGGCCACCAGGACGCCAAAAAAATAGTGCTAATAACTTAATTTTATTATAATTCTTAAAAAGTTCGCCCACGATGTGGCTGTAGCTGACTATTGTTAGCAATACTTACATACTCTACAAAACAAATATTTTGCTTGTTCGTTCAGTTTGCGTGGTTTTAAAGGTTTCAGTTCTCTAGCCTCCGCACTATTAGGCTACTGACATAACTTAATGATCGCGAGAGAATGTTCTCTACTATTATAACGGGAATGTGTATGGCTTTTCTCAAACATGGTTTCCAACATAATGCAGAGGACATTAAACTTTGGAAAATAATTTACAAACTTGAGTCAGAAATAGAGTGAGTGTTTTCATGACTCCTCAGACCTGAAGCGCACGAGAACATTTTCTGACATATCTTGCAAAGGTATGGTTTATCTCCAGTATGTGTTCTCGTGTGCCTCTTTAGATTACTTTTATTATTATTTTTAAACTCACATAAGTGGCATTTGTATGGTTTCTCTCCAGTATGAATTCTTGCATGGCTGTTAAGACAAAAAAATTGGATAAACCGTTTCTGACATGTCTTGCATTGGTATGGTTTTTCTCCAGTATGGGTTCGAACATGATCTCGCAGGTCAGAAGATTGGTAATAACTCTTCTTACATATCTGACATTGGTATGGTCTCTCTCCAGTGTGAATTCTAACATGGCTTTGCAGCGATGAAGATCTGGAAAATGTTTTATTACAATGAATACACAGAAATCGTTTCTCTTCAGAATGAGTCTTTTCATGATGATTCAGACCTGAATATGATGAGAATGTTTTTTGACATGTCTGGCAAAGATATGGCTTATCTCCGGAATGCTTTCTAATATGACTTGTTAGATGACCATCATACGCAGATTTAAACTCACAAAACTGACATTTGTACTGTTTCTCTCTGCTATGAATTCTTGCATGAAGTGTTAGATTTGAACATGTGGAAAAGCGTTTTCTACATACTTGACATTGGTAAGGCTTCTCTTCAGTGTGAATTCTTGCATGATTGCTTAGATGTGAAGGCTGAGAAAAACGTTTTTGACATACTGGGCATTGGTGAGGTTTCTCTCCCGTATGAATTCTTGCATGACGTTTTAGACTGGAAGACTGAGAAAAACGTTTTTGACATAGTTGGCATTGGTAAGGCATCTCTCCGGTATGGATTCTTGCATGACGTGCTAGATTTGAAGATTGGGGAAAACGTCGTTGACATATTTTGCATTGGTAAGGCCTCTGTCCAGTATGGATTCTTGCATGAATTGTAAAATGGGAAGACTTAGGAAAACGTTTTTGACATATTTGACATTTGTAAGATTTCTCTCTAGGATGGAGTTTAATATGTTTCTGCAGCTGAGAACTTTGTAACTTTTCTTGTGTTGCATTTAGGATGGAATTTCCTAATGAATGTTTGAAGGAAATGTTTTTCGACATTATGATTATGAAGTATCAGAGTTTGTGCTTCAAATATGATATTTACACAAAACTAGAGTTGAAAACACTGAAACTCTTACAAGTTTCTGTGGACTGATATTATTGTCCATGCCCTCCATTTGTTTGCCTTTTTCAGTGTGTAGTTCTCTAAGCATTCAGTTGAAATCTAATATAGTACACTAAGTTTTGTCTT
Organism: Aporrectodea caliginosa; assembly: GCA_020284085.1. NCBI lineage: Eukaryota > Metazoa > Annelida > Clitellata > Crassiclitellata > Lumbricidae > Aporrectodea > Aporrectodea caliginosa. The sequence continues at coordinate 230,182 of JACEVL010000872.1, forward strand.
GCATTTATTTATTTGTACTATTGACCTAAAAAAAAAAAAAGCATCATAGTCGTAATATAAATTAAAGACATATAATTAAGCTTACCACACAATGTTTAGTGAAGAACTAATTAATTAACTAATGTAGTTATTTATGCCATTGTTTTATTTGAAACTACTTCCAGCTTGTGCATTGGAGTTGTGTGGTGGCAGATTGAAAGTGTTTAACTCTTTTGTCTCAGTGTTTATGATTAAACGGCGACAGTGATGACCAGGCACCCAGCCTCGTATGCCTAAGACACCAGTATCAATTTGCAATTACAATTACAACAAACACGTTGAACATGAACTATCTAAAATGGTCCTTGCACGCTGTATGCAAACGAATGTACATATAATACTTTAACAAAAGAAACATACACGATGTTGTTATTTTACTATTTGTTTCTTCGTTTCACAACCCAATAAAATTTTTTATAGAACTTTGTGAATAAACGACATGTCTAGAAAGTTGATGGTCAATCAGCATAATATGGAAGCGTAATAGGGCCTAAAATAAAGCCAGTTTGCATCAAGACTCAAGAGACAGTTGTAGAAGAAATTATCTTTCCTGTCAAGCAACCGATTTATACAAGACATAAAAGGGTGATTCCAGAACTAATTGGATCCACATCAAATTGGGTGTTCCTCAAGGCTCTGGCCTGGGTCCCCTGCTCTTCATTCTATATACAGCTGACATTCCTTATCTTTTCCCACTCTCTGGAGCTGCTGGTCAACTCTTTGCAGATGATGTGCAAGCATTCGTCCATGGGTTTCCTTCATCCCAGCTGCACTTAGTTGAGCGTATTCAATCCCTCTCAAATTCTCTTCACTCCTAGATGGCATCAAACCGTCTCTCCCTTAATGCCTTCAAAACCCAGTTCATTTGGTTTGGCACCCCCAACAGCTTCTGAAGATTGATTGTGTTCTCCTCTTGGAAATTTTTCCGCACTTTTCCTTTTCTTCAACTCTACGTGATCTGGGTGTTACGCTAGATAGCTCTCTTTCTTTTAAAGACCATATCTCAAACCTAACACGTTCTTCTTATTTTCATTTAAGGCGTCTTAAGGCTGTTCGGCGTTCTGTCTCATCTTCTGTTTTCACCACTCTGGTTCACGCTTTCACATGCTCCCGAATTGACTATTGTAATTCCCTTCTCATTGGTCTTCCTAAGGTTCGTCTTTCACCTCTCCAGTCTGTCCTAAAGGCAGCCGCCAGATTAATAGCACGCCTACCACGGTACTCTCACATTTCTACTTTCACGTTTGAACAACTGCACTACTCTGGCTTCCTCTCTCTGCTCGCATTAAATTCAAAATCCTCATTTTAGTCTTCAAGGCACAAAGGGGTCTTGCCCAAAAATATTTAGCTGATGTATTACTCCGGCCTCTTTCAGCCTCCTCCCATCGACCACTACGCTCATCAAACAGGCTTGAGCTTTTAGTTACTCATACTAGAACAGTTATGGCCCAGTTCCGTTCATTTAACTCAATTGGTCCCTCTCTTTGGAATGCGCTGTCTCCATCTACTCGCTCTCGAATTCTAGCTAGTAACCTCTCTTCCACCTTTGCTTTTCTCAAAACCTTTTTCTTCTCTTGTGGCCTTGCGCACTGGGAGCGCCTCTGAATGGTTCACCCTAAGAGAGGCGCTTTATAAATGTTTGAATACAATACAATAAAAATGCAAACTTAGGCTAAGCATATCTGCATGAATGAGAAAGAACGTGAATCTTTTATGCGAAAACAAATAATATTTAAGTTCTCGATTGCATTGTTAATTTCCACATGCCATTAATTGACGAGTTGCAGCCGTTCTAGATAATTGGCTACTAACTGAATAATAATATAAATAAAAATAATAATAATAATAATAATAATAATAACAATAATAATGATGATGATGATGATGATAATAATAATATTTAATAATATTTAATAGTGTTTAATAATAAAAATAAGACAAAACGCACCCCTGTAGGCCTACCACAACATGAAAATGAAAAAAGAATGGAGACCTTTCCCTATGAATTTGCAGCAGAAGTCCCTTTTCAGTAAATAAGTAAAGACCCTTTCATTAATTTCCAACCAAATTGCCAGATCCCGACCGAAAACAGAAACATACGAGCCGAGGTTTAGATGCTTACGCCCTTGATAGCGATATAATTCTATACCGAACCTAACGGTTGTAAAATGCGTTGAAATTTTTGATATGGAGAAGATATTTATGGAGGTTCCCCTTAAGCAGCCTATAGGCCTATATAAATGATCGACGGATATAATTCAGACGCCTCAAGAATGTGCTAATTGCGGTCGGCTAGTTGTGATACTTTACCCTGATAATAGTAACTATAAGGGAACATTCTACCGAAAGGAAAATCAATTGCAAATTGCAAATACTGTAGTGCGTTCTGTTAAAATCACCGAATCATTGCATTGTGCAAAGACCACCTACAAGCATGAATATTTTTATATAAGTTTCTTATGTTTTGATAAAGCGAACTGGCTATGTGCACATTTTCAATTGTATTCGAGAAACTAGAAATTTAATCTTATTTCGGCAAAGTTTATCATGTCAATTTGGGCTATTTTTGGGCTAATTCCTGAAAAAGAGGCTGTTTTACGCTACTTTTTTCAACTTCCGGTTAGTAATTTCCAAAATTGTTGACGTTAAAAGTCTTCCGAAGAATTTTATATTTCTTTTAATTGATTATTTGAAGGACATTTAGGTGGTTTTGGTAAGTTGGTAAGACATTATAATACTGGATCTAACCTATTATAGTCAGTGGATCGAGAGCCAAGCGCTAATTCCGTGGATTGGACCACGGCCTGATTGGACCCGCTGCATTTTCTGTCAGAAAGTGACACGGAAATTTGCGCCTTGCCCAGGTTTGTCAAAGAGAAATGATGCTGGTTTAGGCTACAAAACTCTTTTTATGACATTGTAAGCAGATTTCGGGAGCTAGGATAATTTCCAGATGTCATTAATATGAATTCACGAGATGAAGGGGATAGTATCGAAAGTACCTGCAAAAGAAACTAGGATGCACTTGAACGGATGCGAAAGCGACCGCTTGCATGTCCAAGAACTGTCCAATCATGTTTCGGACGAATATGAAGCTCCTGAAATTTTGCCACTCGTGACACATTCAAGGTCTGGTTTTGGTAATCCCGTAGTTTAGGTTGGTAAATTATTTCATGTGGTCAAATTTATATGGAAGCTGGATTGGCAAACTCATAGTATCGTGGGCTGAAGGTTTACACAGTACCTTTGGGCATACTGCGCGTACGCCGGACGGTACCAGGTTTTCTAATGACAACACTAACCTTGACCCTAACCGACCCTCATGACGCCAAACCTGACCCTAACCGACATTCACAACGCCAGTAAACTTACGCACTATATCCGTCAGCCCCCTTGCCGCTGGATTGATGAAAAAAATTGTTTCCCTAAATGGAAGTTGGATTGATGAAAAAATTTCAATGAAATGGAAGCTGGATTGATGGTAGTTATTATGGAGATCAGTAGATTGCTTACTTACCAACGTCAAGTACGACATTGAAGACATTAAAATAATTTACCAACGTAAACCTAAACTACGGTTTTGTAGAGACTGCATTTAGTTCTTTTGTTTTTGGTACTTGTCATTTAATTCACCTGATTTAATTACTTTTTTATGGTTTCTATTGTAGTTTTGATGAAACAAACTACAAAATTGACCTATGTCGACTGCAACTTATCCTGATGAAGCGTGAGCATGCCACGACAACACCACCTCTGCCAATACTTCTGGTCAGTTTTGTTCAAGGGCAGAAACATATCGAAGTGCTATGCAGTCGTCATTGCCTGAAGGGTTCGGGCATAGGATCTTTGAGGACCTAACAACTATAAACATCCAAATGATGAAACGTCTCCGTAAGGACTCAAAGGTCATCCTGGAGTGGAAAAGTCTACACTATAATCAAGAACTCAGAAAAAACTCATGTGGATGGATCCATTTTCATCGTTCATGCCAACCACCGTGGAGCTTCCTTAGCCGTACTCCGATCTTTCTGTTCCACTTACATTCTAATTAGTGTTCATCTTGCCCCGTTGTTGACCTACAAACACCTGACCAGTGACCATCCCTTGGAGATGGGACATGACCTACAAACGCCTGACATGTTGCCAGTGTTAAAAGGCATTTGTACCAATATGTTTAAATACAGTACTATAAAAACTCATGCATGATGTTGACCTAAAAATACCTGACCATGACCATCTTTGGGGCTGTAACATGTTGTCCCAGATGTACTTGTTAATAGGCATTGTATTTGTGCAAATTAATGTTGTTTTCTTTTTATGCTATGATCATTGGATTTTGTGGTTGTCTAGTCAAGTGAAGTCTTTTTGTTTTTCCACAATGATTTTCTTAGCATCAGTTAAACTCAGACCAAGTAGCTCTTCTATAATGTTGTTTCATTTAAATAGTGCTTATTTGGAATATGGGTTCCAAGGATGAAACTCTTAATGAATAATAATTAAGGCAGTTAAAAATGACAGATTAACAGGCAGGACAGCTCAGTTTCATCAATTATGGATAGCAACGAAGACGATTTGACCCCTCAGGCATTTAAATGCTTGTCTCCAAAAAAGTATTCAGTATACTCTGTCAACCAGCCCTCTTACACTGTACAGTGATGTGACCTTGGCATTAGCAGAAAGACAGTGATCCTATCTAAATTACTATGGTGAACTACATTTAATATAAGCTACAAACAGTTCCTGCTATCTTGCTACTAACTGGATTGGCTTTTGTTTTGTTTAATGATGCATACGATATGAATGGTGCATCTAGAAATTGGATTAAGAAATTATTTGATATATGTCATAATTTCTTTCACTTGTTTTGCTTGATGGTCTAGTATTCTGTTATTATTCATTTGATTATTATGAAAAATGGACTCTGTCTGGCTTATAGGAACTTTTCTCCCTTCCAGTGCCCATTTTGTAATAGATTAGCAACCAGTTTATGTACTACAGTTATGTGAACTACTATGTATCGTGTGTGTGAAGTAAACAAATTAAATCATTGACAGACTCTGTCAGGCTGAGAGTATTTCTTCATTAGCATAATGCATGCATACTACATGCCTGCACAGTACTCAGGGTACTTCTTCTTTTCTCTCTTCCTTCAGGTGTGTACCAACTATGAGGATTTACAAGATGGCTTCATTTTCATGTCTTTTTCTGCAGGATCTTAAACAAAGCACAGCCCCACACCAACTAGCCCAAACTCTACAGCATTGATACAACCTATCAATTACATAAAACAAGCTCCTTGTATTTACAAATAATACATTTCCTGTTGATCAGTAGTAGCCTCTGCATGGCTTAAAATGTTCATTATGATATTAGAAGGCACATAGATGATTGTAAAGACATACATACCAGCAAATCAGCTGTGAATGTAGTCACAAAAACTCATGTCGGATTTGATGGAGCAATGGTAACACTCTGGCCTGAAGAGCAGAACATCAAGCAGGATGCGGGGTCGACTCAACTTCAAAAGATTATTTTCGAGGAAAGGAGCAGAACGCCCTCCTGATTTTTTCACCAGTGAGAGTTATAGGTGTCCACAACATACATGTATGTGCAAATTTTCATGAGCTTCATTAACTACACACTTTCACTTTTTGGGCAAGCCATAAACCCCACTTTTACAATCATGGCAAGGACAATGTCCTTGGAAAGCACAGACATAACGAAACTAATCAGGTACTGACTAGGTGTTTCATGAGTATCCATGTACCTCAATATAAACCATATAAGTATTACTATATATCATTCCTGCCTGCTGGTAATTATGAGATCTCGAGCTTGAGCGAAAATTGGCTTCAGTGTAAAATTTGCAAATTTATAAATTAAAAACCACATGTATCACCGCCCAGATTCTTTCATATTTGGAAAGAGCACAACAAACTGATGAAATTAAAAATATTTAAGCCCCCTAGCTCATTTGCTGGCCGAGATATGACAGTCCAAACTTAGCGGATCATGTGGTTTTCTCGCGATCCTTTTTTTGCTTATAAACTTCAAAAATTAATATCTCGGTCAGATTTTGAGATATTTTGCTCAAATTTTCACTGTTATTCCTAGTTTTGCATGTAGTTTATGTACACAAATTTTCTGAAGAATCTAATTAAGGGATGTGGTGTACACCTCTGGTTGATTTTACATGGGATGACCCTACTGAAACATAAAATTTTCGAAAATTTTTTCACTTCATGAAATGTGCACATAGCCTATCATTATCTGCATTCTTTGCTGATTCCAAATATGTAATTTGTTTGCTTGTAGGTGCAAAATGCACAATGTTACAGTAACAGAACGGACTATTTTAACACACGTAACACACCACTGCTTTGACAAACTTTCAGACATTTGTTCGATTTAAAAAATAATATATTAGCGAAAATCTGAGTCCGGTTGCTAGATTAATATAGGATGGTTTATGTACCTTAAATATAGTGCCACTTTATAAATTATTTATTATGCTTTAGCAATCATTTATAGAAACACTAAATGAGTCGTGTATTCGAACATATCATTTTTAGTCGCTGAAATGAGTAGGCCTATATTATTGTATGAAATGAGCATATTATTGGAATCATGATATAAATATAGTCATCTAGAGATTGAACTACAAATACTTGGTACCCTTAAGTACTAATCAAATACTTAGCCTACACTTTGACCCTACATCGCAAACTTTTGCAAAATAATCATGTTTCTATCTTTTCAGTGCTATACGTCACATAGGCTCTACTCTTAGTCTGCTCGATCTCTTGTCTTCTCTCGCCTGGAGTACGCCAACTCGGTCTTTGCAATTAACCTCGAATCAGAAGTCAACAGGCTTTTTACGTATCCAAAATTCTCTGGCTCGTGTGGCACTTCTATCTACCTTAAACCTATTTCTTAGCCAAAATTCTTAGTCGATGAGAGGTGGTGGTCTGAGACTCCGTTGTGCATCTACGCTGACACTTCCGCCTTACTGGCTTCTGTTGCTAGCCATAGTTGCCTCCTCTTGCTTTTTTGTATACTGGAACTTCTATTGACTAATAACCCCAATGAACAGGATTTTGCAAATAGTCTGTGAAGTTGCCTCCTCTTGAATTTAGGTCTCGCTACGTGCCTGCTGCTAGCACAATAACTGCAATCATGTATCTTACCAACAGATTCGGCTCTGATGCCTCTGACACCAACAGGAGCAAAAACTCTTCGCCAACAAGATTAGGATTTCTGATGTACAGAGAAAACATGGTCAGGCCTGATAAGTGTTCAGGCGAACGTGTTTCCCTGCAGGCTCACCTCACGAGCGCTGGTGATTGGATGTTAGTTCCCTTGTGAGCGCCTTTCAGACGAGAAAGTACGGTCCGCGGTCGGGTTGAGGGTAGGCACGACACTTTGTGAGCAGGGGCTTCTATCCCTATACAGGGCGGGCGTAAGTTGAGTCCAGTGAAAAACAGGGAAGAAGTGTTTATTTTAAATTTTATAACATTTTTTACAAGTTATAGAGGTTTCTTGTATGAATTAGTGTTAACACACTGTGAGGTGTTATGAAGTTCTCGCACTTAATTGCGCGACATTATCGTCTGCATGGTTGTGACAAAAATAAGCATTTACATTGCCTTGAACTTAAAAATATGCTTTCATTTAATATTTCATTAGCTAAAAGATAATCTCGTAGTTTAGGTTGGTAAATTATTTTAATGTCTTCAATGCCGTGCTTGACGTTGGTACCGTACATAGGCTAGGCCTAGGCCTATATGTGCTTGGTAAATACCATCTATTCAGCTTCCATTTCATAGGAAATTTGTTTCATCAATCCAACTTCCATTTAATGAAAAAAATCACCCAGATTCTATTTAAGCAGAAAATATTTTTCATTAATGGAACTTTTATTTAAGGAAAGAACTATTCTCATCGATCCAGCTTCTACTTAACGGAAACAATTAGGCACTATTTTCATCAATCCAGCTTCCATTGAATCAAAAATTATTTCGATCAGTCCAGTTCATATTTAAACACAGAAATGGTTTCATCAATCCAACTTCAATTAATTTAGGGAAACAATTTTTTTCATCAGTCCAGTTTCCATTTTAAATATGACAATATGAAATAATTTACCAACCTAAACTATGGGATTACCAACTAAAATACTATGCCGTGTGAAAATATAAATAGGCCTATAGCTGTTGCGAGTATCATGCGGCAACACATTGCAGGCCTAGGCCTAGGCTACTGTCCGACAAATGGACAGAACACTGTCGAAGCATAACGCTTAAAGTTTAGGCCTACCAGGTTAGCGACTTGGCGGCAGTGGCGGCGCCAGGGGCTTAGCCCCCCTAACTGCGGCTCAGCCCCCCCAAACAAAAAGTGGGAAATCTCTGCCAATGCTTACTTCATAATAAGCCAACTGAACAGTGACCAACGGCAACGAAATCATCAACTATCTCGGACAGTGAGGCAATTATATTACTTGATTATGATGGACAGGGTCACAGACTCACAGGGCCTATTTTAATCTTCACCGATTACATTCTTACTGACTTTACGGTTTCAGTTGCGTGCAACGACCTCTTTCTTATAATTATTATGGTTGCTTGAGTGCGTGACTGACTCACTTCCGTTCTAAAAGCAAAAGGGCCTAATAGCGGGATTGCGGGAAACAGATTAATGCGATCAATATTTAATTAATTATTTTCTTGGGGTTTCTGCTATAGATTTACGAAGTTTTCCTTAAGTTTCTTTCAAAAACTGTTTGTTATATTTTTATTTTTCTAGAATTTCCAAGTGTTGCCATGGATAATAATTCTTAAGTAAAGTGTTTTCAACTTCATGATGTTGATGTTTTAATGGGTTTGGTGTAGTATTGCATGATGGCTTTATTCCAACATGAAGTATTTCAGACACAAAAAGTGTGATTGGGAATGTAAGTTTGTCATCATGTTGTTTGTACAGGAGGCATAGTTGCAGTTCAAATAAATTCATGTTTGAAAGTTTTCCTGTAGCAAAATGCTGTAGGCCTAATAACTTGTTAGGGATTTTATGTCGCTTATGTACATTAAATTTGTGCTTTACAAGGAAATAAACATTAGGATTTAACGTGTTTATTGTATAGTTTTCAATCAATCTAAGTGGAGAATAGTAAAACTTGCAAGAACCTGTTTCAAATCAATGCCCAGTAACAGCTATAAGGGACATTAAGGGTCTATGAAAGAAGTAATTTGGGAACATCTTAAAGATTTTCTTGTGATAGAGCTCAAACTTCTGTACAGTATATTGATTCCATGGTCTGCAGGTTTTGTGTCGGGTATAGAAGAGGGAAGGGATGGAGGCATAGGCGCAACCACCCTATGGGACCCGTAGGACGCGTCCCCCCAACTTTCGGGCAGGCTTGGACGGTGCCCCCAACTTTTGAAAAGTTTGAGGTAAACAAGAGCCCAAAATGCACTCCATTTGGTATTAAATGCTCAAAATTGCGTCGTCGTCTGGGGCTCCGCCCCAGACCCCCGTTAACCGGAGCTTACGACGCTCCCCCGTATGCCTATAGTCGTTAGGGGCTTCTTGCTTTCCGCAATCGCGGCTGTACGTGCACCTTCCGCACTCGCAATTTCCCCCACTCGAACGTTCTAGTAGGTCCGTCCCCTAACAAATCGCTGGACCTGGCCGATAGAATACAGAGTAAGGCTAAAGCCGCTAAACTCAACTGAGTCTATAAGAATTCAGTGCAGGATGTTGCTGTATAATTTCACTCTAAACCTGTAGCCTACTTATCACGCTTTAAAATTCTACTAAGGTAGAAGCCTAGGAGGACATTTCAATTTTTACTTCTGAGACTGCGAGTGATATTCTTCTAAAACCTAAAATCTCAGTTTATTCATATAGTAAAGTCATATTTTTTCACATATCTAGATGGTTTAGGTACTTTTATATCGAAATCATCGGTGAAAAAATTTGAGGTAAATTAGAGCCCAAAATGTACTGCATTTGGCATGAAATGCTCAAAATTGCGTCAGTTAAAGCAGGCTCCGCCCCAGACCCCGATGGGGCAGCTTACGACGCTCCCCCATACCCCTAATCGTCGTTAGGGGCTTCTTGCCTTCGGCAATCGCAGCTTCGCGCCTTCGGCGCTCGCAATTCCCCCTCACACATTCTATTAGGTCCCCCCCAACTTCTGGACCGTGGTTGCGCCTCTGGATGGAGGTACAGGAAGGGGAAAAGAGGGAGGGGAGAAAAGGAAGGGCTTAGGGCTACAGCCCCCCCAAACTGGAAATCCTGGTGCCGCCACTGCTTGGCGGTACCGTGGCGTACGGTCCGTACCCAACTGTAACTTTTACTTGAATCTTATTATCCTTATCGCATTGCGAGCAACTCTCGTCTTCATGCCATATTAATGCTCGACTCATGCATGGATCCTACTAAATAGGGACACCAGACACCTATTGATGAATTAGTTGCATTTCGGCGATTGCGAATGTGAGATTCTATCTATTTAACCATATATGACGCACACCTTCCTGGCCAACACATTTAGCACACCTGTGGTCAAATTGACCCCACCGACAACACGGGTGGATTTTATGCCATTTTAATAGAAATTCGAAATGAATGCTCCAAGTTTAGGTTGGACAGAGTGCGTGCACTTACGAAAAATGTTTGAATCATGATACAATGTTAGAATCAATGTACGAAACAAAAAATTGTTTGTTGTAACCTAAGTATTCGACACCACAGTGATCGTTCTAATGCTTGAAATGAAGTTCTTGTGATGTCTGTGATAAGTATGTATGTATGTATGTATGTATGTATGTATGTATGTATGTATGTATGTATGCATGTATGTATGCCATGTATGTATGTATGTATGTATGTATGTATGTACATATGTATGTATGCAGGGCCTAGGACAGGATTTGGAGGCCCAGGGCCACAACTAATTTTCAAGGCCTTTTTCAAATATCTTTTAAAAACTCAACAGAAAGGTTCAAATCATCCTTCGCATCTTCAAAGCCACGAATTTGTTTACAGTTTGCAATTATTTAACGTCAACGATTTCGTCACGAAATAATTAGAATTTGTATAGCGCTACATTTCAATGAATAACTCCTTAATTCCAAGTAATTCCCCATTTCAATGAATAACTCCTTAATTCCGTAATTCCCCATTTCAATGAATATCTCCTTAATTCCGTAATTTGCTAAATTTCAATGAATAACTCCTTAATTCCGTAATTCTCATTTCAATGAATAACTCCTTAATTCCGTAATTCCCTATTTCAATTAATAACTCCTTAATTCCGTAATTCCCCATTTCAATAAATAACTCCGTAATTCCGAAATTCCGAGGCCCTTTATCAAGTGAGGCCTGGGGCCAAATGGCCCCGGTGGCCCCCTGTCCTAGGCCCTGTATGTATGTATGTATGTATGTATGTATGTATATATGCGTATGCATGCAGTGATAAATGAATCTATGTATGGTGGGATGGATGTATGCATGTATATTTGTATTTATGTATGTATATATGTATGTATGTATGTATGTATGTATGTATGTATACAGGTATGTATGTATGAATGTATGTATGTATGTATGTATGTATATGGATGTATGTACATATGCATGTATGTAATATGTATGTGCGCATGCATGCAGGGATGAATCTATGTATACGGTGGGATGGATGTATGCATGTATATTTGTATGTATGTACGTATGTATGTATATATGTATGTATGTATGTATGCATGCATGTTTGTATGTAAGTATGCAAGCATGCATATATTTGTATGTATGTGTGTATATATACATATACGCATGAACAGGTATGTATGGATGTATATTGGTATGTATTTATATATGTGTGTGTATGTATGTGTGTATGCATGTATATGTGTATGTATGTATGTGCTATGTATGTATGTATGCATGTATGTATGTATGCATTTATGTATATATTTTCTATGTGTGTATATGCATGTATTCATGTGCATGTAGCCTGTATATGTAGGGATATATATTTGTATGTATATATATATGTGTGTGTATTGATGGATGTATATATGTATGTATGTATGCTTTGTATGTATGTATTTATATATGTATGTATGTATACATGTGTGTATGTATGTATGTATGTATGTATTTGTGTATGTAACGTAGCCTGGTTTATGTTATAGTCAATGTTACAGCCTGGGGTCAGATTGACCCCAGGTGTGCTAAATATGCCCGAGTGTCATTCTTATTTTTGTATCATTGTACCTAGAATTCCAAATTCTTCGAATTTTTCCATATATGTAGAGGGATGAATTGCTGAGGAATTTGAATTATTTCAGATTTTTACTATTTGTATCAATTCAGCTATTCAAGTAAATTCCATCGCTGGGGTCAAATTGACCCCAGGTGTGCGTCATAGGGTTAATAGATGTTTATGTGACGCTGTGTTTAATTTGGGGTTCCTTCTGTTGCGCTGTTTCTTATTTTTGGATCTGGCAATAAACTTTCCCCCTTTCGTAATCGTTATCGTAAATTTATATAGCGCCACTTCAAAGAGATTCCAGTCAGAGCAACTCCCGACCTGACAACACCAAATCACGATCGAAAAGAATGGTTTTCAAACGCAAGAAAAGACCATTACGGAGGTTGCTAGGCAACCTATTCCAGATAGATGGACCGACCCCAGAAAGGCCTTTTTAAAGCACCGTGAATGTTCGAGCCATAGGGACAACCAGGTCGCCTTACGAGACAGAGCGAAGGAATCTCCGGCCTTGTATGGATAACACCTGCACACAATGCTCAATGAGATAGACTGGGGCTTGGCCTGCAAGACAGTTGCGCATAAGCATTAGGATCTTAAACTCATTGCGTTTTTGCATAGGCAGCCAGTGCAGTTCCTCCAGTATACAGCTAGATAATGCCCGAACTTTGGTCGGTGTCTTTCATTCGCTGTCTGTGTCTCTATGTCTCCTCATATGTCTTTTTTCCATCTGCTCTTCTATCTTTCTCTTTCAGTTTCAAATTTCTCTGAACGTCTCAATCTGTATGAAATATCTTTTCACTGTTGTGGTGTACATGAATATATTGATTGCTGTGTTAGCTACATTGGTAGGAGCGTGCGTCCTAAGCAACTCGCTGTGTGCGTTATCGCCTCCCGTATAATAGTATTTAAGAGATTTGAATCTCGGTCGGTACACGGAAATGGCTCCAGTCCAAACGGGAATTGGTTAGGAAGGATCTCATCCGATAAATTTAGTGGAAATCAATCTATCTACCTTCCTACCTATCTAATCTATCTATCATCTATTAATTCTACCTATCTATCTATCTATCTATCTATCTATCTATCTATCTATCTATCTATCTATCTATCTATCTATCTATCTATCTATCTATCTGTGTCTATCTATCTGTCTATCTATCTATCTATCTATCTATCTATCTATCTATCTTATCTATCTATATCTATCTATCTATCTATCTATCTATCTATCTATCTATCTATCTATCTATCTATCTATATATCTATGTATATATATATATATCTATCTATCTATCTATCTATCTATCTATATATCTATCTGTCTATCTATCCAGTCTGTCTGTCTGTCTGTCTGTCTGTCTTGTCTAGTCTGTCTGTCTATCTGTCTGTCTATCTGTCTATCTATCTATCTATCTATCTATCTATCTATCTATCTATCTATCTATCTATCTATCAATCTATCTATCTATGTATATATCCAACTATCTATCATCTATCTATCTATCTTATACCTCTCTTTCCTCGATTCTTCCCCACATCTCTGCATTTATGGCTAAACATCTTCATTGGTTCTCCTTCTCGTGCTCAAATATCTCAACTCGGTCTTGCTCCAAAAATATCTGTCACCAAATTCTCCGCCGTCTCTCTGCCACGATAATGCGTCCTCTCAGATCCTCTGACCGGCTTGACCTTTTCGTTCCCCGTGTTAAGACCGCAATCCAGATCCTTTGCCTGCATAGGTCCCTCTCCACGGAATGGACTTCCTCCTTCTCTGCACTCTACCATACTCTCTGGGGGCATCTCTGCCTCTTTCTCTCAACTTAGAGCGCTTCCTTTTCTCTCGGAGGTATCTCGCACTGTTAGCGATTCAAAAAAGCTATGTCATGAGAAGCGCATTACAAATAATGAAATACAATACAATACAAACAGTTTCAATCAATCAAACAAACAATAAATAAAAAAATCAATCAGTCAACCAACCAATCAATCAATCAATTAAAATGAAGCGAAATAAAACTGAAACCTATATAATTATAATAAATTCTTACAGGAGGAATTGATTTATATAGAGGCCTATTAGGGTGACAAATATTTCGACATTTCTCCATGTTGTGGGCAATTTACTGTGGATCTATCTTCTGCCAACAGCTGTACATGGATCATGGATGCAACATTTCTAAGAGTCGTTACGGATTAACTATGACAAATAAACATCAAGAACAAACTTTGTTTGCTAAACACCCTTTCAACCTTAACATCATCGTTACCATCAGCACTGATTATGTGTAAAATTATCGTTACAATAACTTTGTGATTGCATTTACGGAACAGTAAAAGCGTGAGAATATGGCTGTGTAAAACTTGAATTGAGTGAACATACGAACAAATTATAGATAATGTGATATGTATATGTAAAATGTAACTTACCAGTGCAACAATAATGTAACAAAACATTTATAAAGCGCCACTTAAGAGTCTCTCAGAAGCGCTCAACACGTGGCCATCAAACAGCTGAAAAATGCGTCTTTAAGAGTTTAGAAAACCATATAGCCGCGTGCAGCACGCACAGACGGCGGAAGAGCGTTCAGATCCGTGGCGCCGCAATCCAGAAGTCCCGACGAGCACAGGTGGTGGTTCGAAACGACGGTATCATCAAGTCATTTCGCGAGGCAGACCGGAGAGCCCGCCGACCAGTTTGAGTGCCAACTGGAAGGCACAGTTCAGCAATGTAGTCCGGAGCAGTACCAGTCGTAGCCTTCCAAACCAGCGTAGCAATTTTGAATTGCACACGATCAGCAACTGGAAGCCAGTGCAGCTCACGTCGCATGTAGTCAGATATGTGTGAATATCTAACCAACTCATCCAGAAAAACGTGAACTGAATAAAAAATACTCCCGAAAACGCGTAAAACAAAAGCAGGATCCTTGAATATGTCCAGTCCTGCAGCAATATTCATTTGTACTAAACTAAAGCTTTGCCTTGGAGTACAAAACTTGTATGCATGAATTCGTTCGTAGGCCTACATATCATCATAGATTGACTACGGTAGCTCTACACTTCCCTTATTGGCTCACCAACTGTTGTTGGTGAACCCAATCAAGTCAAATATTTCATTTAATTTCTGGTTGAGACTTGTTTCTTCGTAGACTCGAAGATCGCAAAAATGTTTTTTTTACAAACGTGATGGTTTCTCTCCATATATGGTTCATTCGTGTATTTCTAACTAAGTGCATTAACCCTATGACGCACACCTTCCTGGCCAACGCATTTAGCACACCTGGGGTCAAATTGACCCCACCGATAACACGGGTGGATTTTATGCCATTTTAATAGAAAGTCGACTTGAATGCTCAAATTTAGGTTGGACAGAGTGCGTGCACTTACGGAAAATGTATGTATGTTTGTATATACAGGGTGGGCCAATAGGAATGCAACTACTTTGAATGGATATAACTTTAACAATTGTTATCCGAACATCGTGCCCAATATACTAAATTGAAGGTAATCATCCACTCTACAACTATGTCAAATCTTGCACTGATAATACGGCACCGTTGTTATAAAATTTCGGTACGGCGCACACCTCTCAAATTTGAACATAAATATTGAACATCATGGCGCCGCTCACGGAAGAGGATAGAATTTTAATCGCAGAAAAAGGATACAATGCACATCAGATGATGATAGAATTCCCTTCTAGAAAATGGAATAAATATGCTCTACATCGATTGATTAAACAAATTGATGCTACGGGAACGTCTAACAGCCGCAACTGTGGTCGCAAACGTTCTGCGCGCACAGCAGCGAACACTGCACAAGTCCAACAGTTAATTTGCAGTCAAGAAACATTCTTTGTTACTCCAAAGGCTAAGGTGAACAGTGTTTATTACTTCGATGAAGTACTCGCAAGAGGACTGCTACGTGATATTCGCCAACTGTCTGGAGTTGATGGTTACATCTTTCAGCAAGATGGAGCGCCGGCGCATCGTTCACGTCATACGGTTGCCTATCTGAACGCTAACGTACCTGAGTTAATTGAACCGGAGAACTGGCCACCGAACAGTCCGGATTTAAACCCGGTTGACTATTCGATCTGGGGTTATCTTCAGCAACTGGTCTATCGTGAACCGATACGTGACGTTGAACATTTGAAAGAAGTGATTCTTTGCTGCTGGGCTGAGATAGCCCAAGCACTGGTGAACTCAGCCATCGATCAGTGGTCATCTCGTGTTGATGCAGTCATTAAAGCACGTGGTGGACATAATTTTATTGAGTATTTGTTTGACTGATGGTAAATTCACTCGAGATATTAATAATTATTGTTAGTACTAAGTGATTGTTTAGAATTGACATCTTAAGTTTATGACTTTTGTTTTTTCTTGCAGTTTTATGGCACGAAAATGGCACATCGAATATTAATAGCATTATCTCAAAACGTCGTAATAATATCTCGTAGATATTTTGGAGAATGATAAAATGGATAATTATCTTCAATCTGATATATTGGACAAGACGTTCAGATAAAAATTGTTCAAGTTGTGAGGCGTCAAAGTTGTTGCATTCCTATTGGCCCACCCTGTATGTATGTACATATGTATGTATGTATTTACGTATGTGCGTATGCATGCAGGGATGAATCTATGTATGGTGTGATGGATGTATGCATGTATAATTTTGTATGTAGTACGTATTCCGTGCTCTTCTACTCCCTACATTACAGTACATTATATATAAGGCATTAACCTGTGCTGAGCTAGTCAAACCGTGCACTATAAAAGGAGTGGCGGCGGAAACTAACCATCTATTCTGTCGGCGAGTACGCTTACTTGGGGACCAGGTGCTCGATGCAACAGGTGTTTTCAACCTATTCAAGAGTTAGAGGACCTTGTACGATGTTTTTCATGTCATAGTATAATTCATGGGCAATGTATAGCCAATTCAAACGACGACATAAGCGAAGCTATTCCAAATCTCTGCTCTCTCTGTGATAAGAACCAATCCTCCTCGGGTGATGATGATATGGGTCCTGAGAGTGAAGTATCGCAACTCAATTTGAATCGCGCTGAAACGCTTGATCCTATGCAAGAATCAGAACTAATGGTTTTCCCGGACGAACTAGAAACTGAAACTATTCTCAATAGCCAGTACCTTGACCCCGACCAAAATTACTTTAAACGCGATAATTGGTACAGTGATTACATATCTACATCAACTCTTGAAAAGAAGATAAGAGATGAAGAAATCTCTGGGAAACTAAATTTTTCAGTTTTACATATAAATTGTCGCAGTGTCTTTTCTAAAATAGCAGAAATTAATGAACTTGCTGAAAAACTACAAATTTCTGTTCTGGCTCTATCCGAGACCTGGCTCGATAATGATTCTGCGGATACTGTTACTTTACCGGGGTATAATTTCGTTGGCAGGTCCAGATCTGGGGGGAGAGGAGGAGGAGTGGGTTTTGTAATAAAAGATAATCTCAACTTTCAAATATATAACCCGCTCAAAGGAAGGAGTGAACCGAAAACATTTGAGAGTCTTTTCATTAGAGTTAAACTTATGAAAACGGCACCTATAATCGGTATAATTTACAGACCCCCTGGTCAGCGATTAAAGGATTTTAATGATGAAATCGAAGAATTAGCATCATGCCTAAAAAATAACTCCACTGAGATTATACTCCTTGGAGACTTTAACATTGATTTACTGAAGGTAAACGAGCATAAAGAAACTAATATCTTTTATAATTGCCTAATCTCCAATCAGTACCTTCCCGTTATTACAAAACCTACCAGAATCACCTCTAACACCAAAACACTAATTGACAATATTTTCTGCACTGCATGGTCCAAGTTGCATTACGCCTCTATCATCACTTCAGATCTATCTGACCACCTGCCTATTTACGCACAATTTACACTTGAAGCTACAACTAAGCAAGAATTTCGTAATAGGGAAAGTAGACCTATCACTGACTCGGGTTTGAAACAATTTGAAAAGGCTCTTGCAGACATGAACTGGGAACCGGTATTGAGTCACTGTACGACTGGTCGAGTAAATGAAGCATTTGACTGTTTTATCGCTAAATATAGTTGGGCCTATAATAGTGCATTTCCATTAAAACTCGATTCTAGAAAACCAAAAACAAACTATACCCAACCCTGGATGTCGGCCGGATTATTAAAATCCTGCAGGAAAAAAACAAACTATATGTTAAGTACCTGAAGAATCCCAATGCCGATAATAAAAGAAAATTTACTGCTTATAGAAATAAATTTAAGTCAATTCGAATTAATGCAGAACGAAATTACTATGCTGCAGAATTTTGCAGATACCATAACGATTTAAAGATGACCTGGAAATTAATTCGTTCGGCAATGCACCTAGATAATAAGCATCCAAAAATAGATCACTTAGAAATTAATGGGACAAAAATTGATAATGCGGACCTAATAGCTGACAGCTTTAACAACTATTTCATTAACATAGCCAATGACTTAGCTAATAAGCTTCAAGACCCGCCCTGCCCATTTGAAGATTACTTGCCACCTTCTAACTTGAATTCTATGGGACTAACTCTGACCACTCCAGAAGAACTCTTGAATATAGGGAGAAACTTAAAAAAAACCACACTAAAGGTATAGACGGTATCGATCCCTACATAGCAACCCCTAATCTTCCTCTTGTAATCATACCCCTAACAGAAATCATCAATTGCTCTCTGGCACACGGAATTGTCCCTGACCAACTCAAAAGCGCTAAGGTGGTCCCAATTTTCAAGAAAGGTGAAAAGGAATGCCTGGCCAATTACCGACCTATCTCCGTTCTTCCTTACTTTGCAAAATTCCTAGAAAAAGTTATGTATGATAGGCTTAGTTCCTATGTTAATAAAGCTAACTTAATCCACCCGTCTCAACATGGATTTCAGACGGGACACTCCACATTCATGGCCTTGCTCGATATGGAGGAAAAAATTTCAAAAGCAATTGATAATAACGAATACTCGATCGGAATCTTTATAGATTTAGCCAAAGCTTTCGACACGGTAGATCACTCTATCCTCTTAAAAAAGATGTCAAATTTTGGTATTAGAGGCCTACAGCTAAAATGGTTCCATAGCTATATATATATCTTCGTTTATTGATTAATCGGGATGTCACACCGCATCCAGGTACAAGCTACCTCAGTGAACGTACACAAAGAGTTTTATGTAACGGATCACTATCGCCTTTGGGACACATCACATATGGAGTCCCACAGGGGTCAAATCTCGGACCACTCCTATTCTTACTGTATATCAACGACCTGGCTAATGTATCTACAATTTTGCACTTTATCCTGTTCGCGGACGATACTAATATATTTTACTCCAACCGCTCCTGCACCTCCCTTATGGAAATTGTGAACAACGAACTGACCCTAATCAGTAAATGGTTCGTTGCCAATAGACTTACGCTAAATGTAGATAAAACTAACTTTATAAACTTTAAATCTCATAGGAAAATTAAACCAATAAACTTGGCTCTAACTCTTGAAGGAAGTGTTATCCGTCAAGTAGACTCCACCAAGTTTCTAGGGGTGTTTCTTGATCAACATTTATCATGGAAAACACACATTAATTACATTTCTCAAAAAATAGCTAAAAACATAGGAATAGTATCAAGAATCTCGTATCTACTCCCAAAAACAATTAGGTTAAACTTATATTATTCACTAATTCTCCCATATTTAAATTATTGCAACTTAATCTGGGCCTCAAATTACGATTCTCGACTCCATAAACTAATAATCCTCCAAAAGAAGGCAATTAGATTAATACAGGGAACCCGTAAAGACGCTCATACCGCTCCTATTTTCAGAGACTTGAATTTACTAAGCCTAAAACAGATAAGAAGTGTACAAATAGGAGAATTCATTTATCGTTACGAACACAATTTATTACCCTCTTCATTTGCAGGGTACTTCACTCTTGGATCCCAGATTCATGGCCACTTCACGAGGAGGGCTACATCATACCGTCCAGCAAAAGCGAGGACTAATACAAGAGAATTTAGCATTAGAGCTGCCGGGCCATTACTCTGGAACTCCATCCCATTAGAAATTCGCTTATCCAAGACTCGACATGAATTTAAAAAAAGACTACGCTTCTTTCTCATAGATGAATAACAATTGCCGCTATGAAAATCCATATCATTTATAAAGTATAATGTACAAATCAACCTAAACCTGTTTGCACGTTGCACTGGTCCTCGAGCTTTAGTTAAGTTAGTTAGATAAGTTTAGTTAAGCTATTCAATTTTATTGCTTTCGTTTCCTTTCTTTTAGAATGGGAATACTTCTGCCCAGCCATCTGTTGAAACTATGATACTTGACATGGTCGGGTGTCTCCACCTAGCGGGATATCAATCCCTTAGGAGCCACCCATTGCTCCCGTTAATTACTCCTCCTCACTTACTTGCAATATAACTCATGTGTCATTACTGTTCTCAGTTACAATTACGTTGTTCATTGATTGATTGTCACAAATGTAATCTTATGAGTGGTTTTCGGCTGCAATAAAAAAATATTGAATTGAATTGAATTGAATATAGGCCTATATATATAGGCTATATCTTTAGGGCATGTTGAAAAGCAATGTGCCGTGAATTTTCTCGATTTCATTAGCGCCAACAGGCACACAATCTACATATCCAGTATGGCAATGATGGTCCATTTGTTTCAAGAACAGATGTCAACAATCTTGAATCTTGTTACAGTAGTCAAAGCAGGAAGAATAAGCTTTACTGCTGCGGTAGAACGCAAGTCAAGTCATTAAGAGTAGCCTATTGCTTACGGAATCTAAATGTATGGAACTGAAGAACCACGGGAGAAGTCATAATTTGAGGTAGAAAACCAAATGAAATTAAAAATTAAAAATACATTCCAGATTCGAAGCCATTTATAGCCATCATAGGTGTAACATTCTATTATAACGGTGGAGTCCGGTCATCATCACTTTAAAAATGGCGGTGACATGTCGCCACCACTTTCGCCTATCGTTATTTTAGTTGAAGTAGCCTAAGTTTCGTTGCATTCCAATGATTCTAAAGGAACTGCTAGCTCTATTGTGGTGGTCTCAGTTTCGTCTATGCACAGATTAACAGTTGTCAAACAGAATGTAAACATACACTTTGTTATCTGTTGTCGACTGCAAAGTGGTGAATAAAGCATTATTATAAGGAAGGGGACATAAAGGAGAGAGAAGGGAAGGGCAGAGGGAAGGGAGATTTGTCACCGCCACTCTGTACGACAGAATAACGCTCTTGAAAGCAATATAAAGTTATCATGGATGCAAAACGTGTTGAAATTTTGGCAATCCTCCGAAGTCCGGTCCCAAATTATTTCGCATGGCTTATCACATAGATATGCTTCTCCAATGCTTACTTACTCACCCTTTGTTTCTGGAATAATTAAAATAATTGTTTCTGTAAGTCGAAGCTGGATCCATGAGAATAGCCTCTTTGCTTACATAAAAGTTCCATTGATGAAAATATTTTTCTGGTTAAATAGAAGTTGAGTCATTTTTTCATTAAATGGAATCTGGATTGATTAAAAAATTCTCGATGAAATGGAAGCGGGATTGATCATAGTTATCATGGACATAGGTAGAGTGCTTACTTACCAGCGTCAAGTACGGCATTGAAAATATTAAAATAATTTAGCAACCTAAACTACGGGATAACCGTCGATAAACGGTTTGTAAAGTGACGGTGAGAAAAATGCTGTGAAATAATTTTGGACCGGACTTCGGAGGATTTCCGAAATTTCTTTATATGGAACAGCCGAACAGATATTTAAGATTTATATTTTTTACCATTAACAGCCATATTGACGAACGACGGATATGCAAACGCTACTCGCTAGTTGTGAGACTTTACACTGATAATTATTATAAAGGACCGTTCCACTGAAAAGGAAAAGCACTTGAAAATTGTGAAAACTGATTGATTATCGACGATTAATTAATTTTTAAACAGTAGATTTCAAACCTTACCAAGTAGTGTAGGATGTTGATAACGATGACGTCATCATTCTTTGTGCTCATTACGTAAACAAGGAGTTTATATTGTATAATAAGAGGTGTCAGATTCACGCTTGATGCAGAATTGCAGTGGGAAATTAGATTTTACAATGCACTAAACCACAGTAGCGATTTTATATTGAAATAATTTGGTGATTATTTAAAACGCAGGATGACTTCGACAGCTTTTCTTACATTTGTTGCAATTTCTAAAAGATATGGAATATTTACCAGAACGTAGGACGAGAACCAAGTGTCGAACTTATTAATGTTAAGTCATATAATTATTTATCATAGTGATCTCTTGAAGATAAACAATGGCAAGACAGCCAGCTGTCTATTTATGGATATTTGTTTTAGGTTTACCCTTATGCAACCTAGGCATACATATTGGTAAACTAAACGAACGACGGATATGAAATTGCGGTTCGCTAGTTGTGAGACTTTACATTGATAATTATAAGGGAACGTTTCTACTGAAAACGAGAAGCAATTGAAAGTAGCGAAAAATTATTAATTATCGACGATTAATATTAATTAATTTGTAAACAGTAGATTTTAAACCTTACCAAGTAGACTAATCTATTGTCTAAGTCGCTGATAATAGTGACGTCATCATTATTTGTGCTCATTTCGTGACCAAGGAGTTTATATCGTATTATAAGAGGTTTAAGATTCACTCTTGATGCAGTCTTAAAATTGGAAATCAGAAGTTTGTAAACGCCGCCCTAAACAACCCTAAGGATTTTATATTGAAATAATTTTTGCGAGTATTTAAACACAGCACGACCTCGACAGAATTTTCAGACATGTGTTCCAAATTTTAAATGATATTGGATATTAAGACCAGATCGTCGTACGAGAATCAAGTGTCGGGTGGCAAATTATTGCAGTTTTAATGGCCTAAGACCTAAGACGTCATAATCCACAGTGATGATGATATTCTTTAATATTTTAAACCGACAAACGAAGTATAATTACAATTCAGTATGAACGGATGATCACAAGTTATTACAGGAGTCGAATTTAACTGTACATGTATACGGCAGCCATGCAGGGCGCCCATCACGTCCGACATCTCATTACACCAACGCCGTCTGGCGAATGCTAGGCTGAGTGTACCTTTGGGAGGGTTGCGGGAAGAGATCCCGCTTCCAAATGCTCTTCATGCCAGTGATGTTATCACTACTCTATGGATCCCGCCCAGATGGCAACCTATGGCACTGTATGGCAGTGTTAATGGCCTAAGACGTCATAATCGCCAATGGCAACGTTTTGTAGTCTTACAGGTTGGCTGATGAGTTACTGAAAAGAAACTGAAAATGTTTGAGAAACCAGACAGAATCGGTAAATATCAGTCTAAGCTGATAAATTCTATAGCGCCAATTTCATAATTGACATTGAACAATGTCATAATGATAAAGATATCAGTCGCTGGTCGCTACTCTGTAGAATCGTTGTGCATGACAAATTACGAGGTAAGTCCGGTCGAAAACCAAGAAGGAGGAAATATGTCCAGGAAGAGAGGAGCTTTAAGTACGGTCGGAGAAAGCCAGAGGATCTAGAGCAAGGACATTGACCATATCGAGTCCAACATGCATTCTGAATAGTTAAAAGTAAAAGAACTGTTCTGCCAGTTGCATTAGGAATCCTGAGACAACGCTCGAGCGCTCTTGAAAAATTTTGAAGAAGATTCATTTGTTTATGGCATCTGTTACAGCAGCTGATTAATAAAAGCACATTTATAACGCGTTTAGTCACATTTCTGAACTTCACAAATCGACTTTTAATAAAAATCAAAAGAAATTGTTCAGCACTATTATATTCAGGCCTAAGTTTAGATCTGCGGGATATTGTACTGGGTTGTTGTTATTATATCAAAGTAGCCTACAATAGGTCTGATTAGGCTAGTCTATTGTGCACATTGTTTTAACTGTATGATCTGACGCAAACGAATGTAGAACCTTTGCTATAGAAGGAAATATCATTATTTGATTTGTGTTTGTTGTGTGATCGTTCAAAAAACAGTATCATCAATCAACCAATCTCATCAATCAATCAATCAATCAATCAATTAATCAATCAAAATGAAGCGAAATAAAACTTAAACCCAAATATAATAAATTCATGCAAGAGGAGTTGATTTATATGGGGCCTAAAATCGGGTGACAAATATTTCGACCGTTCACTGTTGTGGGCAATTTATTGCGGTCCTCAGCTGTTCATAGATGCTAGGCCTACCTTTCAAAGAGTCGTTACTCGTTAACTACGACAAATAAAGAACGAACAAACTTTATTTGCTGAAACATTTAAACCCTAACAGCATCATTACCATCAGCACTGACTATGTGTGAAAATATCGTTTGCAATTATTTGTGATTGCATTTACGAAATAGTAACAGCGTGAGAGTACAACTATGTAAAACTTCAATTGAGTGAAAACACGAACAAAGTTACAGTAGGTCATGTGAAGTATACAAGCATAGTAATAACGAAAACAGTTCGACAGAGTTTAAGTGCTTATAACTAGATATAAGAATTATGGACCTAACTAAATGGAACTAAGTGGCAGAAAAAAACCTAAAACAAAAGCAGGATCCTTAACAAAGTCGTGTCCTACAGGACTACTGAGTTGTACTGCATTAAAACTCTTACTTTGAATACAAAACTAATATGCATGAATTCATTCGTCCGTATCATCATAGATAGAGTGGTCAATACTTCCATTTTTATTTTCTTTTTCACAAACTGTTGTTGGTGAACTCAACAACGTCAAATATTTCACGTAAATTTTGGTTGAAACCTTTCTTTCTTCGTAGACTCGAAGATCGCAAAAAATCGTTTCTGACATATCTGGCATTGGTAAGATTTCTCTCCGGAATGAATTCTTGCATGAACTGTTAAAGTTGAAGATAACGAAAAACGTTTTAGACATATTTGACATTGGTAAGGCCTCACTCCAGTATGGGTTCTTGTATGACCTGTTAGACTGGAACACTGAGAAAAACGTTTTTGACACATTTCACATTCGTAAGGTTTCTCTCGGGTAACATAACATTTTATTCGGTAACCAACTTAATACAAGTCGCAATTACATCATGTTTATTCAATTATTGTCGGTTTACCCAGGAGACCCAAAAGGGGCCGAAGGTCCCGCCAGCCAGGGCCACCTGAGATCATTAGGTTAGAAAGATGCTTCATGGCCATCTGAGTGGTGTAAAAAGAACTGAAACAGTAAATGCTTAACTAACATAAAAATAATTATACATAAACGTGGAAGGAGGTAGGAAAACAAGGTACATACAGTGCAACAAGAAAAGTAAATAATAAGTGCACAATAAGTGCATAATAAGTGCACACTCCCAGGTTAGGATGACTTACTGTAGTGGTATTTCATAGGGGTGTTAAGTTTGACTATAGGGCGGTTTTACACTCCTAGTTGAATGTAGGTTGAAAACTCCCGTTTAAATAGCTGGAGAGATGGCAGAGAGCGAATACTATGGGGAATACTATTCCAGGTTCTTGGTCCGGCACATTTTATTGATGTAAGTCTAGTATTTGTACGGGCGAAAGGAGTATAGAAGGGGTTAGTATTTCTTGAGCAGCGATTACGAATAAAATTAGGTTGGAAGTAATCTCTATAAGTTGATGGTAGTTGATTATGGGTATATATATGGGTATATCGGTACATAAATATCCCAATTTGGACCTGCCTTATCTGATCTGGTTTTAATATTTTTAGGCTTAAAAATTCTGGTTTTGTATGAGCTCCATAAGGGAGTTTTGCAACAAATCTAATGGCTCGTTTTTGGAGGATGAGAAGTTTAGAAAGATTCGACTTGTAAGCAGAGGCCCAAACTATATTACAATAAGTTATGTATGGGTGTATGAGTGTATAGTAGAGGGCAGTTCTAGTCTGTGGTGGGAGTATTCTAGATATGCGCGTAAGAATTCCTAGGTTTTTTGCAATTTTTGTTGAGATATTAGATATATGTTCTTTCCAGGATAGATGCTGGTCAACGTAAACTCCTAGAAATTTAGATGATTGGACTTGAGTAATAGGGGTACCCATGATACATAAATTTGGATATGAGATAGGAAGTGCTTTTTTATATGCTCTAAAGATAATGTAGTTAGTTTTATCCAGGTTAAGGGTTAGCTTATTAGTACGGAACCATTCGGCTACTTTTTCTAGTTCTGTGTTTGTATGATTGATTAATGTTTCTATTGAGGAGTGAGAGCTAAAGATATTCGTATCGTCTGCAAATAATAAGAAGAATAGGTTAGATGAGACATTGGGTAGGTCGTTGATGTACAGAATAAATAACAGAGGACCTAAAATAGAGCCTTGAGGAACCCCGTATTTGATTAGTTTTAGAGGGGACTTAGCGCCATTACAGCTAACTAGTTGCATTCTATTTTCTAAATAGCTTTTAAACCAGTTAAGTTGAGTATTTCGAATTCCATAGATAGATAATTTTTTTAGTAGAATGTTATGATCAATAGTATCAAAGGCTTTGGCCAGGTCCAGAAATATTCCTATAGAAAATTCATTTTTATCCATTGCATCTGAGATTTTATCTTGCATGTTTAGTAGTGGCATAAAAGTTGAGTGGCCAGATTGAAATCCATGTTGGGAGGTAAAAAGAATATTGAATTTGGTAATATAATTGTTAAGGCGTTCATACATGGCCTTTTCAAAAAGTTTTGAGAAAAAAGGAAGAACAGATATAGGCCGATAATTAGAAACTTCGTCTCTTGATCCTTTTTTAAAAATAGGGACCACCTTTGCTATTTTTAGGGCTTGAGGATATATTCCAGTTTTTAAGGAACAGTTAATAATTTCCACTAATGGTTGAATAATATTAGGTAGGCTTGGAAGGGCTATAGTGGGATCTATATCGTCTACCCCTTTGGCATGAGAAGCATGGATTGTATGGCTTAATTGCATTAATTCCTCTTTTGATATTTCGGTGAGTCCAAAGGAGTCTACTTTCGAGGGGATCATATTTTGCTCAATGGTGCAGTTGGAGTTAGGAATATTTTTAGCCAAAGAGTGGGCAATATCAGTAAAGTAATTATTGAATTCAGTTGCTATTTTTGTGGGGTTTGTGGTGAGGATACCATTTATTTTTAGAGAATTAATATCTCTGTCATCACCATTGGACCTGCCAATCAGGTTTTTCAAGATTTTCCAGGTTTCCTTAAGGTTGTTACTTTGTCTACAAAATTCAGCTGCATAATAATTTGATTCAGCCTGCATCCGGATTGATTTAAATTTATTCCTATATGTGACAAATGCATTCTTGTTTTGTAAATTTGGGTTTTTAATAAATTTTAGATATAATTTGGATTTTTTTGGCAGGAATTAAGTAGGCCTTGAGACATCCAGGGTTTTTTCGGTGAGTTTCTTCTTTTAGGTTTACTTTGGCAAATTGGAAATGCTTTGTCATATTCCTGTTTAAACTTCTGGAGGAAAGTATCATAGGCCCTGTTCGTATCCAGATCGTGGCAAGCATCAAAGACTGGTGACCAGTTCATTTTAGAGATGGAGTTTTGGAAGCTGGATAAAGATTCAGGTGTGATTTTCCTGTAAGATTGAGGTTTGGGTTTGTTTGAGTGGTTTAATTCATATTCGAATTGGGCCAAAATAGGGAGATGGTCTGATATGTCGGTGACTACAATTGAGGATCCAGATAGTTTATGCCAGGCATTAGTATAAATGTTATCTATCAAGGTAGAGGAATGTTCAGTTATTCTAGATGGCTTAGTAATTATTGGGAGAAGATGGTGAGATAGCATGCAGTTGTAAAGGCCTTCAGTTGGTTTGTGGTGATTAACCTTTAACAAGTCAGCGTTGAAATCTCCAGCTAGGAATAGTTCCTTAGATTTTTTCTTTATTTTTGATAACACAGGTTCTATTTCAGCGGTAAAATCATCTAAGTTTTGACCAGGAGGTCTATATATCACGCCTATTATAGATGATCCTGGGTTAAGAGGTAAACGAATAAACAATCCTTCAAAAGAACGGGTTTCTCCTAAATCTCCAAGAACTTCAAAAGAGGTTTCCTGCTTTATTAGGAATGCCACGCCACCACCCCTCCCATCACCTCTAGGTTTGCTTATGAATTGATAACCTGGTATGGTAATTAGGTCAGCTTGGTCATCTGTTAACCAGGTCTCTGTAAGGGCCAGGGCGGTTACCGGTAGAAGGGATAGCAGGTCTTTTATTTCGTCCAATTTATTTAATATGCTGCGACAGTTCAGGTGCATTATCGACAGGAGTGTTGGTGAGTGAGTAAATTCAGTGGATAGTGAGAGTGGGATAGAGTAGGTAGTGTTGTACGTTAAGTCATTAAAGAAGTTACAGTCAGGGTCTATCTCTGGGCAATTTAGAAGAGGTCGATTGTCAGTTTCATCTGTAAGAAGTTCTAGGGACCTGGTGAGAGGGTCATTAAGGTAATCAACATTATACAAGTCTTTCTCCATTGTCCCATCCATTGTTTTATCAGAATTTGAGCTTGCGTATTGGGGGAGTGTCATAGTTAAAGGATTGGTATGATCCAAAGGTCTAGAAGCGTCCATGGGTTGATCTGTTATATCACCCGAGTAGGAATAGGATTGTCCTGATCCTACCTTACACATTTGGGAAGTTGGTTTATCATCACAATTCATGAATATAGGGAGTGCACACAACAGAAACTATATAAACAAAAACTAACAGAGAGGAACCTCTCGCATTGATAAGGCCTCTCTCCAGTATGGATTCTAATATGGTTCTGTAGAAAGTAAGAACGAGAAAATAATTGTTTGCATACTTCGCACTGAAAGGGTTTCTTTCCAGTATGGGTTCTAGTGTGTGTTTTCAGACTCGAAGAGTATGGGAATGTTTTCCCACATTTCAAGCAAAGATGAGCTTTTTCTTCAGTATGGATTCTCATGTGCTTCTGTAAGTCACAGATGTGCGTAAATATTTTTTTGCAAAACTCGCATTCGTGTGTCTTCGCTTTAGAATAGCTTTTCATGTTTTCCTTAGTAAGACTATCCATCACAAATGATTTCTGACATAGTTGGGAACTTTCTATCTTTTCTTCTGCTGCATTTCCGATAGAATATGCCGACGTATGCATGGAAAAAATGCTTTTCGACATCATTAATGTTTATGAATTGTCTGAATGTGTGCATCAGCTATAATTTTTGCACAAAGCGAGAGTTGAAAACACTGAACCTCTTGTAACTTTCTGTGGACTTAAATTATTGTCCAACCTTTCCAGTTGTTTGCCTTTTTCAGTATGAAGCTTAGGCCTACTGGGCATTCAGTAGAAATCTAATCTAGTAGATTTACTTTTCTCTTGCGTTAATTTACTCACATTGTTACCCTAAAAAAGGATCGTAGTCGTAATATAAAAGACATATCTGGGAAACTGAATCAGAATTCCACCAGGTTGATCGCCTAAGATACAATATCAATTTGCAAAGACGATTGCAACAAACACATTGAACGTGAATTTACAGTCCGTATTCCACTATCTAAACTAGTTCTTGAACACTGTGTTTTATTCGTGGTATGCTACTTGCTGGTCATTACCTGAATTAGAACGACTTAAAATCGTGCAGCTTGATTCAATGCTGCCCATTATGTTTAGCAGGCTACCATCTTTCTGTGTGGCTCAAGCGAAATTACACTACACGAGAGGTTGCATGATGGAGAAAGTTAAGGTTTCCAAAAGATATCGACGATATCCCAAAATTCCCAAGCCCACATATTAAGGCCACATCCATAATCCTCAAAACGCTAAGAATTCTATATCGTATTAAAGGCACTGCTAGACGGGATTAACGAGGCAGGTTGCGGGTGATTAAACAACAGAGTGTGAGCGAATAGAATACTCTGCCGTTGTCTCGATTTTTGTTCTCGCCCAATAATTAATCTCGAGTCCGTAATTTTGCGCTTCAAAATTCATTATCTCCAATAACAGGACCAGGGTTTCAAATGTTGTATTTCTTGTTGAATAGTAGGCCTACATATTTCATGCATCTAGTAAGCTAGCACTCGATTTAAACTACCTTTATTCTAGGCCTACATTTCAAGAATTATTTGGTAATTGTAATTTGTGTCGAATATTTAGATATGTTTAGGATGTGTTGCAAAAAATATAATTGTGGTGGTCTCAGTGTCGTCTACAGATTAAAAGTTTCAACACAATGTAAGCACGTACTTCGTTATCTGTGGTCGACTGCAAAGTGGCGAATAAAGCATTATCATAAGGAAGGGGACGTAAAGGAGAGGGAGAAGGGAAGGGCAGAGGGAAGGGAAGGAGATTTGTAACCACCACTTTGTACGACAGAGTTACGCCATTGATATCAACATAAAATTATCAAGGATGTAAAATGCGTTGAAATTTTTTATATCGAACAGATATTGAGGGAGATTTATTTTGGTTTACCCTTAAAAAGCCCAGGCCTAATAGGCCCCTTTGGATTGACGAACTAAACGAAAGACGGATTTGCAAACGCCACAATATTGACTCTATAAATTCAAATTATTATAATATTAAAAGGCCCCGGAAGTTCTGAGACTTAACAAGGATAATTTGTATCAGTGAACGTTCTACTTTTGCAATTGAAAATTGCGAAAAATTATTAATTACGACGATTGATATTAATTAAAATTAAACAGTAGATTTCAAACCTTACCAAGTCGTTGATAATAGTGACGTCATCATTCTTTGTGCAAGAGTAAATTACGTGGTATTATAAGAGGTGTCAGATTCATTCTTGATGCAGTCTTACAGTTTGATATCAGAAGAAAATTAAATTGCACTAAACTCCCAAGCGTTTCTATATTTAAATAATTTGCGAGTAGTTTGCCATTTAGGCATCCAGGCTTGACGAACTCGACAGATATGCAAACAATATTAATTGCGGTCCGCTTGTTGAGACTTTACAATGATAATTTGAATCAGTGAACGTTCTACTGAAAAGGAAAAGCAATTGAAAATTGCGAAAAATTATTAATTATCGACGATTGATATTAATTAATTTTTAAACAGTAGATTTCAAACCTTACCAAGTCGTTGATAATAGTGACGTCATCATTCTTTGTGCTCATTACGTGACCAAGGAGTTCATATCGTATTATAAGAGGTGTCAGATTCATTCTTGATGCAGTCTTACAGTTTGATATCAGAAGAAATTTAAATTGCACTAAACTCCCCTAGCGATTCTATATTTAAATAATTTTGCGAGTAGGCCGATTTAAAACACAGCATGACTTCGACAGATTTTCAGACATTTGTTGCAATTTTTGAAAGGATATGGAATATTAAGACCAGAACGTAGGACGAGAACTTCTGTCCATCCTTCTGCCAGTCCGTCCTTCTGTCCGTCCTTATCTTCTGTCCGTCCGTCCTTCTGTCTGTCCGTCCTTGTGTCTGTTCGTCCTTCCCATTGTCCTTCCGCTCTTCCGTCCTCCTGTTTTGGCGCCTGTCTCTTATTGGACGACTGCAATCGAACGGTTTCCCCCAACGTATAGCGGTCCGACGCTGAGACTTGTTTGACCTTTTCCTCTCTATCCCCTCTCGCTTCCATTCTCTCGTTCGGGCGCCAGTTTTTCTGCCACTTCGTCCATCTGAAAATAAGTTTCCAATGTCCGTTGTCCTTATGTGGAGCCCTTTTGTGCATAACTTCCGTTACGTTTCCTGTTTTGGCGCCTTCTCTCATTGGACGACTGCAACCAAACGGTTTCCACCCAACGTATAGCGGTAGCGGCGCAGGAGTATCGGTCGTTCGAAAGTGACTTTCATTGTGCTTACGTTTGACATTTCTTCCTATTTCTCTCTATTCGCATTCCATTCTCATTTTCTCTCCACTCATCTCTCCATCTCTCCACTTCTCCACTTCTCCACCCATTTACGTGTTTGTTTGGACGACGTCTGCGATGGAATTCGACGAGAGCAGTGTCAACTCGCCCCAACCCACGTGACTAATTCACGTGATCAAACGACTGAGGCACTCGACCGACGCATTATTAACCGATTGTTACGTCATTATAATAATGCATAACGATAGTTTTTAACCTAAAGCCTCCGGAGTATTTGGCAGTTTTTTGCGACGTCGTAGAAAGTAAGATAAAATAGATGTTTATGTGGCGCTGAGTCTTTTAATTTTTGGTTATTTCTGTTGCTTTTTCATATTTTGGATCTGGCAGTAAACTGTCTCTCTGTCTTTGTCTTTCATTTTGCTGTTTCCTGATATGTGTCTCCTCGTATCTCTTTGCATCTGCCTCTCTACCTATCTCTTTCAGTTTCAAATTTCTCTCAATGTCTCAATCTGTCTCGATTGTCTGTCCACTCTTTTGTTTGGACTACATTTATTCGATTGCCTGTTTAGCTACGTTGGTCTGTGATGGGCAAAGTTAAGTAAAAAGTTGAAAACTTTTAGTTAAGACAATTTTTTTAAGTTAAGGATGAAGTTTAACTGCAGAAAAATAGTTTAGTTAAAAACAAAGTTTAACTAATAATTCTTAGTTATTAACTGAAAAGTTTAACTAAAGAAATCAGCAACTGCGCAACTATCTTCCGCAATGATTGTCATGAGTAGGTCTAACTGGTTTTATTACTCAAAGTCAAGTGAACTGCATTGAATTGCATGATGCATCATTCGTTTGCAATGTCTTCTAGTCTGGTTCTGTATTTCTATACATTTTGTAGGTATAGAAAAACTGTTGTGCATATACTACAGTTTTAATTATAACTTATTTACCAGTTGCCAGTTAGTTATGAAAGTGAAATTGTGAATTTAACTAGAATTATTGTGCCCATTTGTCATCTTAGGTCTAAACTAACAGATAATTTGATTAAACAGTTAGGTATGTAGACTAAAATACAGAATAGACAGAATACAGAAAACAGACAGAGATACAGCGAAAATATAACAAAACTTTTTTTACATAATTATTAGAAGATTACTTAGTGCCCATCATTTGATACAGAGATGAAGTTTAACTATATAATTGACAGAACACATTAATGTCTGATTAATGTGTATCATACTCAATGATATACTAGTGTAGACGAACTAACAGGTGGTAGACAAACATACAGAAACAGACAGAGATACAGGAACAGACAGACATACAGTTAACAATATAAAGCTAAACACACCATTATACATATTTTAATAAGAGATAATTATGTTTAGTAGGCAACAGAGAGGAACAGACAGACATGAATATTAATCATAAACATAATGAACATTCGCCGTATAACGCATCAACATTTTTTAAATATTATAAATGCAGATGCAGGTTTGACATCGTCACAA
This sequence comes from Aporrectodea caliginosa, assembly GCA_020284085.1. Lineage (NCBI taxonomy): Eukaryota > Metazoa > Annelida > Clitellata > Crassiclitellata > Lumbricidae > Aporrectodea > Aporrectodea caliginosa. The sequence goes on from JACEVL010000872.1 coordinate 263,880, forward strand.
CTGACCTTATTTAAGCGGTACGGTTCAACTGCGATCATTTGCTTAATTACATATTTAGGAACTTTCACAAATCTAAACTTCATTATCGACTTATAATAAAAAATCAATAGAAATTGTTCAACACTAATTATATTAAGTTTAGATCTGTGGAATAAGGTACTGAGTTGTTACTGGTTGTTCCATAAAAGTACAATAGGTCTGCTTAGGCTTATAGACCTATTGTTCACGGTGTTTTAACTGTATTATCGGGCGCATACGAATGTAGAACCTTTGATTTGATTTGCGGATGCTTATCATTGTTTCAATAAACAGTATCTTCAATCAACAATATCAATCAATCAAACAATCAATCAATCAAAATGAAGCGAAATAAAACTTAAACCCAAATATAATAAATTCATACAAGAGGAGTTGTAGGATAGGGCCTATTCGGGTGACAAATATTTCGACATTTCACTATGCTGTGCGCAATTTACTGTGGATCTATATTTCATGTTTTATCTATCTTTCGCCCTCAGCGGTCCTTGGATTATATTTCTAAGTCGTTACATGATAATTACTGACAAATAATGTCGAAAAACGATTAATTCAATCAAAAAAAGAATTATACAAACTTAAAAGAAGCTGGAGCCTATAAACTATGAGTGTTGTCGGCAATTTACTGCGATCGAACAATTTTACATGGATAAAACATTTCTATGGATTACTGGTTAACTATGACAAATTCGAACAAACTTTATTTGCTAAAACATTTCAACCTTAACAGCATCGTGACCATGTGTTAATTAGAAATTATCGTTGCAATTACTTTGTGATTGCATTTACGGAACAGTAACAGCGTGAGAGTACAACTTATTAAAACTTGAACTGAGTGAAAACACGAACAAAGTTACCGTAGATCATGTGAAGTATACAAGCAGTGCAATAACAAAAACAGTTCGATAGAGTTAAGTGCTTATAACTAGACATAAGAATTATAGCCTACCTAAATTGAACTAAAGTGTCACAAAAAAACAAAAACAAAAGCAGGATCCTTGAATATGTCCAGTCCTTACAGGAATACTCAGTTGTACTCGAGTAAAGCTCTTACTTTGAATACAAAACTGATATGCATGAATTCGTTCGTGCATATCATCATAGATTGAGTAGCTCCATCCACACTTCCATTTTTATTCTTTGTTCACCAACTGTTGTTGGTGAACGTCAACAACGTCAAATATTTCAGGCAATTTCTGGTTGAGACTTGTTTCTTTGTAGACTCGAAGATCGCGAAAATGTGTTTTACTTACAAACCTGATGGTTTCTCTCCATTTAGGGTTCATTCATGTATTTCTGACGAAGTGCATAAAAATGTTTCCTGACATATCTGAAATAATCGCGTGAGAATGTTCTCTGGTATAACTGGAATTTGTATGGCTTTTCTCAAGTATGGTTTCCAACATAATTTTGCAGACTGTAAACTTTGGAAAATGATTTTACAAACTTGAGCCAGACACGGAGTGGGTTTTTTCATGATGTTTCAGACCTGAAGCCCATGAGAACGTTTTCTGACATATCTGGCAAAGGTATGGTTTCTCTCCAGTATGTGTTCTCGTGTGCCTGTTTAGATTACTTTTATTATTAGTTTTAAACTCACATAATTGGCAGTGGTATGGTTTCTCTCCAGTATGAATTCTTGCATGACGTTTTAAGACTAGAAGATCGGATAAACCGTTTTTGACATGTCTGGCATTGGTATGGTTTTTCTCCAGTATGGATTCGAACATGATCTCGTAGGTGAGAAGATTGGGAAAAACTCTTCTTGCATATCTGACATTGGTATGGTCTCTCTCCAGTATGGATTCTAACATGAATTTGTAGAGCTGAAGATGTTTTTGTTTCAGACCTGACAGAAAATGTTTTCTGACATACAAACCGTCTTATCTCCTGAATGCCTTTCTCATATGAATCTTTAGATCACTTTCGGTCGTTGTTTTCAACTCACATAACTTGCATTTGTACGGTTTCACTCCGGTACGTGTTAGATTTGATGAATGGGAAAAACGTTGGTACTTGTCGGTTTTACGACCCCAAAATTCCTTAGCGTATTTTATTAGGCTATTTCTCTCATGTGTCTACGTAAATGAAAGGTGGATTGATAAAAATAATTGTTTTGCCGAAATCGAAGTTGGATTGATGAAACTAGTTATTACCTAAAATAGAAGCTGGATTTATGAAAAAAGCGTGTAGTTTAGCCTCGTAAATGACTCGCCACTGCATGGCGAGTCAGCGTTGGTCGATAAAGAAGTTGGATTGACGAAAAGAATAAAGAATTCTTGCTAAATAGAAGTCGGACTGGTGAAAATAATTGTAGGCTAAGTAGATGTGGCATTGATGAAAAGAATTTTCTTTAACCCTCATGCGACCAACCAGTGCCGGCGCTAGGGTACTGGAGGCCCCCCAAGCCTTACTTGAGGCCCCCCCTCCCAATAAGTACGAAAAATACACTGCAAACGGGATTGATCGAACGTCCAGTCTCTTTGTCTCTTTAAACCCAGATCTTCAACCAACAACAGAAACAGCTAAACCAACAAAGTACATGTAGGCATCAATATGCCTACTTGGCATCGATACTGGAGTTCATGTCTCAGGAAAACAGTTACTGTTTTCGTCTCGCCTTTTCTGCGAATCGTTCCAATAGTTCGTCATAGTTCAGCTTTCGGGCAGTTTCACTTTCAACTGAGAACATTGCCAGGGATGATAACATGCTGCTTAGCATGGTGGAACGATTAACTGTTTTAATTAGCTTCAGTGTGCTGAAACTGCTCTCAGCACTGGCCACTGTTACTGGGGTGGTCAGAAGAATCCTCAATTGACAGATTGGGATAAAAGGCATGAAGTTCATTCACATAAATGTACTGTAGAAAGTCTCGTGCTGTTGTTAGCTGTTCTGTTGCAGTCTTTCGTCGAGACAATCAGCCTGATTGTGTCGACGAAAGACTGCAATAAAACGTGAAATCTCCATTAGAAGTTCATTAATTTTTGTTCTTATGTCTCTTATCTTCTCAAAGAGGTAAAGAAAATGTTTTTGCAGTTGATTGGTGTCGTGTATTTTAACGAGTGTGTCATAACGACACAGAAATCCAAAAATGCTGTTCCAATCCTTGATCTGCTGGAACCGTGACTGAACTGAAACCAGTGCCTGATCCAGAAGTTTGTAGAAGAAATCTGCCTTAAATCGCTGCTCGGATGTAGCCTAAGTCTATTCATTTCATCTGCACATTCGTAGTCAAACTGAGCTTTTCTGCGTCGGTTTCTCATTTCAGGGAAAGTGGTGCTCACTTCCATTTCTTCTGCAATTTCCTGTGCACTTGTAATAGCAGATTCAAATCCCGGTTCACGATACCTCTGTGGGAAGTCTTCATTGGCTTCTAGTTCTAGTTCACGTTCCAGCGTATCAATTGTCTATTTTGCTTAGATATGTAATCCGGTCCTTGAGTTTCAGAAACAAACGGTCACAAATAAGCTTAATGATCAGCTAAATTTGAAGGTCCCTAACAAACTGAAGGCCCCACGTCACAAATAGGCTCAATGATCAGTTAAATTTGGAGGCCCCCAACAAACTGAAGGCCCCACGTCACAAATAGGCTTAATGACCAACTAAATTTGGAGGCCCCTAACAAACTGAAGGCCCCACGTCACAAATAGGCTTAATGATCAGCTAAATTTGGAGGCCCCTAACAAACTGAAGGCCCCACGTCACAAATAGGCTTAATGACCAACTAAATTTGGAGGCCCCTAACAAACTGAAGGCCCCACGTCACAAATAGGCTTAATGACCAACTAAATTTGGAGGCTCCTAACAAACTGAAGGCCCCAACGTCACAAATATAGGCTTAATGATCAGCTAAATTTGGAGGCCCCTAACAAACTGAAGGCCCACGTCACAAATAGGCTTAATGATCAGCTAAATTTGGGGGCCCCTAAAAACTGGAG
>JACEVL010000873.1:0-132400 GCA_020284085.1 Aporrectodea caliginosa
GGTCCCTGGTCATGGTCGGTTTTTTAAACAGAGTTCCTCAAGAGTAGGGCGAGATTTGGGTAGGAAGCCTAAGCGTACCACCTTACGGACCACAGCATTAAGTATATCGCCGCAAAACCACCGCACATGTTCTTAATTAGTAGTCTTAAATTAGTGTAAGCAAAACAAAAACAGTGACGTCATCAACGAGTATTTACGAATGTTTACGAATATTAAAAATGCGCTAATATTCACGAATATTTACGAATAGTAAAGCCTGAAGTCACGAATTCTTGTTCTATGGTTGCCTTTGTACCAACCATAATGAAGGCATTGCTTGAAATTCAGATCATAGAATCTCATTCGGAAAATGATACAGCATGAGCTGTGAGTGTTATAGATGTTAGCGGCCATCATTTATGACAACTGCTAAACAATTGCACGAGTGTGTGTAATATTCTTATGACGCAAATCTGTAAAATGTTTGCTACGCTACTTGATTAGTGTCTGTGAACAGGTATCTTCTATTAGTGTATATAGGGGGTCCATAGTGTAGTGGGAACATCACTGGCGTGAAGAGCGGTAGGTAGCGGGATTTCGTCCCGAACCCTCCCAAAGGTCCACTCAGCCTATAATTCGCGAGGTGACGTGTTTGTAAAAATGAGATGTAGGACGTGATGGGCGCATTGCATGGCTGCCGTATACAGTTAAATTCGACTCCTGTAATAACTTGTGATCATCCACTCATACTGATTTGTAATCATCCTGCGTTGTGTCAGTTTGAAATTAAACGAAGATTATTATTATTATTATAATAAAATATGAGACTGACTGTAATGAAACACTTTAGTTTTGTGGCAAGCCCCTGTTGAAAGGTTTGACAGTTATCTGGCGGGGTTGATCCTTCACTCTCTTTTTCTTCTGGTACCTTGGATGGCGCGGTCGGATCCTTCCCTCTTTCGAAGTCCTCACGGTCAGGCCCCTCGGTCTGATAGAGGACTTGAACACCACCGACTGACGAACTGGAAGAGCGTAGGAATGAGAGACGACAGTGACACGGTTGAAGTAGAACTTATTTTCAACGAACGACTGTCTTTAACGTCATCTACTTCTAATGCTGCTCTTCGTATTCTGCCTCTCTATTGCGCGCATCGTCTGGTTTATAACGTTTATTTAACGACGCTGCCATATCGAAGATGATTGGCGTCGTCTGATTTGCGCTCACATTAAAACCCTTCATTGGAGGGGGAAGGAAACATGACTAGCTAAAGACAACTTGATTAGATAAAGAGAACTTGACTATAGGCAAAGAGAACTTCAACTTGGCGAGGCAAAGAGAACTTGACTGGGCAAAGAAGGAACAAAGGTAAACAGCTTCACCCGAGAGGCGGAGGCGGCCAACAATAAAAGCATCCGAAAAGCGCAGGCGGCTCATATGAAAGGCTGCCGTCCACACAGGGCGACGACAGACGTAGGCGCGGCTTGGAGAAGGGAACATGACTAGCCAAAGAGAACTAGACTAGGCAAAGAATGGTCGCTAAGGTAACCATTATCACTGTGAACGTCAACTTCGCTACAGTTTATAAGTTGGCATGAAACATTTTAATATTGCCTCTAATCAGCAACCGTTTTCCTAACACAAAGAACTTGAAACAAGTTTTTTATTTGTAAATACGGTTAGAATGGTTTAAAATCCTTTATTTACTTAAATACAGTTGGAATCTTGATTATGATGTTTGAAGATGGTGCCTGGAGTTCATGGGTGCTAATTTTAATTTATACCGTAGCTATTAAAACGTCGGAAGCTCAATTTGTTCGATTTCTACAAGAAGTGTCAAAAAGTAGCGACCTGTAAACATGAAAAATCAACCGGGGGTTATTTACGGCCTTCTAAAATACATGAAATAGGTAACCCTATGAGACCAATTATATCTCAATCTAACAGTTTAACAAATAGACTTCATACCTATCTACAACAATTGTTGAAAATTGGTGAAATGCAAATTCCGAACCTAATCAAAGACACCACCGATTTCCTAAATAAATTAAATAAATACAACGCTCTTATTACTGAGGATACTTTGTTGGTGACCTTAGATGTAGAATCATTATACACGAATATACCGTTAGACTTGGGAATAGAATACATTATAGAACATTACTCGAATACTTTAAACTGCTGGAATAAATACAAAATGATATTAAACCCATCCCTGAGAACCTACTTAGAAAAGTATTAATATTTACTCTTAAAAACTGTTATTTCTCATTTAATGGGATGTTCTATAAACAATTGCAAGGCTTGACTATGGGGGGGTCATCCTCTGTACAAGCAGCTAACATCGTAATGTATATATTCTTCAAGAAATTTCTCATTGCCTACCCTAAATATATTTGGACCATGACCGTTTCATTGATGACCTCTTTGGCATTTGGAACAATACTAAAACTGAACTAGAAGCCTACTTTGAACTTTTGAATAAATTCCACCCCAGCTTAAAATTCACTTTGAACGTATCTAATAAAGAAATTCCATTTCTAGATGTTAAAGTAATAAAAGTTAAAAATAACTTACAGACGACCCTATATACCAAACCCACTGATAAAAAATTATATCTGAATTATCATAGCAATCACACACCGCATACAAAAAAGGCCATCCCTTTCAGTCAACTACTAAGATTAAAAAGAATCATTTCAGACCCTACTGACTTAAACTCACAAATTATTAAAATGACAGATGCTTTTAAAACAAGAAATTATTCAGAGACCATCTTAAGAGAGGCCATGATTAAGTTGAACCAAATAGATAGACATTCCCTGCTTAAATATAAAGATAAATCCGATAAAATAGATAAACTGATCCTTATATTAATATATGAAAATAAATATGATAGGTACAACATCCTTAGAAAAACCTTTGTAAAACTTTGGAAAGAATTTGTGACTGAAAACCCAGAGTTGAGTAATACCTTTAATACATTACCCATGATCGCCTTCAAAAATGCCAAAAGTGTAAAAAATACCCTAATTAGTTCCAAATTCCCTGCCCCTTGGCAATTAAAGTTTAAATATGCCCATTGCATGGACACTCAAGATTTGGAGAACCTTTCTAATCTTGTAGCATTATTTCAGGAGCAGGATGATTGTTCTTCTTAAGTTGCATAATTGACACTATCTATTAATTATTTGGTGAACCTTGTTAAGTGATAATGTACCTTGTTAGAGATCCTATACTTCCCTTTGGGCCACCATCTGGCGAGTAGGCCTATTACCGTTGATATTTTAGAAGAAATGCTTTTATGGATGAAACTACAATATAATTATAGTTTAATTATATTGACATAGAATTCTATTTATTTTTAGAGTTATGCTCCTCGTATTGATGTTTTTCATCAATTGAAAAGATCTCTTCAATTTTCTCAACAGAGTCTTCTAGTCAAGTGAAACAAGGGCAGCCTTGTGAAGCAGCATATTTCGTAAATATATTTGTTCCCATGTAAGTTTAGACCACCTTGACCTCTATCACCAATTATTTTTAACCATTCTAACCGTAACTGTAACTCACAGTCAGGTAATCTATCCATGGTTTCTATAAATTCAGTACATGATATCTATGAAATTTATTTCATGGTCATCAGTAAAAACTAGTAAACATTCGCAAATTCAGGCGTTTTGTGCAATCTCAAGAAAATCTAGTCCCTATATAAATACCTTTCTTGGTTAATAGTTCCTTCGTCCAATTTCTCTTTGAGTTTGACCAACTAACTCAACCGAGGCTGATCGCTCTTGTTACAGTGTAAACGAAGCCAAGTGTGATAAATATAATAATACCAGAACGTAATCATTTCTTCAACTGATTGATTTTTTCAAGTGGTATCTGACGACAACCGTTTCCATTCTGCTTTTAAATTCTCGTTTCAATCCACCGCGCTGTTGTTTAAGCTTTGCATAATTATAACCACACTTTTCACATAGACCTGCTATGTTCATGAGGATTCCGATTCGCATACCAATTTTATGAGATTTTCATCTGGGACTAGCACAGTCTCTACATTGAGACCTTAACCTTCGCAGGACCAAAAGATTTTGCGATACATCATCATGATCATGATCATCATCATCATGATCATGATCATCATCATCATCATCATCATCATCATCATCATCATCATCATCATCATCATCATCATCATCATCATCATCATCATCATCAATAATTCACTGGACAACACACAAAATGCCTTTTAAATGAAAATAGCAAATCTTTACTAACTTTGAGGTGCTAAACACGAAAATGACAGTAAAATTTGTCGATTGTCTCTCGTTTAGAAGAGACAGAGATGGTTACGTATAAATGTTTCAGTACGCATTGAGTACATGGGTAACCATTTCGCAACGCTGTATTTCAAACTACATATTGCAACATATTGCGTCGTATTGCATCAGCCAGCCATACACACTCCCCCGGAGGCAGTGCATCATTGTCTGATGTAATGCAGGTGAGTCATCTCGATCGCTGACGAAAGATGACGCAAGCGTAGTGGTACAAAGGCAAGTCTCGATGGCAAGACAGAAAAGGGCCATTACTCCATTAGTAAAAATGGCGTATCACCTCTATTTCGGATGTAAGCTCTGGGATCAGGACAAGTACAGGGCGCCACACATAAGCTGCACCACGTGTGCAAGAAATCTTCCGAAATGGCTGAAAGGCGGGAAAGTGGCGATGCCCTTTGCTGTTCCTATGGTTTGGCGAGAACCAAGCAATCACGCAAATGACTACTACTTCTGCATGATCGCACCTACTTCTGCAGGCATCACAACGAAAGAGAAGTGGATAATAGCGTACCCGAATATACCATCTGCACTCCGACCAATTCCGCACGACGAACGACTTCACTTTCCGGATCCTCCGAAGGAATTTTCAATCGATTCAGAGAGTGATGAGGGAAGCGAACAAACTTTCAGGTTCTCCGCAACCTTCGACGTCTAATGACGACCTATACGTCTGCTACGGTGCGTCATCTGTGCCACACATTCTCACCCAGGCAGAACTGGACGACCTTGTTCGCGACCTGGAGCTGTCGAAGGGCGAGGCGGAGCTACATGGAATCTTCTTCAGGAACATGTCCGAGTGACTTCGTTTCGCACTCGTCATGAGCTGTTTGAGGATTATTTCAGCAAGGAAGATAACCTTCTCTTTTGCTCCGATATAGAATGCCTGTTGAATGACCTCGGAATTAAACATGACCCTCAAGAATGGCGACTATTTATAGACTCCGCGAAATTGAGTCTCAAAGCAGTGCTGCTGCATAATGAAAACCAACTTCCATCCATTCCGGTCGGACACGCTGTCCACATGAAGGAAACCTATGACAATCTAAAACACCTGTTGAACTGTCTTCAATACAGCAAGTATGGATGGCATCTGTTGCGACTTGAAGGTAGTGGCCCTGATGATGGGTCTCCAGCATAAGTTGGATCTACGAAATACTGCTGTTTTCTATTTGAATGGATCAGTCGAGCAAAGACTTTGCACTATATGAGGAGAGACTGGCCTGAGAGGAGATCTCTGAACGTCGCAGAGAAGAATGTGCAGCACCTAGCACTGGTAGAAAGCCCCAAAATCCTGCTACCATCGCTACACATCAAACTTGGTATGATGAAAAACTTCGTGAAGTCCATAGACCTGCCTGGATCAGCTTTCAAGTACTTGGCTGTCAAATTTCCTCAACTTAGCGAAGCAAAAATTAAAGATCGAGTTTTTTTGGTCCTCAGATCCGTTAGCTATTCAGAGATGAGATATTCGACAACCTGCTTCAGGGTGACGAGAAGAAAGCTTGGGACGCATTTCGTCTGGTGTCAACTGACTTCCTCAGGAATATTAGGGCAAAAAACTACAAGGAATTGGTTGAGGACATGTTGTCTATGTATGACAAACTTGGCTGCAATATGTCCTTAAAGATCCACTTTCTCCATTCCCACTTAGATTTTTTCACTATCTACTGCAGCATGGTTATTGATGAGCACGGTGAACGTTTTCACCAAGACATTGCAATTATGGAGACACGATATCAGGGAAACTGGTCGACTTCCATGTTGGCTGACTACTGTTGGACGCTCGCCAGAGACAATCCTGAGCTGCTATACAAGACACAGCAAAGCATCCTCGGAAGTAGAAGCGGACCTTTACTGCTACATGTCATATGAACGTATTGTTCTATGACAATAGAAACTATTGCTGATTTCTTAGAAAGTATACCCAATTTCTTGATTTCATTGTCATATTCGTGTCAAGCACACTGAAACCTATCAGAAATTACAAATTTCATATCAGAGGCATGACTTTCACGAAAATTTGTTGTCCAGTGTAACCATGGGCTCAGTGCCCGTAGGTGTCCGATGCCTTCTTAACAATGTCTCTCCATTCGACTTGCTTCATCTTTCAGGATCTGTGTTGTATGCTCCAACTCTGCTTACGTATTCCTTGGACCGGAATTCTTTTTCCTTCACTCTTGATCTTGTCCACTTTGACATCGGATTTCAATCGTCTTTGATTTTACTGCCAGAGTATCGACACCCATCTGGCAAACGTTCCTCCTTTATCCGGGCTTAGGACCGCCACAGGTTGCTGCTGGCTTGCAGCCCCCTGTGGCGGAGTTACTACAATACGTCGAGGTCCAAAGGGGTGATTTTTTACCCCACAAAAATTTGTAATATCTCAGCTCACAGGTACAATACCGTAACAAAAAAAGTGCCAAATTTAACAGTTTCGAGGTCAAGGAATCCATTTCTCGTATTGCCAATAGTGTGCGAATGTTACTTTCCTAGATGGCGGCCAATATGGCGGCCAAAACACAAATATATATATCACCTCATAGGTAAGCTACAGTAACAAATGAAATGTCGAATTAAATAGATTCAGGGTCAGCGAATCGATTTCTTGTAGTGCTAATAGTGTGCTAGTATTATTTTCTAAGATGGCGGCCAATATGGCCGCCATAACACCCACAAGATGCATATATCAGCTCATAGGTAAGCTACAGTAACAAATGGAGTGTCGAATTCAATAGTTTCAAGGTCAGGGAATCCATTGCGCATAGTGCCAATAGAGTGCGAGTGTTACTTTCCAAGATGTAGGCCAATATGGCCGCCAAAACACCAAAAATATGTATATATTAGCTTAAAATAAGCTACAAAAACAAATGAAGAATAAAATTTAATAGTTTCAAGATCAAGGAATCAATTTCTCGTAGTAACAATAGTGTTGGAATGGTACTATCCAAGATGGCGGCCAATATGGCCGCCAAAACATAATATCTATATCTGATTTCATAGGTATGCTACCCTAAGAAACGAAGTGTCGAATTCAATAGTTTCAAAGTCAAGGAATCCATTTCTCGTAGTGCCAATAGTGTATGAGTGCTACTTTCCATGATGGAGTCCAAAATGGCCGCCAAAACACAAATGTATTTATCTCAGCTCATAGGTAAGCTGCAATAGCAAATGAAGTGTCAAATTTGATTATTTCAAGGTCAAACAGTGGTTTTTGCGCAATAGCAATAGTGTGGAAATGATACTATATGAGATGGCGGCCAATGTGGCCGAAAAAACAAATATGCATATCTCAGTTCTAAGTTTAGCTAAAATAATAAATCAAGTGTCACATAAAATGAGTTCAAGGTCGACATATCGATTTATCGTAGTGGCAATGCTGCCGCAATAGTATGGGAACGTTACAATCTAAGATGGAGTCCATTATGGCCGCCAAAAGCAAAATATGAGCTGAGATATACAATTCTTTGTTTGGCGTCATATTGAAAGCCATCTTTGAAATTAACGCTCACACACTATTGCCACTACGATAAATCAATTCTTTGACCTTGAGTATATTAAATTTGACACTTCATATGTTAATGTATCTTACCTGTGAGTTGAGATACACATAGTTTTGTGTTTTGGCGGCCCTATTGGCCACCATCTTGGAAAGTTACACGCCCATACTTTTGACGCTACGAGAGATCGAACCCTTGCCCTTGAAAATATTACATTCGACATTTCGTTTTTTATTCTTGCTTGCCTATGAGCTGGGATATGCATATTTTTGTGTTTTGGCCGCCATATTGGCAGCCATCTCGGAAAGTAAACTCTCCACAATTATGCAACTGTTAAAACATAATTCGTTGGTTGATTCAACACTTTATTTCTGATTTTAGGTTACTACTGAGGTCAGATATTTAAAAAATATATTTTCCCTATGTACGAAAAAATAACGACGTCGAGGACCATAAGGGGTAAATTTTTACCCCATGATACTTTGGACTCAAAAAGCTTTTCCCTACAACATGACATCATGGTGGTTTTGCTGTCAGAATATGACTGGGGTCTTAACTTGTAAACGCATGGAACGTCAAATTATAACTTCCTACAGTTGCTCCGCAATCAACATCCAAATACCGCTGGGGTAATTATTTACCCCTCTTGGTCCTGCGAAGGTTAAGCAGCGTTTTTAAATTGTCTAATAAAGTGCTAAATATTGATTTGGTTTTGAAGTCACCAAATCATCGTCATCCACCCTATGTTTTCGTTGCAATATCAGGACTCATCTAGCCTCGGGTTGGAATAGATAACGAGTTCATGTTCATAAATAATGTTGTCATGACCTGGCCTGACTTTATTCATTCTGCTATAAATAGTAAGACAAATTATATAGCGCCTCTCTAACAATCAGAAGCGCTCTGTTATCAGTAAGAAAAACGGTGCACAGATAACTAAGTCACCAGTGCCGGACCCACACACACACACACACACGCGCGCGCGCGCGCGCACACACACACACACGTGAAGCCTAACCAACGGATTCTCAACCAAAGTTAACACAGTGTTCAGAGTCTCTGGAGTGAGCTGCATCGATAAAGTGGATAGTGTGAACAGACGGAGGCGTTCGCGACTCAAAGTACTGTATTGTCCTCCTAATGTTACTTGCTGTCCGCGACTCACGATATTTTCCTAATGCTAGGCCTACTTGCTTTTCGTGAATCAGGATATTGTCCTAATGTTAGCCTACTTGTTGCTCGCGATTCACGATAATAGGCCTATTACTTGTTGCCTCAAATTCTGTTCTTTATTTCGTGCTTGAAATCGTAGTAGCAGTCTTTAAATTTCTAAGGCACTACTTACAAGCTAAGCAAAGGACACCAGCTTACTGACGAGTGCAGCGCCGTGTTAGAGAAGTTTTCAGCGGTAAAACTGCGAGTCCAAGTACGCTACAAGGTAGCTGTAAACTGTATAATTAATTAGGCCTATATTGATACATGCAAAATCTTTCATTCTCTGCACGACGCTTTTCATACCCGACCTTTGCATCTCTTTAAAGATCATCCACTTCACCTTGGCTGTTTAATTGCTTCACATGTCCGTACCTGTACAGCGGCACAATTAGTGTCTGGCTGTTGAAGCTGATCAATTGCATAAGTGGACGGATAAACTACTTTTGCAAAGCTACTACTAGCTTAACATTTCTAAAAAATTAAACATCTTAATCTAATATAGGCCTATCCACGGAATTTGAATCAATCAAGAGTCAATGCTGTTATTTGATCCAGCTGTTGAGTTTTTAAAGCAGGTGAGATTTGTTCCTGACTGTGGACCCATGCAGGTTTAAATGTTTTTATTATTAAAGCGTATTTGGCCTATTCTCATTTTGTACAGCTGCTTAGGTTTCAGTGGGAAGTTGATGTTCATTGTTCACACAATCGGGAGTTTCTCTGCATTTATTGTTACGAAAATAATGTAGATGCAGCGTATTAAATTTCTTGAAGCAAATCCTCTCGTACCCAACAAACAGTCAATATGTTTAGAAGAGTTCACTCCAGAGTGTTGGTTCTAACCCAAATTGTTGCTGATATTAAGAGGCTGTTGAACGGGGTATGCTACCATCTTCAGGCCTCGCCCTCTTTGATGTAAACGCTGTTGACTACGCCTTTGCGCTAATTCCTTTCTCGACAGTCTAAAGCAGGCATGGGCAACTTCACTTAAGGCTCGTCCTAAGATTTTAAATGCAGCTCACGGGCAGCAAGCCAATCGTGGACTAATTTTTTCGGATTCATTTGCCCCAGAAAATGAGACAATATTAATTTTATTCAAACTAAATATTGCAGTATAACCTTTAAAGGAAATGAAGATAATTTTAATGATGTAGACCTAATTATCCTAATACCTTCAGTCCTACCCTGGAAAGAAAACAAAATATGTTTTATGTTTATTTTGCTTTAAACATACATAAAACATAGTGAGTTTTGAGGCGTATTGACCTGTTGGTCTGTTCATCGTAGCCATTGGCTCGATAAGAGTCGATGTGCTACTTTTAATGTGATATCTGACATTTCTTCTCACAACATAAATCCGGAATGTTTGCTTTAATGTTCGAAATGGCAGTTCGAAGATCATTTGAGAGATTGTCATCAATAATTAATCAGCATAGGTTTTTGCATTTTGTTAGTATCATATTTGAGAAGAATTGTAAGTAAGTAAGTATGTTCTTTTATTAAACCAATTGCTTATCCGCACTCTGGTGTACATACGTCTTAAGAACAACCAACTGTCAATATGAGTACAACATTTTAACAATAAACGTCTTGAGCTGCAAATTATCTGCAAGAGGTACACAATGGTGTAACCTAAGTTAGACCTATCCACCATTGCTTCAGACTTCCCTCAATTTGTCTTTTCCTCTGTTGTCCGTGACCTTGGATTTACACTAGACATTTAGTTAACCTTTGCCCCTCATATAAACCGCCTCTGCCGTGATTCTTACTATCAGTTACGCCAGTTCCGCACTGTTGCTCGCTCACTTACTTCGAACTCCACCGCTACACTCATCCACTCTTTATCACAGTCCGACTTGATTACTGTTGCTCACTCTATGCTGGTCTCCCAGCTGGTCGGTTCGGGTGCCTGACGCGGGTCCTGCGCTCTGGCGCACGCCTTTGTGGACGTATCCCCAAATTTGGCCACGTCTCAGGTTATATGCTGGATGTGCTTCATTGGCTCCCTCTACTGCAGCGGATCTCGTATCAGATGATCGCTTTGGTCTGGCGGTCCTTGCTGGGTCTAGCCCCTGCTTATCTACGCGACCTCTGCTGCCCTACATTGGGTGCTCCGGGTCGTCGCTCTCTCCACTCTACTGAGCGGGGCGTGCTCATGGTCCCTTTTGCCCGCACAGCTACTAAGCAGAATCGCGCCTTCTCAGTGGTTGGCCCCTCCCTCTGGAACGGGCTCCCTTTGGCACTGCGATTGCATCCCAGAATCCACTCTGAATCTTTCTATACTTGCCTCAAAACTGTCCTTTTCAGCCGTGCTGGGGTCGGGAGCGCTTCTGAGTAGTAACCTTGAAGGGGCGCTATATAAATCTTTGGAATGAATGACTGAATGAATGGTCGTGAGATCGCGGTTGCAGGGTATATTGTTGGGGCTTTTTTGGTAAAAGTAAAGTTCACATTAGTTGCTTGGAAACAGTGGCAAAAATTAGCCCGCGATTGGGTTACTGCCCGTGAACTGCCCCTAAAATCTTGGGGCGGCCCTCTGTTAAAAGAAGTTGCCCGTGCCTGCCTTAGTTTGTCGAGAAAGGAGTTAACGCAAAGTTTGCAGGGCATGAGATCTATGTGAAGGGTAAGAATCCTGAGAAATGTACATGCAGTTTGTAGAACTGAATCAGAGGTACCTCGCAAAATTTACTTTTCAACTCACTGTTGCATTGGTGTTCAATCAATTCCATTTACATGAAGTCTGATGCTAAATTGGCATAAATGAAAAAGGTAGATCCAAGCAATTTGAAGTTTAGTTCATGAGCAGTAAAATAGGCCTACGTTCAGGCATTCGTGCAGGGCCGGTGCCCCGTGACAACGGCGTGACAGAGTCTCCTCCTAAAAGTCTCTCCCGGACACTATTTCGAAACATATTCTCCCCGGTGGATCTGTTTCAGAGTAAATTCGCCCCGGAGACTTTGTTTCAGAATATAGTCTCCGGAGGGAGAGAATATTTCCCCCTACCCCCGTAGAAATGAGCTCTCCCCGGTGAGACTTTATTTTAACGAAAGATAGGCTCCACTAACATCATTGTTTTGCTAACTGAAGTAAACTATTCTTTCGTGATGACAATGAACATCATAATTTTAGGCTAGCGCAGAGCGCCTCTGAGTACATATCTTGAAGGGCCGTTATATAAATGTTTGGTTACATGACATTACATAATAGCCAACCAATCAACTTTATTTAGCTTCTTTCGTTTAACAAATGTGACGCCAGGGGTCAAAACCCGTCGCTTGTCGCTTCCTAGATATTGAGCTAGAAGGTGAAATAGGCGAGAGGGGTAAAACATATAGAATATTCTTCAATTCAGCCGTTGCCTGTAAATTTGCCATAATTTGCAAAGTAGCAATCCGATTTTGATGCCGTTTGCTTTATTTGATGCAGAATATAGCCGGCTATTGCCAGAAAAATTGCAGCATAATCAATTAATGGATTATGAGGACTTTGATGACACGAATATTCTGAAAAATTTTATTCGATTTTCTCACTCTATGCTAATAAAAGATTCAATCGAGCATAAATTCAGTTAGAAAAAAGATATTTTCACTCTGTAAAAAGTATTTTGAAGCAAATTAATTGTAGAATATGACCGAATAAAAAAGTCAGAAACCGACATGTGACGGGTTTTGACCCCTGGCGTCACAAAATTCTTGAGTGTTTGGAATAAGATTCCTCTCTTCATCCAACAGGCGGCCAATCTTTAATGGTTTAAAAAATGTTACTCATTCACTTCGTATATGATGTCTTATAGACGACGTTCCTCATCTTTAGAATATTCTGCTGCATAATTCTCTTCTTTTTTGTAATGTAATTAAGCAAAGCTTCACATTCAGACTTATTCATGAAAATAAATTTGAACTGTTTCACTAACTAGTACTTATTAATGCAACTTATAGCCAATATAATTATAGCCTACTAACTAATATTGAATCCTTAAGATCATCGTAGCCTATGCAGAAATAAACTTGAGCTACGAATAATTAATTTATGGTGGTCTGCCTTTTATTATAGTCAACCAATCAACTTTGTTGTAGCTTTTGTTACCTCCGTGTGCAAAGTTCACTATAAGCCGAATAATTCCGTGGATCAACAAATGCCTAGTAGTACGTCTTTATCTCAAGACTGTACTGGCTTCATGGACAACAATGCTTCATTTTCTTTTTCCTATTGGCCTATAGATATTAAATAGACTTCGTTTAGCTGCAATTATTTAATGGGTAGGACTATTGCCAATAATTCTGTGAATGCCTAAGCTTTATCAATGAATGCCAGAAAAGCAAGGTCAAGTTTATATCAGAAAGACAGTACTTCATTTACAATCACTGGGTATGACTTTCCTGTTCTAGGTAATAACCTGAGACCAGCAAACAATAATAGACAAACATTAGGCTAACCAGATGAACCACAGAAAATAAAGAGCAACGTCATATCAGTTGATTGATACCAGTAGAAGGATAGGCTTAATCCGCATCAATAATCGTATAGAACCCAAAAAAGTAAACTGAGGGAACTTCTCGGCAAGCAAATCATAATCACGTATAATTAGCTGCTGGCGACTGCCCAGCCAGATCAATTGAGTCTTGGAAGAGTTGAGCGAAAGACGATTAGAAGACATCCAACAATTGAGATCAGCAGAAAGAGATTCAACAGATTGGGAAAGAGAAAGCTGGGGAGAAGAGGAGCCATGAACAAAGGCCTGGACATCTTCAGCATAGAGGTGACCAGAGGCCGATTGTTTAGCAAAGAGAAGAGGGATATCAGCTGTAAACATGATATAAAGAAGTGGACCTAGCACAGATCCTTGAGGGACTACAAATTTAACAGGAACCCATGAGGTGCGAGAGTCTCCTATATAGAATAACCATTTGGGTACGTTCAGTAAGGTAGGAGCGAAACCAGAGAAGAGGAGGGCCACTAAGACCAAAGGAAATTTCGAGGCGATGTAACAGAATATTATGGTCTACCATATCAAATCCTGAAGAAGCATCAAAAAGAGCTAAAAGAGTAACATGGGATTTATCCATAGCAGAATAGATATCAGAGAGAAGAGATATATAAGAGCAGTTTCAGTTGAGTGGTGAGCTCTAAAGCCAGATTGTCTGGGCGGTAGAAGGCCTGACTGCTCAAGGTAAGGAAGAAGTTGCAGAGAAACAAGTCGCTCTAAAGTCTTTGAGAGAAAGGAAAGATTAGCAATGGGGCGATAGTTTTGGCATATGCTAGGATCCAGGTTGGGCTTCTTAAGAGTGGAAAACACAATAGCATGCTTCTCAGATGCTGGAAGGAGACCTTCTGAAAGGGACCTATTAAATAAGTAGAGCAGAAAGGGGATATGTCATCTAGTACATCTACGATAACAAACGGGGGGAAGGGGGTCAAGTTCACATGATTTTAAATTAGAAGTAGAAAGAAGATGACGCAGTTCTGCTTTAAGGATAGGTCGAAAGTCGTTGAAAATCGACTCAGTAGAAGTGTAGGAAGGAGGTGGTGAGCCAGCTGTGGAATTTCGGAGATCGTCTAGTTTAGTCGTAAGCATCAGTAGAAAATCGTCCGCTGAGAAGGAAGGATTCGCGGATGTACCAGAGGATCGTCCCAGTAGACCGGAGAGAGCGGACCAGAGACGTTTAGGATTCCTTGAGTTCCTGTTCACCAAATCCTCCCAATACGCCGCCTCCGTCTGACAATAGAGACGGTGAATGGAGCGCAGTTGATTGATCCAGACGAGACGATCGGCTGGATCTCTAGAACGACGACAACGTCGTTCAAGACAGCGGTTCGACGACGCAGTTGATGACACTCTCGGTCGAACCAAACGGCAAGCGGTCGAACGCGAATCTTGACACCACGGAGTGGAAGCATCTTGTCGAGAAGATTGCTGATCGTAAAGGAGTAGAGATCGTAGAGTTGTGAAGTTGACTGAGTAGCTAGTTGCGAGGTAGAGGAAAAGAGGGGCGAGTTTCGCAAAGCATCACTAAAGGCGCTGCGGTCAAGAGACTTCCATCCACGAAGATACCGGAGAGCATGAATGGGTTGTGGATGAAGAGGAGGGATAGAGAATTCAATAGGAGAGTGATCGGACAGCGTCGGCGGGAGGATTCTTAAATCTTGTAACGTAACGTCTTCAGGAGTGATGACAAGGTCAAGAGTACCGCCCTGAAGGTGTGTAGATCCAGAGACATGCTGACAAAGGCCGAATTGTGTTAGAAGATCCAGAAATCGGCTCTAAGGAGGTAGACAAGGGTCTTCCAAGTGTAGGTTAAAATCACCGATGATTAACAGTTGACTATTGCGAGTGATCAGACTCTCTAATACCGAAGAGAACTCCTCGAAGAAACTGTCAGAGGGCGCAGACAGTTAGCAGTGTTCGCAGTGTTATAGTCAACAAATCAACTTTGGTCTAGCATTTGTTACCTCCATGAGCCAATTCCATTGTAAGCCGAATAATTCCGTGATTCAACAAATGCGTGGTAGTTTTTATCTTCATGGACTACAATGCCATGTTTTCTTTAATTGATATTGGCCTATAGATAGGCTTGGTTTAGCTGCGATCATTTAATAGGTAGGCCTATTATTGCCCATAATTCTGTGAATGCCTAATCTTCGTCATTGAATGACAGACAAGCTCAGGAAACCAGTACTTCATTTACAATCACTGGCTATGATTTTCCTGTTCTAGGAAAAAACCTGACACCAGCTGACAATAATAAACAAATGATAGGCTAACCAGATGAATCACAGAAAATCAAGCGCAGTTGATTGATACCAGCTCAAAGGCAGGTCTAATCCGCATCAATCAGCGCATAAAAGCCAGTGCTAGCTCGTCTTAGGAAGTCATTACAGTTATAATTATTCCCATGCATTGTTTCAGACTACTTGTATGGCTAATAAGCGGGCCTGATACATATGACGCTAATAATATTGAACGACCAATATCCAGCACAATTTCAGTGGTAGATGAATCATAGATGAACCAGCGTGAAACTAATTAGCGCTAGTTGGCATAAGGGAATGCAGCATCATTTAGTGAATGCCATAGGGATTACTGAGCACGAACTCTTTTCAGAAACCAATGCTAACTGGCACCAGTAAAGTCTACTTGTAGTAAAAGCCATTTTCTTGATTATATATAACAATGTGTGTCATCACTAGACTGCGTTTTAATGACATAAGCGCGCCTGTCATTCTAGTGGTGTTATTACATGCTGCATTTACTACTATGAAACATTTATTTCACAATTTTATTATTTGTTCATGTTCAATTCTACTAATAAACTTGAAAGTGATTTATTTCAGAAATGCACATTAAATCCTATTTAAAATTATACAGAAAAGCAACTGAAAATAGAGGGGCGATTTTTGTAGGAGACTTTGTATCGTAGATGGGGAGATTCTATTTCAATGAGTCAGACTTTGTTTTGATACAGAGTCTCCGAGGGGAGACATTATTTCAACCAAGGGGAGACTCTGTTTCGGGGGAGACTTTATATCGTGACACGGGATAAAAGGTTTCCAAGTGCCAGGTACATTGCTAACATAAAGGACATGTCAAGGGCTGGTTCAAACTTCAAAGGTGCCCAGAGGCCGGACCTGTTGCCCACATCTGAACAAAAGTAGGAGTTTAAGGGTCCATGCAATCTGTTTGTTCAGTGATCCACTGATACCACTTGATCTCTCTCGTGGTTCTATCTTAGCGCCTGTACTCCAAATCCTCTACACTGTGATTTAAACTAATCATAATGATAAACTCTGAGGTTACGGCTTATCTCTATGCTGACGACACTCAGGCATATGTCCATTGCTGCTCATAGAGGCTATCTGGCTAGAGTATAGATTAGGGTGGTCGCATCTCTAATGGAAAATTTTCAACTTCAGTTGTTTACTTTCGCCAACCCGGCATTCCGTGCCAATTGGTTTAAAAGTAATGTAGCCCAAAAATTATCAGGATCGAACAATATCTAGGACTGCCACAACATCTTTGAAATTTTGATTTTTACCAATAATTTTCGTCATTTCAAGTATAAGTATTTGATTCGCATTTTTGGACCTATGTAGGCTATGTTTAGTTTTCAACAGAAAGGCTGGATGATTTTACTTAAGCACAACTAAAAATAATTTCTACAATGTTTATGCTCTCGTTGATTGTTTATTATTTATTTTTATTGGCATTTTAGTATTTGATCCGTGAGTTCCTGAGACCGATAACCACAAATCCATTATTAAAGCAAGCATGCACAATGTTAGATCTAACTTAAATCTTCAATGCACGACAATAGGCCTGCACACTAAGCACATAGTGTCACATATATTATGTAATATTATAGTATAATAAACATTATACAATTATATATTATACAAGCACAAAGTTTCCATACAAAAAGTTTGTGTTCTGAAGTATACAATCCCCTTTTAGTTCCAGTTGTGTCTATGAGCCTACTGCACTTCCTTCCTCTCGCATCAGCTATTTAACATGTGCTTTATCTTCACCATTAGAACTGCTGTATTCTTCATTGGTAAAATTGTAATCAACAGCACTTTACATAATAGGGAGACCAGTGCAAGAGAGGCCCTTTTTAGAACACATTCTATATTTTCAAAGATATATACATGTAACATATTGCCACAAATTTCATAGGCATGTTGGAAACTCATAAAGCTAACAGAAATACCTTGAAATTGTCTATGTGTGATAAAATATTTTGCAAAATACGCCAAAACACAAAGTGAAAATGCAACGATTACCCCTACACCTTGAGCAAAAGTGGCATATAGCCTACTGCTGCTCATGCCCAAGTGGTTGGACAAGCGGCAGTGCTAATGCTACTTGAGCCATCTAAATTATTTGTTTCACATTACAACAGCAACCAGAAAATGAATTAAAACTGTCATGTGCAATCTTACGTAAAAACATTGATAGTCAACGACAGTAATTATTATAGTAAAAATTGCATGTCGCCGGGCTCAATAGGGGCGCAGCTTTCATGGCACCAGTACTTGCATCTTAAGCATTGAATCCACGTTTCTTCGTGTTGGTCGCTGTAAACTGTAAAGCTCTCTGCAGTAAGAACAGTGGAAGCTGGTGTCACTCTCCACTTTATGACACTCTGCTGTGGCTGTTTCTTCTGCTTGTGGTTCCTATGCTTCTAGTTCTTCTGCTGCTGGTTCTGCTTCTGGTTCTTCCGCTCCTAGCGCCTCTGCTTCTGGTTCTTATGCTTCTGGCTCGTTTGCTTTTTTGTATCCAAAGCAACTCGTTCTCGGCATCAACAATTACAGAAGCGTGCCGTCAAGCGATCAAGGCCCCATTGACATTGACTAAGTACCTCAGTAGCTATAATAATAACTGTAATAAATATTTTTAATCACTAATCAGTTTAATCACTAGTAATCAGGCATGTAATAATGTCATTGTGTTGTAATCTGGACCTACTACAAGTGGTTGAATTTATTCCTGGTTTAAGTATTCATAGTTGATTACAACAATAAGGTTAAAGTTCGAGTGTTCGTATATCGATATATGGTAAAACTTTGATGGTGTTGTGGCAGTCCTAAATATTAATATTTTTTCATACAACTTTTTGTGTGATGTTTCTGGATGGAATGAAACCAAATGAAATTTTGGAAAACAGTAGATTCACACTTTTATATTTAAGAACCACCCTAGTATACATTGTTACTCGAAAAGGGGTAGCAGGTTTTCGATTTGGTTGAATTAGTTGGGATGTCAAATATTTTCACCCTAGCGTTGTCCAAATTGGGAAGTCAGTATGCCCGCGTGGGTTTTCCACCTTACATTATAGGGGGTAGTTATTCAATGCTATACCCTGCAAAATAATAATGCTAGTAGTTATCATAACAAGTAATTAGTAATTGTTATATAATTTACGCGTTCCCTTGCATCCACGGCAGAAAACACATCGACAAATTTTGCTTTTCTGAAGTTGAATAATTAACTAAATTATCCATTATGAATAATTAATCAACGGATTAATAATTTATTGGCAAAATTAAATTAATGCTAATCATTAAAATTATTAGACTAATAATTCATTGCAAACTTTATTGTTAGGCCTATAAATTTCGATAAACAACGTTAAGCAAAAACACAATCTAGTCACAAATCCATAATAATACGTTATTTACAATATTGCGTTTGAAGAACATTGGTTACAGAAAAATTATGAATTAAAAAATTATATTTATTGGGGTTCAAACCGGCAACCTCAGACATTCAAAGAAAACGCCTCAACTAACTCGGCCATACCGCAGTAGTAATCAATGTAGCATAAATACTATCTAATTTAAAGAAAGAAGGATATAATTGTAACCGAAAGAAAATATTCTAAAATTTGATATTCAATATAAACTAGTATATTAAAAAATTGATTAGGCCTATTTGTTACGAGTACACACGTTCCCTTGCATCCACAGCATCGACAAATTTCGCTTTTCTGAAGTCTACCAATCTTTGTTGTTATCTAAAGAAAATAGCTAATATATTGTTAAAAGTAAAAGTTCCAGTCTTCAGTTCAAGATGTCCTTCAACAGTTCTCTTCGACCTCCACCACGGAACAATCTCAAGGTAAGTGCCAATCGGCGGCGCTACGCCAACGTGTCTCTCCAGCTAACGTCGGTGATCACCAAAGGACACAAGCGGCCAATCAGAATGAAGGATGGGCGAACGTGACATTATTGTGAAGATTCAAATGCTTCGAAATGCATACTAACAAAATTGAAGCAGCAGCAGATATTAAATTCAAAAAAGAAAATATAATCTTATTCTATGTTTGGAGCCTCGTGTGAAATCTGATAATGGTATGTTTAGAAAAATTGAATTTGAATCGTGTAATTTGATTGGAAATTATCAAATAAATTATGTTGATAACACACCGTTTGCTTTAGATATGCCGCTATGTGTACCGTAGTAGATTAGATTGTCCATAAAGCGATGCCTGTAGAATGTATGATGACCATCACAAACCGCCGAGCTGAAACAGAGAGTACTGCTGTCGTCATAATATACCGTTATAATATATACCGTCATAATATACCGTTAGTTGCTTTCAGAAATTTTGCGAGAATGTGCGCATAATGTAGCTCCTAGTTTTCTAAAAAGTTTCTAAATAATTGTAGTAAGCTGATAAGGTGGTGGAATATGTATCTTCTACAAAAACCATTTCCGAATATCCTTCAAAGACAATGGTTACTTCACAACGTTTGAGCGCCTTTCATCCTTCATTGATCTTCATCTACTCGTCGTTATAATATACCGTCCTGGTTCAATGCCTATTACAACAGTCTTCTTCAACAAATTCTCAACTCTACTCGCCAAGCTATCAAAATACACCTGCCACCTACTAATATTGGGAGACATTAACATAAAGTATGATCAACCCCAAAACCTAAACACCAAGCACATGCTTCGCCTTCTGACGTCTCACAACCTTATTCAACTCATACCGGAACCTACCCAGGATGTTGTCAACGCCATAGATTCAGGCCAACTGGCGCTCCTGTCACTACTTGATATGTCAGCTGTATTCGACACCGTAGACCACGACATCTTGATACAGCGACTGTCACGCTCGTTTGGAATCAAGGACAGAGCGCTCAGTTGGCTTGAATCCTACATTAAAGGGCGCACACAATCCGTCCATTTAGCAGAGGAGGAAACGCCAACTAGGCTGGTCACCTGTGGTGTTCCACAGGGATCAGTACTCGATCCTCTTCTCTTTGTGTTATATACGGCCGATGTCGAGAGAATCATAGAAGTTCATGGCCTTCTCCACCACTGCTATGCAGACGATACACAGCTTTACTTCTTCTGTGAACCATCACAAACCGCCGAGCTGAAACAGAGAGTACTGCTGTGTATCGAGCGCATATCAGAGTGGATGACATCCAACCGGCTCAAACTCAATCCATCCAAGACCGAGTTTATATGGTGCACAACCCTCAGGCGTCAACATCTACTTGATGGCAGTACCTTCGCCTTTGGCGATGCTGAAGTCAACCCAGACAGTCAACTAGACAATACTGAAGTCAACCCAGAAGTCAACTAGACAATGAGTTTACAAATCAGCTCACATCCAAGAGATGCGCAAAAGCTAACAATCCTCAGTGTCCGAACTATAATAACATAAAACCAAATGATCGAATTATGTATCTAGACGCAGATAACCTATACGGATGAAATATGCAACAGCCACTACCTGTTACTGGATTTAGTTGGGTAGGCTAACGCTAGATGAAATACTGGCAACGTCAGACAACGCTCCCGAAGGATTCCTGCTCGAGGTTGACCTTGAATGCCCGGAACATCTCTATGACGCCCACAACGACTATCCGTCAGCCCCAGAAACCATATCTGCCCAATAGTCTTGGCTCAGCGACTATCAGCGTGTGCTCGTGAACCAGTTGCAAGGCAGGTTCACAGAGTCTGTTAATTTAATTCCCAGCTTGGGAAAGAAGGAACGATATGTGGTCCATGGTAGAAATCTCAAACTCTATCGTTAGGTCTACGAGTAAGTAAAATCCATCGTACATTAAATTCACACTGAAAGCCTGGATGGCTCCATACTCCATAGTGCATACGTTAAGATACATGTATATACACAGTTAAGATACAAGGCCACATCGGACTTTGAGAAGGACTTCTTCAAACTGACGAATAATGCAGTTTTCGGAAAGAAAAATGGAGATTCATTTAGATCTAGTGGCGGGAATAGAAGAAGACAAGCTTGGTAAATTAACAGCTGATCGAGAATATCTATCGCACCGCGACTTCAATGCTGGACTAGCAGCAATTCGTAGCACAAAAAGCAAACTTAAGTCGATTAGACCGGCCAATATCGATCAGGCGGTGTTAGACCTGTCAAAAATCTTATGTACGAATTCTGGTATCATGATATCAAAGCGCAGTACGGCGATAAACCCCAACTTCTATACACAGATACCGACAGTCTTCTATTCCAAATGGGTGGAAACTCAGAATTCATAGGAGGACGACAACTTCTATACACAGATACCGACAGTCTTCTATTCCAAATGGGTGGAAACTCAGAATTCATAGGAGGACGACATGCTATCCAGCAAACATTCGTACGCTCTCAGCGAATATCCACGCGATAGTTCATGTCACAATGCCGGAAAAGAAGGATGTTGATAAGTTCTGGAACGAAAGTAGAGGCCTATTTGGATTGACTTGAGCAACTGCAGGAGGTATACTACGACCTCACCAAAAAGAGAATGGTCCACTTGTCCAATCGCCCCTCTGCAGCTACTAGGCAATAAGTTTGGCGAGCTCTTAATCGATCCCGTCGCGCTGTCTGCCGGCCACCTGTTGGCGTATAAAGGTGGGAACGCGTCTTCGAAGCCCCTGCCTAACGCTGCACAGCCTTCTGACGAAACGCTTCGTCAATACAAAGCAGTACACTCCAGGTTATAGAAACTTTTAAGAGACTCATCCAGATTTCCGGGCTGACAGTTCACGGCCGGAAAAGCAAGAAGTACCGATTTATTCAAGGTTCAGGATCAAGCTGTATACAGTGTGAGTGTTATAACAACCCAGACGCCCTTGTATAGAGGCTGCGACTCCTCTTTGCCTAGAACAGCGGGGAACACTGGTCTCAATAACAAGACTTCAGTCATTCTTGACGAGCTGCTTCGTTCAAGGCCTATTCAAAATGAATTAGCACTCCAGTTGAACTGAAGCCTACTCACGGTATAGTGAGACAACATGGAACGCTTTCAAGAAATTCTCAGAGAGATTCGAGGCCTGACGCTATTTAAAGATTCATAAATCGATATTCGTTTAATTCCAAAAAATCCAGTTGACATAACGCAACTGGTTACAAGTTACATCAATAAGCTGTAGAGTCGGGCTTGAGTTAGTTATTCAAGAAAACTTTAGTGTCCTAGGATCCTCAGATAAAACCGATTATATTACATACTTTTCACCGCCGCCGCCCCTCGACCCCCAAAACGCCTTGAAATGGCCTTGCTTAAACTTGAAAGTTATAACTCAACACCCAACGTCGATGACACACATAACAAGTTAGTCTACAGCCCCGATTGTGGTGCAAACTGGAGGACAATCAGGCTGCCTGAAGGGTTTTACGAGATTCCGCAGATTAACGCCGCAATCCTAAGGCAGCTCGATGGCCACTGGAAAAACAATGGGAAATCCGCTATCCTACTATATCACAGTCGGAGCTAACAGCTCAACCCTACGCTTATGTAGAGATTACGAATGTCTCCCCCATGAGTCAATTTGACCCAATCCACGATCACGTCTATGCTCGGCTTTAACCATCAAACACTTTTCTCTGGTTATAAAGAGGGAGAAAATCCGCTTCATGTTCTCACGGTGAACACCATTCTCGTCAACTGCGATATCATCTCTGGGTCATATAGTGATGGTAGCCAGACGCCGGTGGTTTACATTGTCTTGTCGGTCGTCTCGCCAAGTTATAAGATCATTGAGTCACCGAATAACCGGGTATACCTACTGGCAATGGGCAGAGTATGCGTTTGTGGCTAACCGACCAGAGCGGTGAACAATTAAACCTTCGTAGTGAGACGATGACTATAAAAATTTCATATACGGGATGTGCAGTACAGGTTTGTCTTTGGGGTTAGAACGAGCCGGCATCGGGCTATGGGTGGAGGGATCTTCGACTCGATACCCAGCATCGCAGGCGCTTTTGGTCGGGTAGGTCATTTATATCGGCAAACAAGGACACAGTCACAAATGTTGCCAGTGTGGCTGGTCATTTGGTTAAGGCTGGCGCCACAACTGCAGGCAGATTGTTGACCCGTGAAGACGAAATATGCTGCGCCCCGCCGCTGCACAAACTGCTGCAATCCCTGCTCAAACAAACTCGCTTCCTATACCTCTTGAGGAGGCACTCAGTGATAACACTATTGAGTTTTTGTAGCAACTTTCTGCCAGTCAGCCCTCTGCACCTGTTGAAATAAACAGCCGTATTGCCGGGTCTGGTTTCAAGACGTACGATGCATCGTAAATCGCGGAGGCAAGGGCTTGTTTCTAGGTCGAAATTAGTGGTTTAACAATTAAAGTCTAAAACTTAGCGATAGTTAATACCATTATAATAATGGCAACTGTAGATGTAGCTAGCGATATGTTGGACATCGGTTCATCGATGTCTGACGACAGCAGCATCGAATCATACGAATTCTACGAGTATGAGTGACGAAACCCCGCGGCCATTAATAACGGCCATGCTATACAGACGGACATCCAAAACCAAGACATTTTCATCTCACCATCCAAGACCTAACTTGAACTTCTTGTAGAGGGCAGGCTTGCATCAACAAGTGCGGCTTACGCCGTAGGCAAACAATTGTGACACATTAATAATTCCATCCCGTACATATTCTCTCAGATCCGATACCTGGCTAACAACACCGAGATCGAGATTACCGCGTCTCCAGGGCAAGGCACAACGATGAGTGGCATGCTGATCTACGGAGACGACATCTTCAAAGCTGAAGGTCTGAATATGTGTTGGCGGAAGGTCACCACTGAAGCAGCCGCGCACGCGAATCTCGGCTTCTTAGCTCTACGAACGATGATCATCGCTAAGACGTAGCTTAAATTCACTTTTTCGTTTGTAATTCCCCTTAGACGATTATTCATATTAGACGTTTGTAATTCCCCCAGCGATGATTACCATAAGGTCGTATACGGAATTGAAAACTGATTATTACTGAGCCGTCAGACGGATGCATACGCGATCTTCATGGCGAATTAAGAATTAAGAATATCATATTAGAAAGTAGCGCTCTTTGATATATTTCGAAAATATCTATATTTTCTTAATGAAAACCAATAACATCGCGGTCGGCCTTTCGCTGACGAAGGGCCAAGCTAAACGCATTGCGAAGAATATGGAGAAAGGCTGCGGCGTTGATTTGAGGTTCACCAAAACACAACTGAAAATTTTTTTTAAATGGGTGGTATTTTCCCACTACTTACACTCCTCCCAGCAATAATCCGTCTGCTTATGTTAAAAAACTCTTTTAGGTAGAATTTTGGCAACGACGCTTAAATTCACGATAAGATGGTTCTGAAGCAGAAATTTTTTTTGCCTATTTTTCTTTCATTGTTTAAACCCCCCGGCAGCTATTTTCCAAATGGCCCACAGAAATAGAGATTTTTCAATATCTCAG
Organism: Aporrectodea caliginosa; assembly: GCA_020284085.1. Taxonomy (NCBI): domain Eukaryota; kingdom Metazoa; phylum Annelida; class Clitellata; order Crassiclitellata; family Lumbricidae; genus Aporrectodea; species Aporrectodea caliginosa. The sequence continues at coordinate 25,254 of JACEVL010000873.1, forward strand.
CTTCTAATTCACTTAGAATTGTGATTTGGTGTCTAAACATGCATATATAAAGACAAGGATTCCAATAGAACTACTTAGAAACACTTATCTACACGAAATTGGCAGCCATTTTCCAAAATGGCCGACCTAAAGAAATTTTTCAATATCTCAGCTTCTAGTTCACTTAGGATTGTGATCTTGGTGTCTAAACATACATACATATTTTGTGGCAAGGATTCAAGTAGAATAAATACGAAACACTTATCTACACGAGCTTTGAAGCCAGGGACGTCATTTCAGAGTGAAGGTGAGGACTTCCTCCCAGTTTGAAAATCAACTGTTATTGGCTCACCACGCGTCGACTTAAGTATAGCATATTCCAAGCTATGGCAGCTAATTTATTTTTTGTTATACAATTTATAGTGTTATTTGTGTATCAAGGTGGTGGGAAAGTGCTGGTGGTAGCAGAAAATGTCCAATGTTTACAAAATAGCAAATCCGCAGCCGCATATCATATCAGCTGTAGATGCATCTGTGGACATAGACACATACTGGGATGAAGTGCTTAAATCTTCAGCAAGTTCCAAAGGCAGCACTGATAGAGCAGGGTAAAAGACTCTTGCAGACAAATTATTGGCCTTCAAAAAGATAAATTGCTTGTAACCAAGTATGTCGACTACATTATAACAAAACCAAACTTGAACGAGCAGTAAAGCGACAGGCACAGTCAGTGGAAAGTACTGATGCTCCCATATACGAGAAGTACTCTCGTCATAGTTTAGTTGCAAGTTCTGATGAGACAGAACAGTGCTTTATGCAGAATAATTTAACCATCGCTCAATTGACGCCCGTGTTAGAGAATGTGCCCTGCAATTACAAGACCGAAATCTGCTGGCTAATACGATATCATTGCACTGGAGACCAACTACCATATACAGTGCCTTGTGTCCTGGTACAACAGAGCCAGACGCAGCAAGAGGTCTGATCAGCAAGAAGACAGCAGCGCCATTAATCAGGATAAAGCTCTTGCTGAACTGGTTACATACATCGAAGGTGCCCAGCAGACAATGAATGAATATGTGCCAATATTCAAACTGGCCGATCACATTGTTCAAATGTACTCTACCAGAGTCTAAGAAAGGGAAGAATGCTTGAGTGGTCGACTGGTTATGTGAACTCTACCGCTTGAAAAACAGGATCATTGCGCAATGCACATTTTCCGGACTTGCAGGCTCATAAGGAAGGTCGAGATGTCTTTCTTGTCTTCGATGAAGATGCCAGTTGGACTGCTAATTCGGCAGTGAGGAAGGCATGTGACGTAAAGCAATCACCCTGCACGTGTTGCAAACATTATTTGTTGAGTGACCCCCAGCAAGAAAACATCGTTCACCTGTATTTTTGACAGCCCGTGCCAAGAAATATCTGGCGATAAATTCATTGGTGGGATTGGTTTCTATGATCCTGTACAGTCCCAAAATCAGAACTCAGTTAAGCCACTCGTCGAAACCTCAGGCAGCACTGACGTTGTCACAGTTACTGACGTTCAACTTATTTGCACGCTGTCGAGATGGTAGCTCCGACACTTTTAGGAACAATCAAGTAAGAGAGACACCGCTGCCTCTCTACCTAGGAATGCTGATCCACAGTAAAGCTCGCAAGAAGGACCTAGTGGTTTGCCTGTTTGAACTTAGACTATCCTATGCATCTTACTATGATTGTGTTCTGAGAATTTCCACAACTCTGGGTAATATTATCTGCCATAACTTTGAGATGAAGAAACCAATCCACCAGTTCCTACTTGTGAGTTTTATTGTGGATCAGCACTCCTAGTTAGTCCTGGAAATGTGAAGGGATCATGTTTTTCAAGTGCCAGAGTCTTGTACCCTGCTTATGGTGCTCCATAATGTAATGTATTTCCCGAAAGTTCAAAAAAGTATTGCTTCACGGCGATTTTCCCATACCATTTATCACTTTGTTCAACTGTACCAATTTTCAGACCAATTGAAAAATGTTAAGCTTTGCGCCCGGCACAAAAATGTTAGAATATGTGAAAATATGCGAATTTGCTTTAAAAATCGGCAATATCATGGAGGAAAAACGTAATTATTTTCATGATGATTAACTTCTTTTTGTGAACTATTTTATGCAGAGGTGTAGTATTGGTACTTGTACTTGTACTCAAGTGCAACTTGAGCACAGTCTTTAAGTACTTTAACTTTTACTGGGCGTCTGGGTTGTTATAACACTGTATACCCCCAAGCCGCCGCCATAGCCGCCGAATTTTTGTCTTTAAGTACTTTAACTTTTACTGGAGACCTAAGTATGTACACTCGTACTTGAGACCTAAGTACTTGGACACAAATGACATTTCAACAGGCACTCGGATACTTTACCAGTATGCTTTGTCTTGCTTTAAGTCGTTAATTCTTACGTTCTGGATATTGGATATTTTGGCAGTTCTGTATGGACCTCGTCTTGATCAGAATTTCTTCCGGTTGTCTTGCTAAAATAGCGGCCGTGCAGTGGCGTCACTAGGGTTGGTGTCACCCGGTGCGGTAACTAATGGTGGCACCCCATGTACACCCTCCCTTTCCAGACCAAGCAGAATCCTTAATGATTTTTGTACTAATGTAGTAATGTTACCCGTAAATCGTAATTCCTGTATATAACAGAATGTAATGGTAAAATAGTGATATTAACAACTAGCAGAATTAAAATATTACAAATGCATATTTTTAAATTTTATTTCTTATTTTAATCATTTACCATCAGGTCAGCAGTTGCATCATTAAAAATCAAATTAGCAAATATTGGTGGACTGTGGAGGGCAATGAAGGTGCCTGCAGCCTCCTTATAAAATAATGTTTAAAGTATAGAGAAAATTATATTATAATTTATAATAACTAGCCTACAGTAACTTGTGTCACAAATTGGCAAATTTTATATAATAAGGCAAAATAATTGGAAATTTTTGCTGATTATTTATTAAAACATTGTAACATAGGAATATTATCAATTAAAATCAGGTTAGCAATTAAAAAAATTAATATATGGCAATATACTCATAAATGAAATAATACAAAAAAACAGGAACAAATACGCAAGCATTTCAGCACTTAGCGAACATCTCTACTAGATCAGAACTTTTCTTTCCTAGCTTTCAAGACTGCAAACTTGTGAATCACTTAATCGAAAACAGTGCCTTTCGGTAACAGGGAACTCACTTTCAATATTATTGATAAGCTTAATATAGCAAGATCGGAAAGCCTTGACTGTCCAATGGTAGATCGTGAATAGTTCTTTATAAGTTTAAACTTTGAAATGCTTCTCTCTCATAAAGCCAAAGACACACAGATCGTAATTTTAGGCTTACTGAAAGGGCTGGGGGAGATTCCACGAAGCCCCATTCAGCAACGAATGACAAAACGTCTTATATTGCCCAATCTTTGGCTTACTCCAGATTAATATCTGCTGCTTTCAGATGCCTTCTCAGCCTTGGTATTTCTATTAAAAGTGTACACTCAGACACTTCATCATAGAAAGTAGTCAATTTTGGAATGGACACCTTCAACTCTTCTTCAGATGCAGCTATCACAGCCTATCAGACTATTCACTTGAACAGTCTCATACATGGCTGCTACTTCTTTGATGGCTTGTTCAATTGAACGCTCCACTAGGTGACTGTTCTCCTCGTTTAGAGAAAGTACAGGTGCGTAGAAGCGTTATTGCAGCGCATTACAGGCTCTAACAAGTAAATTAGTATAGAGTTTCAGCTTTAGGTAAATTGATACAATACATTTAAGCTGGGCTTACGAAAAATGATTTTGTTGTCTGTTACTGTTAATTTCAAAATAATAAATTTCTACTGAAACTCTGCACAAAATTTGTTTAGAAAGTCATTTTGTCACTTTGGTGTCACCCCTACGATGGTGACACCCGGTGCGGTCCGCACCCCCGCACCCCTAGTGACGCCACTGCGGCCGTGGTTGTGCTAACAGTAAAATACTAATATTCCTAGAGCGGTTAAGTTTGGTTATGATAATTACACTCTCAAGGGAAATGCTACTTCTGCTGAGTGAAAGTTTTGTAGTGAGAAAACTATCATTTCAGAAAACAATTGGCACAACATCAAACTTTGTGTAACGCTTGCAAAGAGGCGAGCAGTGACTAACAAATCATTTGAACTATATCGAGTAATGTAAATGTAAGTCGTCGAACTTTCTCAGCACCATACGAAAGCCGCGATAGGAAACCAGCTTATTCACCGAAATAATGCATTTTATGAATTGTATTATAAGACTTCTAGCAATAAACCACTGAACCAATGGCTTATACATGGAATTCACTTGTGAAAATTGTGAGTTTTCTATGTTCCTCTGTGTTCTATGTTCCTCTCAAAAAAGTCTTCCGCTGCGTGTGCGAGATGGTGCCTACAACTAGTATGTCTTATTTAATGCGTGCACATATGATTATGTCTTATATGAATGAGACACAGGCTTTGTTGGGGACCACATCAAGTTTCTTTGACAGTGGTTGAGCAGCTGCTACACAAACGTCTCATTTTGGCACGATAATCACAGATACGGTTGCAGCAACTGAAACTGCAGACCTCATGCATCAAAAAAGTCTAAGCTATTTGGTCACTACTGTACACGATCTTCTGTGAAACCGAGCACCTTATCATCACAAGTGACAACCTGGTTGAATATCAGAGGCCATGATGACTTCGATGAAATTGATTGTTTGGACGTTTGGAATGCAGCAAAACTGTTCTTGACAATAGCGTTGAGAGTTGCGAGTGCGCCTGCATCTAGCGCTGCAGTTGAAAGTGTGTTTAGTTTAATATTAGAACAGTTTCGATCGAATGCTCACATTAATTATATTTCTCAAAAAAGCAAAGTTATAAATGAGTGCATGTGGCAATACACCATTGCTTTGTCAAGGAAGTAAATTCTCGTTCTTGAAGTAGGCATGTGTATTTGTACTCGTACTTGTACTCGAGACCTTAGTACTTGTACTCGTACTTGTACTTGATACTTAAGTATTTGTACAGGTACTTAAGACTTCAGTAGGCCTACTTGTATTTGTACTTGCAATCTTTCATGTTCTGGCCAATAAATATGAAACATATTGGTTTTTTCATATATAATTAAATACCGGTAATTTGTGTTTTAAACCGAAAAATTGCGAATATTGTTAAAACTTCATCGTGCTGGGGGCAAGGCTTAGCCTTAATGTAAAAGCCTAAAATTTGGATTTTTAGACTCATCTGTATGAGACGCATGGGAAAATGTCCGTGGAGCAAAGATATTTCAACTTTTATTTTTCTGGAGCACCCTAACCCTGCTCCATCAGCGCTTACTCTGGAACTTCCTGAAGATTTAAGCACTTCATAAGTAAGTTCTTGACAAAGCACACATTTTTCAGTCGGAGCTGCGTCTGTTACCTCTGACCAATCTGACTGGGTTTTACAAATCACTCGTCTATTTTCTTAATCCGTGGCTGGGCTGGGAGCGCTCCTCAATAGATTTTTTAAAGGGGCGCTCTCCAGAATGAATAATGAATCGCAGTCTGTGTTCCTTTCCACAGATGCAGATATGATGCAGTGGGTTTGCTATTTTGTAAACTTTGGACATTGTCTGCTACCACCACCAGCACTTTACCACCACCTTGATATAGAAATAACACTATAAAATTGTATAGCAAAAATAAATGAGCTGCCATAGCTTGGAGTATGCTATACCTAAGTCGACGCGTGGTGAGCCTATCACAGTTGATTTTCAAACTGGGAGAAAATCCTCCCTTTCACCATGAAATGACGTCCCTAGCTGCAAATCTCGTTTAGATAAGTGTTTCTTTCTTGTTCTACTCGAATCCATGCCACAAAATATGTATGTTTAGACACCAAGATCACGATTCTAAGAGAACTAGAAGCTGAGATGTTGAAAAGTCTCTTTTTTTCGGCCACTTTGGCAAATGGCTGCCAATTTCGTGTAGATAAGTGTTTGAAAGTAGTTCTGTTGGAATCCTTGTCCTTATATATGCATGTTTAGACACCAAGATCACAATTCCAAGTGGACTAGAAGCTGAAATATTGAAAAATCTCTTTCTGTCGGCCATTTTAGAAAATGGCTGCCGAGGGTGGCGTAAACCATGAGAGAAAAAAATTGACTACAACAGTTTTCTGCTTCAGAACCATCTCATCGTGAATTTAAGCGTCGTTGCCAAGATTCTACCCAAAAATTTTATAACCCTTATTATTGTGACATAATCCGACGGACTACAATCTTCGGTCGGTTATCTGCTGCCGGTGAATTGGCTGGCGGAGCTGATGGGGTGGCAAAGGCTGCTCATAGCAAATGGCCAAACGAGGCTCAGCGTTATAACCGCGAAGTCAAAGCTCACCTGCGCGGATGTAGTTTGTATATCTAATGCCAAACCACCACGTGTTGATTACTCGGGCAAAAAACTACAACCTCCGAGCAACTTTGATTTCGAGGAAGCCGCCGGAGTGATGCCATATTTCCGTGCTGTTTTATGCAAGATTGACTACTTGCTGCCGTAAATAACATGAAGTGTGGAGTGGTCACTGGACAATATAGATACCGGAGACCGGCGATGGCACTCATTGGGTTGCCTACTCGAAGCATGCGAAATGTGGATTTGGAGGAAAATGCTGAGGGTCCCCTGGACCGAGAAGAGAACAAATGAACATATACTGGAAGATATAGGACACTTAAGAGGAGAGATGACATTGAGACAAAGAGCGGCGAGACAAAAAGTGATGTATTTTGGCCATGTGATGCGGGCGGATGGCATGGAAAAGGAGATGATGCTGGCGTGTGGGGAGGGAAGACGAGGAAGAGGACGACCAAGAAAGAGATGGATGGAGGAGATACACGAGACGATGATGATGAACATTCCGGAGCTGAGAGAGGCGACGAGAGATCGGAACATATGGAGAAGGCTGACTATGACGGTCGCTAGGATTCAGCGAATCGACGGCACAAGGTGACAAGGTGACTAGTTAGATGGGTATACGGCAGTGTTATTTTTATTAACTGTAACTGTAACTGAAATAGCAAAATAACTGAAAAATGTTGGTCAGTTAACTGTAACTGTAACTGAAACTGAAAAATACTGAATAACTGAAACTGTAATAGTAACTGAAAAACGAAAACTGTATAACTGAAAAATAACAAAAGTTAACTGAAAAATAAAACATGAGTGTTTTCTTACTTACTTTTTGAATGGTAATCCTACTCTAGTCTACGGTCAGTTTTCTATACTCATTTCACTTCTAGTTTCTTTTCAGTTTTCTATGCTAGTTTCACTTCTGGTTCCTTTTCAGTCTTCTATGCTAGTCACTTCTGGTTACTTTTCAGTTTTCTATATTCGTTTCATTTCCGGTTCCTTTTCTTTCGTTATGTTGTCGTTGGCGCTAAACCGTAAATTCGTAAAATAATCCACAACTACGAGAATATTGTTTAAGCCAAGTTGTGTTCGAAAAGTAGAAAGTGGCATGTGGGAACATTTTGTTTACGAAGCCGCAGACGACAAAAGTCGATGTTGTGTTCGCATTGTTGCTTTAAAGGATGCTGAAAACATCGAGTGTGGCACACTAATTGTCGGAACAGAGCAAGTGTTAATCTGGAACATCGTGTTTTCTTTAAAGTAAACAGACAATACGTTGATTTTCTGTGTAAATATTTCTGGTTACTGTTCAGAATACTTGTGGTCAGTGTGTCATTAGTCATGACTTGTGAAAAAAATAACTGATGCTATAACTGAAAAATAAAGAGAAATAACTTAAACTCTAACTGAAAAATAAAAAAAATAACTTTTAACTGAAAAATCTGATTTCAGTTAACTGTAACTATAACTTTAACTGAAAAATCATAAATTAGATAACTTTAACTGTAACTGTAACTGAAAAACCATAACTGAAATAACACTGGTATACGGCAATCTACTCTGACAGCTATGTGTTGGATCAGCCTCGAGAACTCGCTCGATCGATATTTAAGTTGCCCCACAAGGACACTAAGATTCCAGCTGCTTGGTCCCAATTATGTGATATGTGACCACCTCTGCCTACTTGCGCTCTCAGAGCGCTCTGCACTTCTTTCTGTTATACATGATGCCGGTCGATAAGTTTGGTCGAAGTGGTAATAGTACTATAGGAGGAACAGTATGGCTGTTCAACACTGGCGGGCTCGTCCAAAAGGTTTGCGATGCCATGCAGGGAATTCTTTTAGCTGGTGGGTTTGAAGTCACAAATATGGGTGCACCTAAGCGAACACGGAGGCTGCAACGAAGGACTATGCGAACACAATCGAACAGGATAACCTGCAACTTGCTGGCGGAGAGATGTCTAGCGCCAATAATATGGGTGGTAACAGGGTAACTGGAAACCCCACAACAGACACACGAGATTCCGTAAGCGACGCTGCGAGTTGGGCACACGTGGTACGGTACGCGGATGAGCAGGCAACTGCTGGAGAGGAACTCGGGCGACATAGGCAGTGAGGTGGGTACTCTCACCTGGCGTGATGAGGACGAAAGGGACGTTGAGCTAGGCACTACACTTCGGTGATAGGAGGACCAGTTTGCCGTGGCCGTCAGGTCGTATACAAACCAAAAGACAGCCCCTGCCAGGCAGTACACGGATGAAAAGGTACTGCGGTAAATCAGTATGCTGACGAACAGGATGCTAGTTTAGGAGGCGTTCATGTACTCAAACCCGGTGATCTCAAGACTGGTGATTTGGATATGGGTGGTAAAAGAGTATATGGGCTCCCTACGGATGCACCGACAACTCAACGCGACGCCGTGACTATTGCCCAATTTGCAAAAGTGGTCACAGACACCATCACAAACTTTAATGAAGTACCGTCAGAACCGCGGGATGCAACAAAGGAACAATCTGTAGATACCACAGACGCTGCTATTAGGTATCACACAAAAATTCTTTTCCTTACGGAATTTGCTAACTAACTAGCAGGATGTTATTGTTAAGGTATACGCGGATCAGAGGGATTCTGCGCCTAACACGCCTTAGGTTCTATGCAGACCAGAAGCTTGCCGCTGCCAGGCATTACGTGGATGCAAAGGTCATTGTCGCAAAGCAGTATGTCAATAAAAACAGCTCGCCGAAGCAAGAATTTACGCAAACAAGCAGGATACTGTCGCAGCGCTCGTGAATAAGCTGGTGCCCTGCGCTTGGCTTTCGAGTGGCGCTTTAGAAGTTTGGAGATTACGATTACGATTACGATTACTAAAGGCGGTCATGTACTCAAAGACGGCGACACCATGACCTGTGATTTAGTTATGGGTGGTAAAAGAGCAGACTTGTATACGAGACATAAAACTCGAGACCGAGACCGAGACAGTGGGGTCCGAGACCGAGACCGAGACGAGACACCAGGTCCGAGACAGTTCGAGACAGTTCAAAACGAGTGAAATGCACATTGGACCCAAGTTCCGAAACAATTTTTCTCAACTTTTGAAGCCTAATAAGGGTCAAGTCACTGAAATCAGCCGATCACCTGAATTGTATAAACTATAAAGAAATTAAATATTTAAGCCATTCTGAAATCTTCTAAATGATTCTAAAATTTAAACCAACAAAATTCCATATAGGCCCTAGACCTATTAGCGATTTAGCGACATAAGTCACATCACTCACCTTGAGAAACTATATGTTGTTCCAAGCGTTTCGCTTATGTTGGCTTTACACAAACGACGAACGGCATGTTCATTGATTTCAAACTGCGTAAATGCAAATTTCACGATTTCAGGTTCTTTATGAGACAGTTTAAGATATTTGGAAATTTTGGACTGAAAGTGCAAACTTAAGACTGCTTTTTCAATACTCTTAAATCTTAATACCAGAAACACCGCTGTTTAAAAAACTTCCTGTCTGTTTGCCACTTCCGATTAATTAGTTATCCGTTTGGCACAAGACAATTTTATAGCGCAATACCGTACGAAGTTCCGAACAAAATACAGTGTACTGTTTTTAAAAGATGATTGGCGTGGTACCAATCATCTGATGAAAAACTGGCTTGGTGGCAGCGGTACTATAGCAGGCGTCTCTTCGGGGGATTTTCCTGTTGCGTGGTTGTTCGTGACGACCTCTTCACCAAACGACACTCGTTTCACTTTTCACGATTTTATTTATAATCAACAGTATTTTACAGCTTATCGACTTTCTGAGAAACCTTCTGGCTAACTAAGTCTCTTCTTGAGTCGTCGCTGCCGTCCCTCAGAGTCCCTTAGTTTTGTCTTTCCATCGCTTATATACTCTCTCTCCCTTTCTCCCCTCCTTTCCAGCGTCCTTCTTTTTACGTCGTTCTTCCATCACGCTACTTTCCATTCCGCACGTCTTCCCCTTCCTGTTTACATTCACAAACTTATAACTACGCAATTCAAGTCCCTGCTAAGTCAATCTAACTGCGCAATATCTTTCGTCTTTTCCCCAACATGGTCAGCCCTGCTTCTTCGCGATTGGTCAGTCCTACCTGCTTATCTGACCTTGCCTGTTTACATGACCTAGTTAAGTCCCACCCTAGGTCAGTCTATAGGTACAAAATGTTCTTGTGTTTATGTCAACAAGGTCAGTCTGCTGTGCACTAATTTCTGCCCAAATGGTCAAGTGCACGTGTCCTACCTGCTTACATGCCCTTCCCTGTTTACATGCTCTGCTTAGATTAGTCAGAATACAAGTGTCCTTCACGTATACAATTATCCTTCACGTGTTTACATCAACATGGTCAAATCTACTACGCAATGGGTGCAGGCATCTGCGGTCAGCGTACACCCCGAGTTACATGCATTTCGAGTTCCATACTCGGTCTATCTAAGTATACATGTCTTTAGGTTTATGTTTCATACGGTTACATCTACACAATATAACTATTTTATACATATAGTTTATGTTCATTCGTATCATCGTTTTATTTTCATCGTTCGTATTCCTCGCTTTCACTACATACAGTTTGTACGAAAACTTTGGAGACCGCTTCTACAAGAGAACAATACTTTCGCTTCGAGACAGTTTCCAAAAAGCCAAGACTTTCGCTTCGAGACAGTTTCCAAAAAGTCAAGAAATGATCTCAAGACTGAGACCGAGACCGAGACAGTGGGGTCCGAGACCGAGACCAAGACCGAGACATCAAAAACCTGTCTCGAGACATCTCGAGACCGAGACAGTGTCTGGAGACAATAATAATAATAATAATAATAATAATAATAATAATAATAATAATAATAATAATAATAATAATAATAATAATAATAATAATAATAATAATAATAATAATAATAATAATAATAATAATAATAATAATAATAATAATAATAATAATAATAATAATAATAATAATAATAATAATAATAATAATAATAATAATAATAATAATAATAATAATAATAATAATAATAATAATAATAATAATAATAATAATAATAATAGTAATAATAATAATAATAATAATAATAATAATAATAATATCTTTTCTTTAATAAGCGCCTGACAAACGCGCTGTACATTTACATGTTATGCAATTTAAATCTTAACTACTACCAGAACAGACAGCCTGCAATACAACGGCGCTAATAGCAGCCTACAAAGCATATCCGCCCAACGGGGGCTCGAACTCGGTACCTCTCGGTCTCTGTGCCAGATGTTATCCAATGCGCTATCGCCCCCCCCCAATAAAACTCTGTTAAAGAGTGCCTGGTCTCCCTATTGACGCACCAGCATCCGATAGCGACGCCGCGGGGAAATCGAACAAGTGTCGAATGTGGTTACCAACACTATAACAAATTTAATAAAGTGCCCTCGGAACCATTACATGTGTCTAACAAACGCCATGTAGATGCCCAGTATGCTCCTTTTAAGAATTATGCTTGTACTCAAAGCCAGTGATACCGTGACTGGTAAATTGGTTATGGGCGGCAAAAGAGTGGCTGGACTCCTGAGAGGACTTCTGACAGGCGCATCAACCTCTAACAATATGCGACAAGCATCGCATAAGCGACAAAGGTGGTCTACGACATCATGATAAGGTGGAACAGAGTTCCAAAGGATTTGTTGAACTGACTAATAGACGATAATATTATGTAGACTAGGGTGGAGTGAAAAAAGCAAAAATTCTAGAACCTCAACGTAATAGTGATAACTCGTTGCCTTTTGGTATAGTAAGTTATCATGTCAAATATTTCTTTAAAATTCGTTCTCTAAGATTTGCCCCAACGCGTTTTAAAATTTGAAAATTTAATAAAAAATGACGAATATATAAAAATTTCAATCAATTTTTAAAATGTAATGCACTGATTGTAATAGTGATAACTCGTTTCCCTTTGATGTAGTTAGTTATCAGGCCAAATATTTCTTTAAAATTCGTTCTCTAAGATTTGCCCCAACGCGTTTTAAAATTTGAAAATTTAATAAAAAATGACGAATATATAAAAATTTCAATCAATTTTTAAAATGTAATGCACTGATTGTAATAGTGATAACTCGTTTCCCTTTGATGTAGTTAGTTATCAGGCCAAATATTTCTTTAAAATTCGTTCTCTAAGATTTGCCCCAACGCTTTTTAAAATTCACCAATTTTAACAAAAATTGTCGAATTTATACAAATTTCAATAAATTTAAAAATATTTAATGCGCTAATTGTAATATTGTTTAAGCATTTAATTATGACGTATTTAATGACAATGCAATTTAAAATTAATAAAATGACTGTAAGTCAGCAATATTAAATAAACAATAAGCACTAAACATTGTAAACAATCCCAACAGTTGTAGACTAGATATGTCACTAATTACTGAAAAGTGAGTCAATGCTCATTTATTTTATTCTGTTGATTGAACTCGGATTGAAATTCTGCTTTAGTATAAAAAGAAGGTATTAGTTCCCGTGATTCCGATCTGGCAAGGATGGAACCATTTTTAGATGTTTGTCCAACAACAGCAGTAGATGCCTCATCAACAAGTTGGACAGCGCTCAACCGATTGTGTGTGGCGTGGAAATTGGGGAAAGTGGAGTGTTGGCACACACTCACTGGCGATAAATTCTTCAGGGTCAGCTGTTGAAAGTGTGTAAATGACCGGTGGTTCTGTAACTTTTACGTTTTGCCAATCAATCAGATCGATGTAATCATTTGCAGCAAAGTTAAGTTCTTGATTACGTATTCTGTGTTTCTGCTGACATTCATTTCTCTATCGCAAGACTCTGCGTAGTCCTAGAGCACAGATATGCGTCCAAGTGTCGGTTAGGATTCGATTAGCTGTGGTTATCCATCTGGAGAGCTACATGGCACCTGGTTACGGCTCGCCAAAAATTGAGAACAATAAACCCTTTATCACAGTGGTTTGTCTGCCAATTGCATTCAAATGAATTGCCAATGCTAAATCTATTGGAGCTTCTCGACGGTGTCACTGCACGTCCACGGGCATTTACAGGGCCAATCGGCAAAGCCCATGGCGTAGGGTACTGAGAACAACTGCCAGTATTTGTTTGAGAAAATTGAAGTTGATTTTCTGCAAGTCACAGCAAATAATCTTAGCACTGAACAAAAGTATTTGTTTGAAATAATTATTTTCTATTCCAGAACTTAACATTTCTGCAAATTTCTGATTGATTGGCAAAACGAAAAGCAACAGAACAATCGGTCATTTACACACTTTCCACAGCTGACCTTGAAGAATCTGTCGCCAGTGAGAGTGTGCCAAAACTCCACTTTCCCGAATTTTCATGCTACGCACAATCGGCTTAGCGTTCTGTCAAACTTGGTGATGAGGCATCTGCTGTTCTGGTTGGACAAACATTTAGACATGGTTCCATCCTTGCCAGATTGGAATCACAAGAACTAATACCTTCTTTTTATACTAAAGCAGAATTTCAAACCGAGTTCAATCAACAGAATAAAGTAAATGAGCATTGACTCACTTTTCTGTAATTAGTGACATATCTAGTCTAAAACTATTGGGATTGTTTATAATGGTTAGTGCTTGTTGCTTATTTAATATTGCTGGCAAACAGTCATTTTATTAATTTTAATTTGCATGGTCATTAAATACGTCATAATTAAATGCTTAAACGCTATTACAATCAGCGCATTAAATTTTTTTAAATTTATTGAAATTTGTATAAATTCGACAATTTTTGTTATAATTGTTAAATTTTAAAAGCGTTGGGGCAAATCTTAGAGAACGAATTTTAAAGAAATATTTGGCCTGATAACTAACTACATCAAAGGGAAACGAGCTATCACTATTACAATCAGCACATTACATTCTTAAAAATTTATTGAAATTTTATATATTCGTTTTTTATTAAATTGTCAAATTTTAAAACGCGTTGGGGCAAATCTTAGAGAACGAATTTTAAAGAAATATTTGACATGATAACTTACTATACCAAAAGGCAACGAGTTATCACTATTACGTTGAGGTTTTATAATTTTTTGCTTTTTTCACTCCACCCTATTGTAGACGCCCAGGATGCTCGTGCCAAGAGGTGTGTACTGTGTAGATACTAAAGATGCTGTCGCCAGGAAGAATGCGGTTGACTTGTACGCGAAAATTATGAGATACATCGGAAACCTCAAGATACTCAACTATAACGGCCACATTCTGCTCATAACACTTACCAAAAACCATACAGGCTTTGTTCCCACCGCCAGTTTGAGAGCTCGCCTATACACAGCATAAATGATATTTAACTACATAAATTATGATATTATCTAACATTCAAGGTGTTGAATCTTGGCCACAGATTGAATGCCCAACAGTCGTACGCATATGGAAAGTCAGTCTACGTTTTACTGATTTACAAATGTTGTCCTGGAAGATAAGTTTAGAATGGTGATGCGTTTGTATTTAGAGTCCTACTCACCTCAAACGTCCGATTATGCACAACTAATTATCCGCAGAACTTTCCCTTCGACCCTGTCGCTGCAAATAAATTATACAGGTTAACGACTCTAACTTTCCTTTCCGAGTGGTACACAACTATCCACAGTTCGCTCTTTTCATACATTCACATATTTTAAAGATAAGGATTCAATGGTATAAAACTGTACGATGGCCAACTAACGCCATAAAATTCGAAGATATCCACAATTCTTATTCTACTATAGTGGAAAAAAATGTACACCCTTGCTACGAAATATATAAGTTGTGGACGACTATCTGAACCATACAGTCTCGCTAAATAATAGAACCGATTATTCTGCCCCGTGCTGTGGTCGCGTGTGATCGTTGCGACAACATTCCGTCCGTCTCTGTCCGTTTGCTAATGCTGCTTGCGTTCGTCTGTTTATGATTCAACTTGTCCGAAGTGTACCATCTGGACCACATA
Organism: Aporrectodea caliginosa; assembly: GCA_020284085.1. Lineage (NCBI taxonomy): Eukaryota > Metazoa > Annelida > Clitellata > Crassiclitellata > Lumbricidae > Aporrectodea > Aporrectodea caliginosa. The sequence goes on from JACEVL010000873.1 coordinate 40,607, forward strand.
AACAAGATTTGTCCGGAAGTCATCGCCGAGGAAATACATCGGTGGAGACAAAATTTTCTAGGTCCATGTGCCCTAGTTTTTGTTAGAGCGATGCGTGAGTACCGAGGCAAAATATTATATTTAAAAAATAGAACAGTTGGTCATTCGGGAAATTTCTAAAGATTCTTGTGAACTAACGTAGTAAAGCGAGTTGGCAGGCCTATTATTAATTTGGAAACCAAAAACGGTACTTTATAATGCGAAAAATAATAAAAGACACTAAAGCGATAATTATGCAAATCAGTTGTAAAAAAGTACGGTAAACTTAACAGCATATATGGGTATATTTCACAACAGGCGTCAAATTCAGAAATAGAATTAGAGAAGAAGAAAGTCAGGCAAAATTTAAAAAATTTCATACACAAATATTTTACTAGTAGTGCGGAAGCATACTTAATATTCATCAGAGCTTAACTATGACAGCTTTGGCCTAATTTTTTTTTAGTATGTGAAACACATACAACCTTGATACCTAAATATTTACAACTCCGTTACTTAATAAATACACAATACAATATACCGCCACTGATTATTAGTGATTAATTAGTAGTATTTTTACGACAAATTATCTACATGTACCATTAATTCATTTTAATAGAAAAATAATGTAACGGAGTTGTAGTAACGGAGTTGTAAATATTCATAATTAGGTATCCATGCTTACCGGACGAGGTTAGGATACAAAAAAGTCAGTTTGTAATGGTCAAGCTGTCAGTTTCAATATTACTTTTGAAAGAAAACAAATTATTATACGCAAAGCACAATAATTACAGTCACGGAGTTGTAAATCTTTTTATACTATTACATTACCGGATAAATTTCCGAAATTGTGTACATAAGCAAACATCCATATTGATTTCTTGTTGATAAAATCAATGCTATCGAAGATGCCAATTCAAAAACAGAGAGGTTTCAATTTATTCGACAGATGGCAGAAACCCATTCGTAACGGTGTTGTAACCAATATTTGTAGACAGAGGGTTTTATTTTATTTTTAATTATTTAGTTCGTTAATAAGTTAATAAAAACCATATAGAGCAATGGATATATGTAAGTTAATTATCAAAAATTATAAAACATCAGTTCAGCGTTTCTGCTGTTACCATAACGTAACGTTGAATTGACCCACCATTAGAAAGGACAATACAATTCGGGTTAAAATTAGACTTTATAATTTTTTTATCATACTAATCATCTAAATAATATAATAGAAACAATTTTTATAACGAATTCATGGCCTACATGTATTTAAAAATTAAAAATTAAAATTTTACTCTTTGTGTAAGCCGTCCAAAGGAGAAGACGGAAATTTATCTAATTTGCCTCTTGCTGTGAAATATACCCATGTAAACATTTTTTCTTCCGTATCTTATTTTAAATGTTTTGGCCCCAAACTGTAGTGTGACTTTTAGAATATAGTGGGACTGGGAAGTCAATTATTAGAATACAGTCTTGAAGCTGATTATTTGTTGAAAGAGTCCGCTATTACATACATTGAGGCGGATGGGAATAGATAGGAGAGACAGAAGATTGATGGGAATCTTATTATACATTGTACAAAAGATGCGAATAAGCATAGATGGAGAGTACTCGGGACCAGGAAAAGTTGGCAGATGTGTGAGACAAGGATGCCCACTGTCACAATTGCTATTTAATATCTATATACAAGAGCTTGTCTGAGAAACAGTAGAGAATATGGAGGAGGGGATAAAGGTCGGTGGAAGATGGATAACGGCATTGAGGTTCGCTGATGATCAGGCAATGTTGGCGTGAAACCAGAAAGGTCTACAGGCAATGATGGATAGACTGAACACAATATCAACCGAATACGGAATGAAGATAACCATAAAAAAGACAACGGTATTGAAGTCAATTTGAAGATAGGTAAAGGAAAGGAAACACTGTAGTCAGAATACACATTGGAGGAAAAAAGATAGAGCAGGTCAAAGAATTCTGCAACCTAGAACGTATAATCACGTCAGATGCCAAATGCCATAGAGAAATTAAAAGAAGGATAGCGATAGGAAGGGAGGCATTCTCAAGCAGGAGAGAACAGTACTGAGGAAAACTAAAGAGGTATCTGAAGATAAGAATGATAAAGACACTGGCATGGAGTGTGGTGCTGTATGGATCAGAGACATGGACAAAGAGAAAAGTGGATATAAGAAGATTGGAAGCTTTCGATATGAGGTCATGGAGAAGAATGGAAAAATCATTTGTTTTATCTTTAAAAATTACAATGTATCACATTGTTGTCTAAGTGATAATTCTTCCGAAGCTTTGAAGAAGGTCTAAATCTCTTCCGCTTTTTTAAAATCTAATTTGGCAAAATGACAATGTTTCTCAAGGTGAAACACAAAAACACCCTGGCAATGATATTTTCGTTAAAAAAACTAAAATTAGAAGTAGAAATAAATGATTTCGTTGACGAAAACTAGAATAATTATTGAAAGTAGGAATTATTCTAGATTCAAAAAAGAAATTAGGAATCAAACTACGAATTATTTGTCGAACTAAAATTATGAACGAAATTAAGAATTATTTTCAGAACTGAAATAATTTTAATTCTTGTGGCCCTTAGGTTTAAATGAAGGCGATTAAAATAACACGTGATTCAAATACATAATCGGTTGGAATCCTCGGCTGAGATGAAGGTGCTGTGCATACCATTCTCGATGTAATATACTATCTTTGGTCTTCGATGTCTTATAATAATATTGTCTCATTTGCATACAGGCAGATCTACATTACATTTAGGTCACAAGTAGATCACAAGTAGGCCTACCAAACGGTAAAAAACGGAAATTGTGGAACTGCACTTGCTGGGAAATAATTATACAAGCAATATATTTGCTCATATGGTGCGCTTTCTTTGTACTGCAAAATTGCACCTATAGAAGAGGATCTTTTGTCAGCTCCAGCCCCATAGGCTTTGAGGAAAGAACATTTCCTATACGTGGAATCTTGACCGATGGACAAAGAAATCGCATAACAAATCTATGGAAATGAGAGTGCTCTTGAAATTGAACAAAAACTTCTTATATTAACGTCAAACACTTTTTACTGCACTGAAATTAATAATTATTTTGAAAACTACAATAAGAACTAAAATTTCTTGAGAACTAAAGGAACGATAAGTGAAATTATTTGTGAAGTAAAATTAGAATTACAAGTAAAATTCAAGAGCACAGAACTGAATTAAAACTCAATTAGCAATTATTTGAGAAGTAAAATATCACTGCACCCTGGCCCATATTAATTTTCAAAAATTCAGTTTTTAGACACACCCTGGTATTATATTATAGATTTGTTATGCATTCTCACTATAACTGTAATTTAAAATTCCTATAACGTTTAATTGTATTATTCAGTACATTTCAATATAAATACTTACCTAAAGATTTAGATGTGTATATATATATAGTTTTCTATATATAGGCTGATGATCAAAAGGCCGTTTGCTTTTATTTGGTTCGTTCCTTCGTTTACATTTACTACCTGTGTTGCACAGTGTTACATAGTTAAAATCTATCATATCTCAAGACATTTAGTAGCACTTCACTGATTTGGAAGCATGAGGATTGACAGATGTACTTAGCTTGATGCAGTTCAAATTTTGAAGGTATAGCCATGCAATAATTTGTGTTAATATGTCTCAATAGGCCACCCGCCTGGATTTCCCTCGAATGCTTAGTTTTCCTGAACTTACTCTGAGTGATTAACGTTGGAAGTAGATTACTACCGAAATTCTTATTTACTCATTAACTCACTGTCTTTTTTATGTTATATTATTTTATCTTACTTTATGCTTTTCTGTTGTTCTTGTACGCAGTGGCGTAACGAGGGGGGCAGGGGGCGGCCGCCCCCGGGCGCAGGACAGAGGAGGCGCAAAATTAGGCTCTAGAAATTTTTTTTAAAAGAAATCAGGCAAGAATAGCCAAAAAAAGTACAAAACAGTAACTATTATGCACGAGCATGGCAGGGGCGCGGGCGCCAGGGGGGCGCAAAATGAGGCTTGTGACAATGTAACCACTTTTTCATGGAAAAAGACAAAAAGCAAAAAAAAAAAGGTCATCAGAAATTTTGGCGGAAGTAAGAAAAATTTTCAGGAAATTCTTGCCCCCGGGCGCACGAACCCCTAGTTACGCCACTGCTTGTGCCTACGCCCTACATAATACTATGCACTGTATTATATATAAGGCAATAACCTGAGTCAGTCAACCATTTACTATAAAAAGAAGTGGCGGCGGAAATTAACCATCTATCTTGTCGGCGAATAAGTTCACTCGGGGATCAGGTGCTCGATGCAACAGGAGTTTTCAAACTATTCAAGAGTTAGAGGACTCTGTACGTTGTTCTACATGTCATAGTATAATTCATAGACAGTGTATAATCAATTTAAATGATGATATAAGCGAAGCTATAATCAATCTCTGTTTACTCTGCGATAAGAACCTAGCCTCCTCGGATGATGATGGCACGGATCATGGGAGTGAAGTATCGCAATTCGATTTGAATCGCGCTGAAACGCAGGAACCAGAACTAATGGTTTTTCCGGACGAACTAGAATCTGAGTCTGTTCTCAATAATCTGTATCTTGACCCCGACCAAAACTACTTCAAACGCGACATTTGGTACAGCGATTACACATCGACATCAATGTTAGAAAAAAAGATAAGTGATGAAGAAATCTCTGGGAAACTAAATTTCTCAGTCCTACACATAAACTGTCGTAGCGTCCTTTCTAAGATAACAGAAATTAAAGAACTTGCTGAAAATTACAGATTTCCGTTCTGGCTCTCTCTGAGACCTGGCTCGATAATGACTCTGCTGATGCTATTACATTACCGGGGTACAACTTTGCTGGTAGGTCCAGATCTGGAGGGAGAGGAGGCAGAGTGGCATTTTTAATAAAAGATAATCTCAACTTTCAAATAATATTATGTTACCCGCTCAAAGGAAAGAGCGAACCGAAAACCTTTGAGAGTCTTTTTATTAGAGTTAAACTTATGAAAACAACACCTTTAATCGGTATAATTTACAGACCCCCTGGTCAAAGATTACAGGAATTTAATGATGAAATCGAAGAACTAGCAGCATGCCTAAAAAATAACTCCACGGAGATTATACTCCTTGGAGACTATAACATTGATTTACTGAAGGTAAGTGAGCATAAAAAAACGAAAATCTTTTATAATTGCCTAATCTCCAATCAAAACCTTCCGGTTATTACAAAACCTACCAGAATCACCCCTAACTCCAAAACGCTAATTGTCAATATTTTCTGCACTGCATGATCTAAATTGCTTAACGCCTCTATCATCACTTCAGATCTATCTAACCACCGGCCAATTTATGCGCAATTTACACTTGAGACTACAACTAAACAAGAATTTCGAAAAAGGGAAAGCAGATCTATCACTGACTCGGGCTTGAAACAATTTTAAAATGCTCTTGCAGACATAAACTGGGAACCGGTCTTGAGTTACTCCTCAACGGGTCGAGTAAATGAAGCATGTGACTGCTTTATTGCTAAATTATAGTGGGGCCTATAATAGTGCATTTCCATTAACGAAATCCAAAAACAAACTAACGGTGATTCATTAAAAACGTCCCCCTACATAAGTTAGCATAACTCATGTAGATGACCATCAATTTTATTGAAATTTCAGAACAATGACGCTTGATGCTCTAGCCAAGTGCTACATAAATTGTTTCACATTCAAAGCCAAAATGACGTAACGCGAATGACGAAACTAATGGCGTCACGACTATCTCGACAAAATGGTGTTTACCGAAGAAGATAACTTAGCATGTTATAACATTTCTAAGAAAGAATAAAAATTACGGTGCAAAATTACAGAGATGTTCTACTAAAACAGGGCCTTTTACCAGACATTCGTGACATTACCGATGAGTATTTAATCTTCCAGCAGGATATGCTCCTGCGCACAGAGCACGGGACACTGTTGCGTTACTGGAAACTGAAACACCTGATTTCATCCCGCCTACTTTGTGGCCACCCAACAGCCCTGATTTAAATCTAGTGGACTATAAGATATGGAGTGTCATGCAAGCAGAAGTCTACAGAATAATTATGTGATGTCAGTGAGTTGCGAAGACGAATTGTGGATGCATGGGCCGAAATGGATCAGCGCATCATTGATGAATCAGTCAAACAGTGGCGTACTCATCTTCGCGCATGCGTATTTCAAAGGGGGTCAATTTGAACATAAACTTTAACTTTCCTAATGTTTAGAAATAACTCCTCTGTCTTCCTTTAAAATTTCTTTCACATAGCATGACATTTGACGGAGTTACAGTGAAATATGCAGGGGGACGTTTTTTAATGAATCACCGTGTATATCAGTTTCCTGGATGTCGGCTGCACTCCTAAATCTTGCCAGAAAAAAACAAACTATATGTTAAGTACCTGAAGAATCCTAATGCCGAAAATAAGCAAAAATTTACTGCTTATCGAAATAAATTCAAGTCTATTCGAATTAACGCGGAACGAAATTTTTATGCTGCAGAATTCTGCAGATATCATAATGACTTAAAGATGACCTGGAAATTAATTCGCTCGGCAATGCACTTAGAAAATATGCATCCAAAAATACATCACTTAGTAAACAATGGGACAAAAACTGATAATGCGGAATTAATAGCAGACAGCTTTAATAATTACTTTCTTAACATAGCCAATGACTTGGCCATAAAGCTTCAAGATTCACCCTGCTCATTTGAAGATTATTTGCCACCTTCGAACTTGAACTCTATGGGACTAACTTTGACCACTCCAGAAGAAATCATGATTATAGGGAAGAACTTAAAACCCATACTAAAGGTATCGATGGTATCGACCCCTACATAGCAACTCCTAATCTTTCTCACGTAATCGTACCCTTAACAGAAATTATCAATTGCTCTTTGGCACACGGAATTGTCCCTGACCAACTCAAAAGTGCTAAGGTGGTCCCAATTTTTAAGAAAGGTGAAAAGGATTCCCTGGCCAACTACAGACCCATTTCCGTTCTTCCGTACTTTGCAAAATTCCTAGAAAAAGTTATGTACGATAGGCTTAGTTCCTATGTTAATAAAGCCAACCTAATTCATCCGTCTCAACATGGATTCCAGACGGGACACTCCACCTTTATGGCCCTGCTCGATATGGAGGAAAAAATTTCAAAAGCAATTGACAATAACGAATATTCGATTGGAATCTTTATAGATTTAGCGAAAGCTTTCGACACAGTAGATCACTCTATCCTCTTAAAAAAGATGTCAAATTTTGGTATTAGAGGCCTACAACTAAAATGGTTTCGAAAGCTACCTTAGCGAACGAACACAAAAAGTTTTATGTAATGGATTACTATTGCCTTTGGGATACATTATATATGGAGTATCACAGGGGTCAAACCTCGGCCCACTTCTATTCTTACCGTATACCAATGACCTGGCTAATGTATCTACAATTTTGCACTTTATCCTGTTCGCAGACGATACTAATATATTTTACTCTAATCGCTCCTGCACCTCCCTTATGGAAATCGTCAACATCGAATTAGCCCTAATTAGTAAATGGTTCGTTGCTAATAGACTTACACTAAATGTAGACAAAACTAACTTTATAAACTTTAAATCTCATAGGAAAATTAAACCAATAAACTTGGCTCTAACTCTTGAAGGAAGTATTATCCGTCAAGTTGGACTCCACCAAGTTTCTAGGGGTGTTTCTCGATCAACACTTATCATGGAAAACACATATTAACTACATCTCTCAAAAGATAGCTAAAACATAGGAATAATATCAAGAATCTCGTATCTACTCCCAAAAACAATTAGGCTAAATTTATATTACTCACTAATTCTCCCATATCTAAATTATTGCAACTTAATCTGGGCCTCAAATTATGAATCTCGACTCCATAAATTAACAATCCTCCAAAAAAAGGCAATTAGATTAATCCAGGGAGCCAGCAGAGACGCTCATACCGCCCCCATCTTCAGGGACTTGAACTTGCTAAATCTAAAACAGATAAGAAATTTGCAAATAGGAGAATTTATTTATCGATTCGAACACAAGCTATTACCCGCTTCATTTGCAGGGTACTTCACTCTCGGATCCCAGATTCATGGTCACTTCACGAGGAGGGCTTCATCATATCGTCCAGCAAAAGCAAGGACTAACACAAGAGAATTTAGCATTAGAGCTACCGGACCATTACTCTGGAACTCCATTCCATTAGAAATTCGCTTATCCAAGACTCGACATGAATTCAAAAAAGGCTACGTTAGTTTTCTCGTAGAGGAATAACAATTGCAATTATGAAAAACTATATCATGTATTAAATATTTGTACAATTCAACCGACGCCTGTTTGCACGACGCACTGATCCTCGAGCTATTTAGTTAAGCTGTATTAGATAAGTTTAGTTAAGCTACCTAATTTACTGCCTTGTTTCCTTTCTTTTTGAATGGGAATACTTCTGTCTATGCCATCTACTGAACCTATGTTATTGGACGTACCGGTACTTGGGTGTCTCCAACTAGCGGGATGTCAATCCCTTAGGAGCCACCCATTGCTCCCGTTAGCTACTCCTCTTTAGTCGCTCGCAATTTAACTACGTGACTGTTATGTGACATTACCGTTCTTATTACAATTACGTTGTTACTGATTTTCGCAAATGTATTCTTTTGTGTTGCTGTTACCGGTTGCAATAAAAAAATATTGATTGATTGATTGATTTTATTTACATGCTTTATAAACTTGTAGTCTGAAAATATATGTATATACATTGTTAGCTAGTTAGTCTAGGGTGAAAGTGTAAGTCGGAATAATGTGGATAATATTACAGAAACACGAAGCTTTCTCGTAAGATTTTACATAAAATCATATATTTACACTATGTACAATTATACTCACACACACGACAACAGCAGACTCTTCGTAAAGACGTCGCCACAGCATCACACAGAAAGAACCAAAGACGAGAACCGGCATTAAACAAGACAAGAGACGACCACAGAGGGTACACTCTGCAACACGAGACCTACGGAGAGGTACTCAACGAAAACACACAGCAAATGCCTTACTTAACTAAACCGGTCTCCAATACACAGCAAATCCTCCTATATATAGGCAACGAGCCCATCCTATCTATAACAGTAAATCGAGGTGCGCCTTAACTAAGGTTAGTAGTGCACGTGTGACGATGATAATGGCGGTAAGGTAAGATGACAACAGGCCACACCTAACATATCCCCCGACAACGAAAAAGGAGGAAACATTTAAGGTGTTTCCGACCTCGCAGAAACAAACATAAGTAGGCTACAAACTATTCAAACTATTCAAACTTCAACTATCAATTGTTCAATGTCAATAAAGTTCATGTAACGACAACAAATCAGAAGGAATGCCTAACAATGATAGACTAACTCAATACGTATTTTCGTCAACGCACAGCCTAATATCCTATCCTACTGGAGGAACATTTCATCAACCTATGTCTAATGCCATTGCCTAAAGTGAGGGACGACTGAGAATGTCTGGTAGAGTATTGTCCACTCCTCGACGATGCTGAATGTTTAGAGAATATTGTTGGAGTTCCAAACTCCAGCGTAGCAGTTTCGCATTGGAATTCGCCATGCGATTAATGAATTGAAGTGGACTATGGTCCGTATAGACCACCACCGTAGCGGAGCCAAAGTACACACTGAACGCGCGTACACCAATCACCAGCGCAAGTGCCTCCTTCTCAATGGTCGAATAGCGAACCTCCGCCGCCTTCAACTTCCGACTCATGTAGCAGACCGGGTGTTCCACATCGTCCGTACTCTGAAACAAACAAGCTCCCAAGCAAAAGTACGATGCATCAACAGCCAAATAGAACGGTTTATCATAGTCAGGTGGTTTAAGTATAGGCCGTGAAGCCATCCTAGACTTCAAATCAATGAATGCATTCTCAGCCTCAAGAGACCACGTAAACCTGTGACCTGCCTTAAGTAACGCCTCAAGAGGCGACGCCAACATGGAATAATGCGGTAAAAACTTGCGGTAATAACCAGCCAAACCCAAAAAAGACCGAACCTGTTTCTTATTCACAGGACGCGGAAATCGTAGCAAAGCCTCAACCTTCTGCATACGTGGCTGCACAGAGTTTAAACCAATATGGTGACCTAGAAAGTCCAACTCTGCATTAGCAAAAGCACACTTCTTTAAGTTCAACGTGAGTTTAGCGTCAGCAATGCGCGTTAGAACTCGTTTCAAATGAGATAAATGATCAGGCCAAGATGTACTGAAAACCATCAAGTCATCCAAATATCCATCACAAAATTGATCCAAACCATGCAACACCTTAGCAACCAAGCGTGAAAAAGATGCTGGGCCGTTTCTTAAACCAAAAGCCATATAGCGCCACTGGTAATGACCATGTGGGGTAACAAATCCAGTCAGAGGAATTGACTGACTCTCAACAGGAATTTGCCAAAAACCCCGTGTTGCATCAAGCTTTGTTAGAAATTTGGCTTTTCCAACCTTGTCAATCAATGACTCTACACGTGGCATCGGAAAAGGATCGGCTTCAGTAAGCGCATTAACTACATCTCTCAAAAGATAGCTAAAACATAGGAATAATATCAAGAATCTCGTATCTACTACGCCAAAAACAATTAGGCTAAATTTATATATTACTCACTAATTCTGGAACATCCATATCTAAATTATTGCAACTTAATCTGGGCCTCAAATTATGAATCTCGACTCCATAGATTAACAATCCTCCAAAAAAAGGCAATTAGATTAATCCAGGGAGCCAGCAAAGACGCTCATACCGCCCCCATCTTCAGGGACTTGAACTTGCTAAATCTAAAACAGATAAGAAATTTGCAAATAGGAGAATTTATTTATCGATTCGAACACAAGCTATTACCCGCTTCATTTGCAGGGTACTTCACTCTCGGATCCCAGATTCATAGTCACTTCACGAGGAGGGCTTCATCATATCGTCCAGCAAAAGCAAGGACTAACACAAGAGAATTTAGCATTAGAGCTACCGGACCATTACTCTGGAACTCCATTCCATTAGAAATTCGCTTATCCAAGACTCGACATGAATTCAAAAAAGGCTACGTTGTTTTCTCGTAGAGGAATAACAATTGCAATTATGAAAAACTATATCATGTATTAAATATTTGTACAATTCAACCGACGCCTGTTTGCACGACGCACTGATCCTCGAGCTATTTAGTTAAGCTATATTAGATAAGTTTAGTTAAGCTACCTAATTTACTGCCTTGTTTCCTTTATTATGAATTGGAAAACTTCTGTCTATGCCATCTACTGAACCTATGTTATTGGACGTACTTGGGTGTCTCCAACTAGCGGGATGTCAATCCCTTAGGAACCACCCATTGCTCCCGTTAGCTACTCCTCTTAAGTCGCGCGCAATTTAACTGTTATGTTATTTTATTACCGTTCTTATTACAATTACGTTGTTACTGATTTTCGCAAATGTATTCAAGATAGTGCCATTAGCAAATTTCGATTCAAGAATGACCTCAACTAATGGAACCTGCAACGTGACGCCCGAAATACCTCTAATCAACCGCACTTCACCGGTGTCACAGTACTCATTAGTATTCAGAACTGTCTTACTAGCCAAGCTTTGCAAAGAACCAGTGTCTCTTAGTACTACAATCTTACGAGAAAGACCAGCCTGTGTATAAACGTGGCCAGAAGAACAGACTTGTTGCAATATGTGCAAATTTGTGGTTCAAATGACTTGTGAAATTGATTTTGGCCCTCTTTTCGCACATTTTTCGGTGACCACGGAGCTTTTGCCCCCCGACTCGAATCACGACCAAACCCAGAATTCCCCAGTTTTTCCTCATTCGAGCGTACGACCGAAGCATGAGCAGGGAACGGCTCATACAAAATCGCAAATTCATCTGCTAACTTTGCAGCCTGGGACAAACTTGTCGGTTTCTTATCAATAATCCATCTATGGATTTCAACCGGTAAACAATTGACAAACTGCTCCAGTTTAAAGACCTCCAAAACTCTAGGTAAATCATCGAAAGCATTTTCACCTTCCAGCCACCTTTGAAAAGGCAACGCTAAACGGAAAGCGAACGCAGAGAATGTCTCATTTGTCCCCTTAACCAAATTTTCTAAAGCGTCTGGCACCCGAGCAAATGCAGTCAACAAAGCCTGTTTAAGGGTGTCATAATCCTTGCAACCCTCCAAAGACAACTCCGAAAAAACCTGTTGGGCTTTACCAGTTAATTGCGGGTGTAACAAAGCCGTCCATTTATCCCGTGGAAATTTATGAATAGTCATAGCCTTCTCAAACGAATCGAAATAGTGCTCTATATTAGTCTCGTCAAATTTCGGGACCAATTTAACAGCAGACGCTATGCGAAACACATCTTTGTCCTGTTCGGGACTCGGGTTCAAAATTTTAGCCTCGATACGTTTTAACTCCAATTCATACTGTCTCTGCCTCTCTTTCTCCTGCAATTCAGCCTGAATTTTCTCCATTTCTGCTTTCCTCACTCGTTCTCTCTCCTCCATCTCCAATTTTTCCTGCATTTCGGCCTTCCTCTCGTCACTCTCTCGCCGTCGTTCTTCAGCCTCTCTCTCTCTCCTTCGTTCCTCCATCTTCAATTTCTCCAATTGAAATTCCCTGTCATTCTCTAATGTCCTCAATTCATTCTTCTCTATCCCTTCTCGAGACCCAATTTCCAGCTGTCTAAATCCAAAATGAAACTCCTCTTTTTCCTGCGCTACTAATTTAGCCAGAATTTTCTGCATTTGAGACTTGCTCATGCCTCTAGTGTCCTGTTTCAATTTCTCCAATTCAAGCCTGACTTCTTCGGCCGACATATCAAAAATATCGTCCAAATTCAGAGGCTTAATTACCGGCGAGTCTGACCCAAATGTAGCCATAGTACACTGCCGTACACTCGAAACCGCGCATACAAAAATCCGTCAAAACCACACCTCAATTCGAAATTTCCAATTTTGTTAAACAAAAACGGTGAATTTTAATGAAATAAACGCAATGGACGAGCCCCCATATGTTAGCTAGTTAGTCTAGGGTGAAAGTGTAAGTCGGAATAATGTGGATAATATTACAGAAACACGAAGCTTTCTCGTAAGATTTTACATAAAATCATATATTTACACTATGTACAATTATACTCACAAACACGACAACAGCAGACTCTTCGTAAAGACGTCGCCACAGCATCACACAGAAAGAACCAAAGACGAGAACCGGCATTAAACAAGACAAGAGACGACCACAGAGGGTACACTCTTCAACACGAGACCTACGGAGAGGTACTCAACGAAACACACAGCAAACGCCTTACTTAACTAAACCGGTCCACAATACACAGCAAATCCTCCTATATATAGGCAACGAGTCCATCCTATCTATAACAGTAAATCGAGGTGCGCCTTAACTAAGGTTAGTAGTGCACGTGTGACGATGATAATGGCGGTAAGGTAAGATGACAACAGGCCACACCTAACAACATGTTTACTTTTATGGAATAGTTAACGTGTTACAATATAATTAAACTAATATATGCTCATGATTTAATTCTTTAGTAATATACCTACATATAAAACTTTTTCTTTTTCGAGGGGCCCTTCGAACTGGAAGCGCCTCTGATTAGACATGATATGGAGCCTGTTAGTAACGTTCTCGGATTTGTTTTCAGCTATATCTCAACGTTTATTTCAAATACAAAACTGTTAAAAGTTTTACTGTTTTTATATTTTTAATTTCTCAAACTATCTTGACTAGTTTGCATTAAAAATTAAACTGTCAAAATCGTAGCCATTCATTTTTAGAAACTAATATGAAAAGTATTTATTTAAACATGCGCCAAATCCAGGAGCAAATGCCCTTGCCCCCTTTGGACTCGCACTTGAGGGGGGATACCACACTTTTAACGTGGAATATCACACCTTATAGTCGAATGGTCTATGACACCGTAGAGTGGGATATTACACCTTCAAAAAAGGTGTTCGAGGCCACCCGAAGGTGCAACGATCCAGATTGGGATGTCCCACCAAGCAAATCGGGTGAGAAATACCACCTTCATGTAAAAATATTGTGTGCTATATAGACCCCCTAAATGGTGGGATATTCCACGTTTTCCCAGAAAGTGTAGTGCTTGTGAATAAGGTTGTTTCTTGCGTTTAGTTCACATGAAGCACCTCAGAAATTTCAAATTTCCGGTTGTAATTATCTTCTTATTGGAGAAATTTGCTTCAGTCAAAATCAAGGTAAAATGATCATAACTCAGAAACACCCAAATAAACAACTTTTGGCTGTTACGCCCATTTATACGTGATGTTTACCTCTTGACCTTGAAATGACCTTGGATTGTGATACTCTTTTAGTGCTATGTTTCTGGAATGTAGCCATTTTCGGCCAGAGCAAACAGGTAAAAGAATAACTCATATAGAACAATATTTTGCTGAGTTATGGCCATATTTTTCTGAGTTTTCCCTGAAATTGACCTTTTTGTTCGTAAAATAACCTTTGATCATCGTAAATTTAGTAGCCTTGTTTCTTATCACAGGCAGCCCAGATCAAGCCGAGAAATACAAGAAAGAATTTACCAATTTCAACAATTATTGTCCGAGACCTGATCATTTATCTTTGATATTTGCTGGATTTCGTTTTCATGACCTTGAAGTGACCTCGAATGACCCTGAATTTTTTGTTTATATTTTACCTGAGTGTAACTCTCATCGAGATAAACAAACAGCGAAAAGTTCATCCAAATAGAACTCGTCGTTAATGTTTTGTGATAAAAAGAGTAAATCGACAATGGACCCAAGTTCCAAGACCTGAGTATGTGCGCCTTCAGTTCTGGAATTTAAGTAGGGTATGTTGGGGGGCTTTGAGGGACCTCAGGATAATATTTTAAAATTCTGTAAAAACAGGGGGGCCCTTGGCGCATTGGATAACATCTGGCACAGAGACCGAGAGGTACCGAGTTCGAGCCCCGTTGGGTGGATATGCTTTGTAGGCTGCTATTGGCGCCGTTGTATTTGCAAGCTGTCTGTTCTGTTAGTAGTTAAGATTTAAATTGCATAACATGTAAATGTACAGCGCAGTGCGTTTGTCAGGCGCTTATTAAAGAAAAGATATTCTTATTATTATTATTATTATTATTATTATTATTATTATTATTATTATTATTATTTATAGACAATTTGTGAATAGAATAATGGGAAAAAAGACGGAATGTGTGGTTTCTGCAATGTATCATTTTTCTGGATACCCGTAACATACATACGTACGACCGAAACTCTGCTGCTCCGACTTCTATCTGACATCTATGGGGCTTTTGACGGAACTAAGCTGACCTTGCAGGCCCTATTCGACGTCAGCGCCGCTCTTGATACTGTACAGTGTAGACCATGATATTCTTCTTAGCGGTTGCATGTTACGTTTGAGCTGTCTGGTTATTTTCTTGAATGGATTGGCTCTTTCCTCCATGGGCGTTCTCTCAGTGTGGTCCATGGCTCAACAAGGTCTCGGTGGGTTCCTGTCCCTTATGGTCTGCCGCAGGGCTCTGTCCTTGGTCCACTCTTATGCATTACACTGGACAACACATTTGCGTGAAAGTCATTCATCTGATATTAAATTTGTATTTTCTGATAAGTTTCAGTGTGCTTGACATGAATATGACAATGAAATCAACGAATTGGGTACATTTTCTAAGAAATCAGCAATAGTTTCTGTTGTCATAGAACAATACGTACATATGACATGTAGCGGTGAATGTCCGCTTCTACTTCCGACGCTGCTTTGCATTTCTCTTGTATAGCTGCTCAGGATTATCCATGGCGAGCGTCTAACAGTATTCAGCCAACATGGAAGTCGACCAGTTTCCCTGATATTGTGTCTTCATAATTCCAATGTCTTGGTGAAAACGTTCACCGTGCTCATCACTAACCATGCCGCAGTTGTCGGGGAAAAATTGCAAGTGGGAATGGAGAAAGTGGACGTATTACAGCCACGTTTGTGATACATAGACAACTTGATCTCAACCAATTCCTTGTAGTTTTCTCCTCTGACATTCCCGAGGAAGTTAGTTGATACAGACGAAATGCGTCCCAAACTTTCTTCTCGTCACTCCAGGTCGCGAACAATTAAGATCGTTCAGTTCTGCCTGGGTGAGAATATGTGGCACAGATTACGCACCGCGGCAGACGTATAGATCGTCATTCGACGTCAAAGGTTGCGGAGAACCCGAAGTCCGTTCACTTCCCTTCTCATTGTCTGAATCAGTGGAAAATTCCTTCGGAGGATCCGCAACGAGGAGTCCTTCGTCGTGCATGCGGAACTGGTCGGATTGCACATGGTATATTGGGGCATGCTATTGTCCACTTCTCTTACGTTGATGCCTGCAGAAGTAGGTGGAATCATGCAGAAGTAGTAGTCATTTGCGTGATTGCTTGGTTCTCGCCAAACCATAGAAACAGCAAAGGGCATCACCACTTTCCCATTTTTTTTATACGCCTTTTTGACTTATGAAGTAATGGCCCTTTTCTGTTTTGCAAACGTCACTTCCCCGCAAATATAACAAAAGTTACCTGGTCTAGTTAACACGGTGACGAGCGCTTTACTTTAACCTCGGCCTGCTCTGGTCGCCGATCTCTGCGCTCGACTTCATAGTTCCGCATGCACGCTTGGCTACTAGACAGCGTCGGGCTTTCTCGATCGTTGGTCTTTCTTTTTGGAATAGCCTCACCTCTGACTTCGTTCTCTCCCGCTAGGCCTCTCTGGATCTTTCTATAAACTATTTACGACTTTCCTCTTTGACCGGGCCTGAAGTCGGGAAGGCGCGCCTCTGAGTAGTTATCTTGAAGGGGTGCTATATAAATTTCATAGCTATAGATAGATAACATCAGACAATGATGCACTGCCTCCGGAGGGGTGTGTTTGGCTGGCTGATGCAATACGACGCAATACGTAGTTTGAAATACAGCATTGCGAAATGGTTACCTACATGTATGTACTCAATGCTACTGAGACATTTATACGTAACCATCTCTGCCTCTCCTAAACGAGAGCCAATCGATAAATTTTACTGTCATTTTCGTGTTCAGCACCTCGAAATTAGTAAAGATTTGCTATTTTCAGTTAAAAGGCAATTTGTGTGTTATCCAGTGTTATTTATACCTCCGGTCTTGCCCTGCTCCTTGTGGAACATGGCGCCTTGGGCCAACTTTATGCAGATGACACACAGGCGTACATACGCTGTCTTTCAACTAACGTTGCCTCTACTGTCAGGGCTATGGGTCAGACACTGACTGCGCTAGAAGCATGGATGGCATCAAATCGTCTCTGCCTAAACCCTGACAAAACCAAATTCATGTGGCTGGGCTCCCGGCAGCAGCTGGCTAAGCTCAACTTGATTGACCTCTCTACTGCATTTCCTAGCTTTACTTTTTGCACCACGGTCCGAGACCTTGGTTTTCTATTGGACCAGGAACTAACTTTTGCACCTCACCTGAATCGCCTCAATCGCGACTGCTTCTATCAACTGCGCCAGCTTCGCACTGTTGCTCGCTCTCTTTCAACTGGCTCTGCAACTACACTTGTGCATGCATCGACTTTTGCTTATTCCTTTATTCTGGCTGACCATCTGTACGGCTGGCCTGTCTTGACCGTATCCTACGCTCTGCAGCGCGATTTATCGGCCAAATGCCCAAATTCATGTGTCAAATTACATGCTTGAGGTTCTGCATTGGCTCCCTGTCCGTCAGCGTATAGAGTACAGGGTAGCCTTCTTGGCATCGCTCCAACTTACCTACTTGACCTTTGTCGGCCTGTGTTGGGTACTCGGAGTACTCGCTCCCTACGCTCAGCGGGGAAGGGGGTGCTTTCAGTTCCGTTTTCCGGTACCTCTATCATGCAGAGTAGTGCTTTTTCTGTGGTAGGCCCGTCGGTATGGAATGGCCTCCCTCTTGAGCTGCGCCTGATCCCTAGATCACTCTGTGACACATTCTATAAGCGCTTGAAAACTGTTCTTTTTGACCGTGCTGAAGTCGGGAGCACTTTTGAGTATAGTTTCCTTGAAGAGGTGCTATATAAGTACTTGAATGAATGAATACATACAAGTACTTACGTACGTACGTACATAAATACATACAAACATACACTCATACATACTTACATGCATACATAAATACATGCAAATCCACACGCATGCATACATACATTCAAAAGCGACTTGCTATGTCAAACACCTTTTATTGATTAACCGACGTCTGTAACTTTTCAGGTGAATACCATCAACTGAAATGCAAGCATAACAAAGATCTATAGTGAAATCTTCAAACTTTGAGAGAAAATGCTGAAAATCGGTCATAGAGTGTTTCTGCTTCTCTTATGTTCAGCGGCCTTCCTGGTTCTACATCTTCTTTACCACGTAAGGGAGTTTGGAAACACTGTTTTATTCTCACTTGTGAGCACTTTCGCTCACCTCAAATCTAATTATATGCACAATTGAACAATGAAATCGATTTTTTATTCTTTAACTTCATAAATGGTTATGTAATTATTAGAGGATGTTTAGGATATATGTGACTTTCAAGGTCAACTTATATAAAAATGTGTCAATATTTTCAGCGACAAAATAATCACAACTACTTCTTTTAAATGCTAAAACTCTCTCGTAAAGCGTAAGAAACTTAAAATCACTAAGCAACAGCGTATACTGTATCTGACTTTGAACTGAACTTCTAGGGCTAAACAGTAAACAGTCGTGGATTTCAATTGCTGAACTTAAATATTCTGTTTTAGCGTGTTATGCCTATCTCTTCTTTGCTACTTATTCAGTTCCAATCAGAGAAGTTGCTTTAATTGGTTATCTGAAAGGGGTCAAACATAAAAAAAGCATCAAAAGTACACTAACTAATAGTCAATATGGGTTTCGAACTGGCCACTTCACATTCATTACTCTATCAGAAATGCATACGAAAATTGCAGAGGCCATTGACAATAACTTATTTTCAATTGGGATATTTTTTGACTTATCCAAGGCCGTCGACACTGTCGATCATAAAATTCTCATAAAATAACTTGAGCACTATGGTGTCAGAGGACTAGGACTTACATGGTTCTCAGATTATCTACAAAACAGAAAACACTATGTCTCATTTGATAAGCACCTTTCGGAACAAATAAATGTAAGATTTAGATTCCCACAAGGTTATATAGTAGTATCATTGCTATTCTTGATATATATATAAATGATTTTTCAAATTCATCGTCAAGTTTTCATTTCATAATCTTTGCAGATGACACTGATGCATTTCTATCTGATAAGTCACCTGAAACTTTGTACACCAGGGCAGGTAATGAATTAGAAAGTCTATCTGAATGGTTTAAAGCCAATAAATTATCCTTAAACTTATCTAAGACTAATTACATTATATTTCGTTCCAAGAAGAAAATTCTCCCTGTCCTTGATTCTGGTATCAAAATTGTTAACAAAGAAATTGTTCAGGTCACTACTACAAAATTTATAGGGGTATATGTTGATGAGCATTTAACGTTCAAAAAAACAGTGGTCAAAAACATAGGCATCATTTATCGGATTCGACATGTCCTACAGAGACCTATCCGGATGAACTTGTATAACACTCTCATTCTTCCTTAGCTCTCTTATTGTAATATTGTATGGGCTTCAAACTACCACTCTCACTTGAGAAGGTTTATGATACTACAGAAGTTCATGGTACGTATTATTTGTGGTGCTACATACAATATAATCAAAGCACTTCTGCTTACTTTAAGAAACTTAGAATATTTTCGTTGTTAAACATAAAGAAAATGCAGACTATTCATGTATAGATTTAAACATAAGCTATTACCAGAAAACTTTGCTAATAGCTTCCGATTGAATACGGATGTACATGTACATTGCTACTACACCAGATCCTGTAATAAGTACTATAAAGTTTATGCACGTACCAAAACTCGTCAGTTTCAATTTCATATCGTGGACCCTGTGTATGGAATTCGCTGCTGATTCCTTTTGACTAATGTGCAAACTTTAGGAATATTTAAAATGAAACTTAAACAGTATCTTATTGAACTGGAATGAATTAACTGTAATGGATGAAGAAATACACTGGAGACACTATAGCTGCTACTCTATCATCGTTTCTACCTACTTAGAAAATTGCGGGAAATGGGGTCCCATGTAGCGGAGCATTATTGCTCCTTTAGGGATAAACCTTTGACACTTGATTGACTTATGGTAGACAACATTGATGCATGTATAATTGATAATTGGACTGAAGTGAATTACTCGATTTGTTGTTTTGAAGAATTTGTGTTATGGTCTCAATAAAAAGTCTTGAATTGAATTGAAAACGACGAGTGCGGTTAATAATGTGACATGCATGTATGTATTATCATTTTCACAAAGCTCGTCTTTCTCAATTGACTTGATTACAACAGAAGGTCATAAGAGATTGATCTCTAATACGTATCCTTTCACCTCTGCGTCCCAGGGGTGACATGATTGACATCTTAAAATTGATTGACAAGGATCGTACAGAGAGTAGGTAAAAGAAGTGCTTGATTATTACAGCAGGTCATTAGAGATTGTTCTCTGTCCAGCGGGACTTGTCCCTTTAGGTGTGCCTATTGAACCCTAAAACTACTGTCATAATTTACTATTTGATGTTATTCTTATTCATTGTTAAAAATAAACATGCACTGTATGAATTCATTCTGGGGAACAATAAAAATGTCTTATGTCTTAAAATGTCTCTTCGTGGCATTTTAATTTTGTATGCATTGTCATAAGGTACCACTTAGAAAAGATAACGTTCGCTTGGGTTTACGATAAGAAATATATATTCTATCGAAGAAATAGATGGAATGCAACTATACTTCAGAGGTTGCGCATGTCATCGGCCATGTCGGTCTCTGATCGACTTTCGGTCATATCGACGTATTAGTTCTTCTAAACGCAGAATATGCTCAATAACTTTGGACATGTTGGAGTTTTCTGGTGCTAGGTTTACGTGCCGGACTTATTCGTCGGTTTTGCCAGGGATTTTGTACGTTTGTTCGCAAGTCACCTTGTCGCCATGTGACTGCATCATGCCCATCCTTCTGATGTGTACGGTCGAGCCTTAGCCATACGGAACGTGTACGCTGACTGTAGCCGAGTGATTTCGTCTCGGTGGAGGACGACCATTGGAGTGACCTTGACCTTCAGTCACTGGAGGTGTTTCAATCTACCGACCAACACTCGAAGAATGCCTTCTTCCGTGAAGTCCTTGTGCTTCGACGAAGAGCCGGACGCGCCTCATCTTTTACCAATAAGGGACTGCTCGTCGAGAGCGTCATGGTGTTTGTGAACGATGTCAATTGTGACCGCTCCACTCTATCGACGCAACTTGGCTCAAAGACTCTGAACATTCATGCCATTTTCAGCTGTAGACGGGAATCCGTTCGTTAGTTTCACGCGTGTGCATTGGCCTGCCAGTCGTTACTCTTTGATCTAACTATGCATTATTTTGCAAATTGCATAAATACTTTCGTTTGTAATTACACTTAGCATCATAATAGGTTAGCGCAGACAGCGCCTCTGAGTAGATACCTTGAAGAGGCGCTATGTAAATTCTCAGAATGATTGAATGAAAGTACACGTTTACAGCAGAACCAAACACGTCGCTCAAGCCACAAACTTCAAGAACAGTTGTTGAACATGTCGCACAAATCAAACTTCAGTCAACACAAGCACTTCTGTTGGTTTCACAAAACTCAAAACAGACAGCTTCTCGACGTCGAAGCAGAATTGACCTATTCTTAGCTATTACAAACGGAGACTTGGCTTCACAAAACCCAGTGCCAACAGAGATATATAACCAAGCTCGTCTAATCTATTCCGTACGAAGCTTATACAAGTCCGGTTTAGAATGACCGCTTCTTATAGAAACCGTTGAAGCAAACCTGACTACCAGTCTGTCTAGAATCTGAACTTAGAATTACATATTATACTGGTCAGGTATAACTGGCCTAGACCTAAGGCTAACAGTCTTTATAGAATCTTGTCGAAGTCTAGCAGAATTGTCTATCATTAAAGTAGCCAGATGCAACAATGCAACATACCCCAACCCGACTGCGAAGAGAGGAAACGTCTAGGTTTCCGACAGTAGAAATAGATAATAGTTAAAACCGTAACATGTACACAAAAAGTTCAACAAAGTCTCATACAAAAAAATCGATGCATCGAAAACGCCCGTCAATGCATCGCAGGTCAACTTAAGAAGTCCGGCAGTAGATTAATCGTCCCGGCTTGTGCTAAGATTATTGCTACATCTCCAGGCTCCAACGTGGCAGCTTCTGACTAGGATTCGCCAAAGTGTTAACAAACTCTAGCGGACTATGGTGCGTGTAGACGATAACAGTAATCGTTGAATACCAGGAGAGGGAGTCGCAGCACCACACTACGTCTTGCCTGGTCACTTAGAGCAACGCTTCCCAAACTTTTCAGTGTCACGGACCGGCAAGAACTTTCCCACTGCAGGAGAACCGGTGCCAAATTTATTAATAATTTTTTCTATCGTTTTCGATCACCTAAATTCCTCAAATACATGTATGTATTAAAATTGATTTAAATATATGTCTAGTCAATTCTATGACTCTATTGCCCTTTAAATGCTAGCCTAATAAGGGCTTTCTGTTATGACTTGTAAAAATATTATAGCCATTTCTTGACTCCGAAATACTTTGACCAGTTTCTTCACTCACTTTGAGGACCGGCAGCTGAGGGCTGGCGGACCGGCACCGGTAGGCGGACCCCCACTTTGGGAAGCACTGATTTAGACTATAGTGACATGCGGCCAATTGTTAGAAATACAGGCTGGGAGCTGTGTTGGGCCTACCTTGATTAAGAAATGACTTCTATTGTGCTAGAAAATCTGCTTTGGGCTTCGTGGCGCCCTCCACAAGTATAAAATATCAGGGGGTGTCAGCTCCGTCATTCTACACCTAGAAAATCATATGTAGGCCACCATTTTGGTTGTAAGGCCTACCTTAAATAAGAAGTAACGAGTAACTTACTTCTATTGCGCCAGAAAGATGCATAAAGCTTCGTGGCGCCTTCCTCGGGTATAAAATACAAGGGGACCCGAAACTACTAAGGTCCATACTACTAAGTGATTAAAATCTTAGGAGAAAAGGCAACGAAAGATCGAGTATAGCTATGCAAAGACAAATAAAACACCGCCAGAGCACTATGGTTCCGATAAAGAAGAAACCAAACGCAACAACAAGTGAGGACCACAGAACTATTAGCCCACTAACGCATGCGTCCAAAATCGTCCTAAAAGGCATCGCGAAGAGAATGCTGTCCAAGACGGAAACAAATGACTGTTTAGGAGAGGACCAATACGGTTTCAGAAAGGGAAGGGACGCAAGTGATGCATTTGGAGCATGGAGGGTGCTCACAGAAAGTAGCATACAGCATGGACAGGACATCAACGTGTGTATGCTTTATGGATTACGAAAAGGTTTTCGATAGAGTAGATTAGGAGAACTTAATGCATGCACTGAGAAGAATAAGGGTGGACTGGAAAGACAGAAAACTCATACGAGACCTGTACATGGGACAGAAGGTAACTATAAAAATTGAAGGATAATTTTCAGAACCAGGAGTGATAGGTAGAGGGGTACGACAAGGGTGCCCACTCTGACCAATACTCTGACATCTGCATTGGGGAATTAATACGAGAGAGGGTGGAGACGGTGAAGGAGGGCGTAAATGTGGGAGGAAAATTGACAAAAGCACTACGATTAGCAGATGACCAGGCAATGTTGGCAGGCAGCCAAAAGGGGCTACAGAAAATGATGGGTCGTCTAAATAAGATCTCGAAGCAGATATGAAAATAAACATCAAAAAGACAAGATCATGAGGATAAGCAAAGGGAAGGAAGTAACAGTAAAGATCACTTTAAATGAAAAGGACTCAGAACAAGGAGGAAAATTCTGTTTCCTAGAAAGTATGATCACAAATGATGCAAAGTGTCATTTAGAATTAAAGAGAAGAATGGCTATGAGAAAAGATGCTTTCTACAAAAGAAAGGAATTAATCAGAGGAAAGGTAACTAAGAATCTGAATAAAGAAATTATTAAGTATTAAAAATTATGTTAATTACGGAGTGTGGTGCCATACGTATCGGAAACATGAACTCTGAGGATGGAAGACATCAAAAGATTGGAGGCCTTCGATATATAGAGATGGCGAATGATGGAGAGAGTCAGCTGGATGGAACGCAGGACAAATGAAAAGATACTACAAATAGTGGACGAAAACAGATCCCTGATAGGAATAATCAGAAGCCGACAGAGAAAATGGTTGGGCCACATAATGAGGGGAGAATCCCCCTAAGAACTATAATTGAGGGAAGAATGAAGGGCAAGAAGACAAGAGAATAATGTTGCTTGACTGGATGATGGAGGAGGATTACAACAAGTTGAAGGAGAGACAACGTGACGAATGTCGATATTGGACGTACGAACCTGCGTAAGAAGACAGAACCAACAGAAAAAAAGGAGGCCTACCTAGGTGCAACAGTATATATATATATATATATTTTCATGTATCTTGACTTTTATAAAGCGTGCTTTAGAAACCCTTGAAAGGCGTTATGAACATGGCTGTTATACCCTAAAGCTCGTGCACATGTTCAAGTTTGTACATGATATGTTACAGAAAACATTCTCCAATTACTTCGTGACAGTTGACCAAATCCACTCTCATAACACTCGGAGCTCATCCAACTATGTGGTCCCCTAAGCACGCATTGTATGTAAAGCGGGCAACCTCCAGGTCTTGGGACCTCGTTTGTGGAATTCTTTGTCTCACGAACTTAAGAAGATAAATTCCTTTCCACATTTAAAAGAGAACTGAAAATAGGGGAATCATTAAAATACAGTGCGAAATAACCTTGTTCGAAAAAACAGGTCTTTATCGAATTCTGTTTTGATAAACTTTGATGCACACATTCCTTAGCTATGCATTATATTATTAATTGTGCTTTCTTTTGCTATTTCATTTTGTTTCATTTTTTGTTTCATTTCATCGTAATCTTGTCATAAAATTTGCTTCTGTTTGTTTACTTTGGTTTTGATTTCTATACTTTGTGGACTCACTACTTATTTGCTTAATGTATAATGTCTAATGTATATTACTAAAATTCTTTGGACTCAGCTGCCTGTCAACACATAAACTAGTTTGGATCTGTGCGACACTTAAACGATGACCGAAATGTGGACCAGGTACTAGGGGCCAGGGTGGCAGTAGTTTTAGCTTTTCTCCTGGCTTCTGTTGCGCAGTGATCGACCTGTTTCTGTGATGATTTGTACTGTTCATTGTTTTCATGACTAAATGAAAAAGTACATGATTTATTTCGTGTCTATAGACAATTTCTGTCAAATTCATTTTTCGCGACACAACATCTCCCAGTGTCACGAAAATCCAATTGCAGTCGGATGATGATCTTGTCTTCCTCGGACATTCCAAAATAAATGAGCAGATGATCAACGATGACGCGGACAGAAATTTTTTCAAGTAAGATTGCCATTTTCACAAATCTCGCCTTCGTCAGTTTCACAGTTGAAATGGTGATTGATATCTGATGCGTATCCCTTCATATTTTTGCATCCCCAAGGTTGATGTGCGAAAATTGATTGACACGAATCCTGTAGCGACTTGGATATGGAAGAGTGTGATCATAGCATCATTAGAGAGTTTTCTCTTACTATAGCATGCTATTGTTAGAGTTACAATTCGTCTGAAAGTTTTAATCCTATCCCGGTAAAACTACTGAATTTTCAACAGATTAGCTCATCGCAAATATTACTCAAACCTTAGCATTTGGCCCATCTTCAACTCTTGAACGGCCCCTATTGTGGGATTGCTTCTGACAGAGGAATCTTGTAAAAATTAGGTGTCTCGACAATTTGTCTACAGACATTTCGTCTACGACACTTCGTCTACAGACATTTTGTCTACAGACATTTCATCTGTAAAGTTATTTGATATTATCACTTTAAAATGGAAGCTGAATTGATGAAAAAACTGTTTCCATAAATAGAAGTGGGATTGATGAAAACATTCCTGTTTTGAAATAGAAGCTGGATTGATCGAAATAATTTTTCTCGTAAATAAAAGCTGGATACCAAGCTGGACGGATGGATGGAACTAAGTTTCCATTCAATAGAAGTTGGATTGATGAAAATGACCTTTTCAGTAATAGAAGCTGGATTCCTGAGAATAGTTAGCATGTTTTAGCGAAACTATAAGAAAGCGGCCTCTGTTGATCATCCCTTTTGGATACAGATACACTTGTAGGCGAAATGTCTGTAAACGAAGTGTCTGTAGACGAAGTGTCGTAGACGAAAAGTCTGTAGACGAGTTGTCGCGGAACCCAAAATTTGTATGTACATATATGGCGTGCGTGGCTCTCTCTAGCGAATGCACGCACTGGAGAGAGACAGACAGACAGACAAACAGACAGACAGACATACAGAGAAAGAAAGACCGGACATTTTCAATGCCTGGCATTCTACAATTTTTCCAATATGCAGTCCAGTTTACGGTCTTCGATATTAATTGAAGGTAACTCGGCCATTATTAAGTTGTACAATTAATTTTAATTGAAATATATTGATTTGTTCAGCAATTGATACGTTCAAGTGTTTTATAGCTCACTATACTCAACGAGAATTTCCACCGACCTGTTACAATCTTGTACAACTCACTAATAAATCGCTTCTATCGACCTAGAGGGAGTGCGAAGGCTTCGGTAGTCGTACGAGGCAGTTTAGCAAACAAACTCCTGATCGGACAAGTTTAGGTAATTTGTTGATCGGAAGACGATCAGTAGAGGGAGTAATGTTCGGAGGTGTCCGCTGACACACTTCGTTGAGTTATAGTGTAGCGAACGTTGTAAACTTCAGAGGACTATCGGAAGTCACGTCGTTTCAACTTGCGATCGACTGGGATTGATATTAACGTCAGTATCGTATCAACAGTGCGATTATAATTCCAGCGTAGAACGTTTCGTTTGCGAATTATACGAACTCTGACTTCGGTGTTTGATTCGCCACGCAATCATCATCAAGACCTGGCTAGAGATAAGCTGAAAGAATCGCTGATTTCAACAAGAAGAATCACTTCTAACAGAATGGCCACAACAAGAAGAAACATCGAAAAGAACTTCGTCAGCCTGAAGAAAGCCAAGTCAACCGAGAGGGAGATCGATGACGCTCTACCGTAACTATACGACGAGCACCAGTTCAAGTGAATATAACATTTCATCACAAAGAGTTGCTTGGGGAGGTTAGCTTAGGGCTTATAAAACATAATTTTAAGTAGTCAATGATGCTGGTTCTAAGTAAGGATTGTAGCCTATGAACTAATGAATAACTAGTCTTTCCAGAGTAGGTAAATATAGCATTAACATTATAATATAATTGTATTTAAATCAGACATTTGTTGAACTAATTAATATTCAAAACTCAAGACTGTCTTCATTGAATTCTACTATAATGATAGGCCTTACATGCATTGCTACCTTCGCCATAGAGAGAGATAATAAAGTAACGTAAGATCCAACTCTAAGCCCCCCCCCCCTCTATAGAGGTAAGGGGAACCGTTACAAGGAATTAACGAGATAAATTATGTTTAACGGGAACGCAAACGCTGCAACGTGAAAAAATTACGTTTGAAATTACGTTTGGAAGGACGCTCGAAATTACGTTCGAAATTGTGTTCGAAATTACATTTAAAAAATATATAATTATAAATAAATAAAATAAAATGTCGTTTCTAAAGATTACCGATCCAGCAACAAAAGATTTTATCGTCGAAGAGTTCCTGAAATCGAAGAAGAATATTCGACAAAACTTTTGATAGAAGAGATTAGGTGATATAGGACTACAACGAGAATTAACGAGGTTGTGCAAACCAATCGTTGACTCGCAATCAACAAATTAGAAAGTACAAAACGCATTGTTATCTTCTATAAGAAAACCGGGAGACATCTAACTCTCAAAAAGCGCTTCCGGCTTCTCTTTCGGCATCGTTAAAAGCCATTCACTTTCCTCAATACCCTACGATAGAGGCGTACGAAGAACACCCGGTAGATGATACAAAAACCTTAGAACTAGGAGATATTGCAGGCAAGTACCTTCCACAATATGCGTCCGATAAATGGGCGGTAGACACGCATTCGGAATAAACTCTAAAGACGGCCAATTCTATATCGAAAAGAACTCTATATCGATCCACGGCAATGACGTAGCGGTAGGAGATAAGACATACGTAGGGATTCCAGGACTTTGAGAATTAGGCTATTAACGATGTCCAACCCGAGAAAGTCGATGTACGCCAGTAGCGATCGGGAAGAATATGTCGAGATTCTAGACGTAACGAATGCTACGAGGCCAGCGAATAATCCTTGTAAACAAAAATCCTCTAAGAGCGCCAAATATAAAAACATTATTAAACCGATATGGGACGCGAAGATGTCGACGGCAACGCTAGGTAAAGGAATACAGAGCATCGTTATTCCACAAGATCCTAATACATTAGTAGAAATATTATCTCTACGAATGGCTAGCTTCCAGGCGGGCAATACAGGAGTAAGGAATGAGATTGTTAGTAGGTCTATAAGACTCTATATATGCGACGAGTTACTAAGACAAGGAGCGATAAATAAACATGAATATAACAATATAACGCTATTAATGAGAGGTATAAAAATGGTGATAGTTGCTAAAAGAAGGTATCGGAAACAATACGTTATCGGAGAGGCGGGAATATTCGATACGTTGCGGGTTTTTTCCAGAAACTACTTACATCAAATGCAGCGAAACAAATACCGCTCTTAGCTTAGGAAAAGATGCGGTAAAGAGGACTGCGGTAAAGGCGCTCGATATCGGTCAGACTGCTGCTATCGATTTAGTCGCTAAAGCGGTTGCTAAAATTATGAGTCCTATTATAAATCAGGATGTTATTACGAGGCCTGCTAATAAACTCGCTTCGCAAGCGCTTTCAGCGCTCCGTCCGCAACTGCAGTCAAAAGCGTTGACTCAAAGAATGTAACTAGACTAATTAACGACGGAACGCTTTCGATAAATACGAATATAAATAATTTAGGGCTGTTAACGATAAAAACATTTATAGTTAACTATTCAAGAATTAATGATTAATTAATAGTTAACTTGTGATAATGTGACAGTTTTTGGCCCCTTGATGGCCGTTGTTCTGCCCTCCCCTTCGTCGGCCTTTACTTAGAGCGCTGTCTTTCGCCTTCACTACATTTCTCTTTGATCTCTCTAGATCGCCTTGCGGTCAATTCTGGCTGATGACGTTTTGCCCTCCCCCGCGCGTCGTCTCTTCTCTGCGCTCTGCCTGCGTTTCTCTTTGATCTATCTAAATTGCCTTTACTGCTTTTCGCTTTGATCCCTCTTCGCCTCGGCCGGCGATGTGCCGTCCGCTCTCTTTCCCCACGCATCGGCGTTTTTCTTAATGCTCTATCTTAATCCTTTGCGGGTCTTTTATTTTATGCTCTATCTGAAGCCTTTGCGGGTATTTTCCTTTTTGCTCTATCTTAAGCCTTTGCGGGTCTTTTCTTAATGCTCTGTCTTAAGCCTTTGCTTTGATCTTCCTTCTCCCGGCCGGCGTCGTGCGGAGGCCAGAGGGTATATATAGGATGCCGAGCTGTGCTGGGTTCTGCAGAGATCCTGAGTGGCCGAGTGGGTTGGTAGCGGCCCGGGTTCGATTCCTGGTCGGTCGGTTTATCAGAGATTAATTTCTCGGATCTTTACTGCGGGTGGCTCGGTCGCAATATAAACGTGGAGTACGAGGTTGCGACACTAATCATCTTCGATATGAAAAAGTGTCGTTAAGCCGAAGTACCTACCTGCTGGGGTTCTTTGTCATTCTTCGCGAGAGTGTAGGGTACTTTATCATTCTTCGTGAGAGTGCATTAGTCTTTGTTTTCCGATTCATCGCTCGATTAGTACGTACATTAACTGTTGAGCAACCGCTGTTTCGTTGATATTCGTAAGTTCTCGTCTATTACAACTTACAAGTCAACTGTTAAATAGATTAAATACATTTGACGTTGATTTCTGACAATTGACTGGCTGGCTACGAACGTTAAGTCCTTAGACATAGCACTAAGGCCGATCTTACGCTCACGCTTAGAGCGACGCACGGATATAAGACGGACGGACGCTGCACGGCATCCTGGTAAGAGGCAAGGCAGTCTCCGTCAACGCACGACCTGAGAAGGAAGAAGGTTTGCTTCCGTGGGATCGAATCCAGTCGACAGAGTAAGCTCCCTCCCTGGTCAGGTGGAAGACCGTAAGAATAACATGTATCCCCAAAAGTCAAATATCGTATTCTCTATCGAATCAAGAAATCGAAACGTTATTTCACCCGGGTCAGGCTACTACGATGCTCGGATTGCTTAAATACGCAAACGATTTTCAGCTGGCAAAATGTTTAAATCAGCTGTAGAGCACGCAAGGGCCGTTGTCGCTGATAATTCGGGGTTCGCGGTTAGACATGCATATCTCATCCAAAGACAGACTACTAAGGGAAAGTTCAGCTTCATCGTTCCATTAAAGCATATCTTCGGTTTTTGCGATGGTGACGGCAAGATTATTTAGGGTTTGAAACAAACGCTATCGATAGTGCGTAAAGCCGATGACGACTATTTTTTTATAGCTAATGGAGCCGATGCTGGTAAAGTTGCAATAGACAAAATATCGTTGTTTAAGCCGCACGTTATTCCATCCAACATATGGAAAAATTGCAGTTGTAAAAAACGATCGAATTGAAAGTTTCGTTGGCTGTAGCCTATCACGCTCGTCAATGCGATACCATTACGGTTCCTCAGTCGACAACTCTTAGCTTAAGGCCATGAAACAGCACAACGTTAAGGGTGGCACTCGTCTCAACAAGCCCGAGCTTATAGCTCTTGTAAGGAGGGGCGTTCCTTACGTGACAATTCCCGTGTAGTATCGACAGAACTCAAAACATTCATTGTTTCATGTTGGTGTTCTTCGCAACAACTGGTATGACAGTCAACGTCACAAAGTTCAGTACCACAACTATTGGTCGCAACTCGCAACATTATAGACATTCGCAAACATAAGATAACAGCAAAGTTCTACATCAGTAGTCTTCAATGTCCGAACCACAACTGAATCAGAAATTACTCCTATCCTCTGACAATACAAAACAGCCACTCCTTAAGCTAGTTTTACTATCCTTAAAAAAGCCACACCCTAGTTCACACATACACACCTACTAATACTCTAGGACTCCCTAGGTGTCGTACTATTCCCATACAACTCCTGGGAAACTACCTAACACTCTATTGATCGCAAAGAAGATTCTTACTAGCGATGACTCAGAAAAAGAGAAACTATCGACACTACGAGGGAACGAAGAACAACGGCAAAAATATTGGAAAGAATATCAGAAAGAGTAGGCCCTATCAGAAAGAATATTGGAAAGACCATCGATAAGATCGAAAGGAGAAGAGCGCGATGAAATGTTCGCACGGAGGCGCGTATGCTAGATTGAGGTTTATCATAAATCACCCGAGACGAATGTGAAATTTTAGATAAAGAAACCAGTGATGTTGTCGCGTATCCGTCAATGTACAAAGCTGCTAAGGCTCACGGGTAGAGCTCACGAATAGTCTTCGATTATAATGGAAAAGTTTGGAGAAATGGATACGAAATTAAGGTGTACGATGGAATTAACGACCTTGTAGCCGATGATTAGACTTTAGATAAAATACGGTACGATAAAACTATCTAGTCAGTTGTGCGAGAAAGAGACTCGCAGAGATTTGACATTTTAGAAATTTCAAAGATAAATAAAACAATTAAATATAATAAATTTAAATATAAATATAAATTAAATTAAAATCTAAAAAATAAAAAATAAATTTAAACTATAAAAAACTTGTCTAGAGTATACTTAAAGAGATGTTATGTTTTAATAATAAAATGGACTACAAGTTGAAAACTGTAAAAGAATTGCGAGTTATCGCTAAACGGAGAGGCTGGTCGGATATTGGAAACTGCGAATAGCTGATCTGATTACTGCTATCAGCAAAGATGTCGGTGTTACGGAGGTGTTATGGATAATGCGAAGAATTATTTACTCGACTCTCCAGTTCCCGATATTCGAGCTCCAATTCTTACTGAGAGTAAACACACGTCTTTATCTGTGAGATCCCGTTTCGATATTGTTCTCAGCGAGTAGAAAATTAAGGTTCGGTGCAGGGACGGTGTGGTGCGATATCCTGTCCGGGGTGGAGATGTGTCCCACTTCGCCCACCTCCGTTGTCAAGACAGTATCTGGCACGACATACGCGAGATATTGTCCGTGTGAAATAATGTGCGGAGCATAGGCCGAGAGGTAGACGACGTTTGAAGCATTGTGTTATCGTTTAGGGTATCGTAACGTAACGTAACGTAATATAAACGTAACATAACGTAATATGAAAATAACATGCAAGACAATATTTTTTATCAGAGAAGACTAGAAAGAAAAGCAAAGAAGTTTGAGCAGTTTATTCATTAGGCCTATAGTAGGGAATGCAAACCCGGGTTACCCGAACCCGGGTAACCCGGGTTACCCGGTTTTTTTCCAAACCCGAAACCCGGGTTTGAACGCGATTGAAACCCGGGTTCGACGGGTTTGAAAATCGTAACTTTCACCGTCCTTCACGGTGTGAAACTCACAAATGCAGAGTAGGCCTAATGGAAATATAACGATAATAGTGGTTGATAACGGGTTTACGTAATACAGCTTCTAACTACTTATTTATCGGCTCATTCCATTTCTTTATTGGTGACTTCGAATGAGTGTGGCTTCCCATTTCACACGACCAGTGACTAATGTTGAGTGTTTTGACACGTTGGCGTCGTAGCTTCGAATTCGTAAATAATAGCAGTGAACTGTTTTTATTTGAATTTAGTGATTTCAGACACAAATCCAAACAATGTCTAAATCAGCAAATGTAAAGGGTGGTGTTTGGGATCATTTCGTTCACGATTCTGAGGGCCAGACGGCTCAATGTCAGTTATGTAACTCGCAGCAAAAATTGCCAGCGGTGCAACAAGAAATATGAATAGGCTATTCATCTCCGGTCCAAGCATAAGATAAACCTGCTGAAACACAAGGACGTTGGTGACCCTTGTCGTTCTGACGAAGCCAATGACGGTAGGCCTCTTAGTCCGAGCACAATAACAGGCAGCGATATGTCTCCAAAGCAGCATCTACTTTAGTAAGTTCTGGCTGTGCCAAATTGGGTTGCAGAGTAACGATGACTAAATTATCTTCTGAAAGCAAATGGGCAGGCACTGGAATGGCCTAAAGCTGAGATGTAGACGATTAAGTTGTCATTTGACAATTATTTTTATAGGCCAATGCAATGTTTCTTTCAGACAGAACGCTCCGGAACGGCATTCCGTGAATTGTTTCAAGCTGCTGACAATTATTTTATTTACTTACATTTTTAATAAAATATTATTTAGTTAATTTAATTTAATTTCAGCGTTTTCAGTGTTTATTGGTATTCAAGATGCTATGAAATTAGAGGCTCAGGTTTAGGCCTTCGGAACCCTTGCAATGTCTTCCATAACTGTTCTGGAATTGTTCAGTTCCGGAACATTTTTTATTGAAAAACACTGCTTATATAAAAAATATCGCGATTATCCTAAAGTTTTCTTTTTATGCAAAATTCTTGACTGTTGGAGAACGTTGGACTTGTAGCTGCATACGACGACGTTGTTCTTACGCAAGAAATAGTGCAGTAATAATATTTATCATGTAAAATTTGTTAACCCGTCCAAACCCGGGTTACCCGGGTTACCCGGGTTTTCACGGCGGTCAAACCCGAAACCCGGGTTTCGAAAAAAGACCTCGGGTTTGCATTCCCTAGCCTATAGTATTAACGCACGATGCTTGTAGGCCGCCTTGCAACGATGACGCGAGTTTTATTTTTAGAAACAAATTCCCCATGATCGAAACTTTTGTTGTGTTACATTAGCCTACGTAGCGCTTACAATCAGCCTGTCACCCTGAACCCATTAGACCCAGGTTATGGTAAGTAGCTGGGATTTCCATTTTCCGCAGCCACCTGCAGGAGCACTCTTGCGCCCCGCAACCGTTCAGCCAGTCACTCGATCAGCCGACAGCCTCTCCGTGCCAGAACTTCAACTGTCAATCGTCGTCGACCGTTGATTACGGTCTACCATAGTCAACGGTCGACGATGATGATGATGATGATACTCGTTTATTTCAAAATAAGTTGACACACCGCAACTTAGTACAAAGAGTGATTGACAGTTGAAGTTCTGGCACGGAGAGGCTGTCGGCTGATCGAAAAGTTTCGACAATGGGGAAATTTCCTACTAAAAATAAAACTCGCGTGATCTCGTATCTTTGGTACGTGGAATTTATCTTTCCTATTATATGTCTTTCCCGGACAAGATCTCGCATTCGTATTAATAGTTTAGCTTGACAGTTGCTATCTGACGTCGTTGGTCACATGAACCAATGACAATATTTTTCGGACACATCTACACCCCGACAACATCTCGCATCACACCTGCCTTAGGCACAGGCAAAGCAGGCAGTTGCCTGGGGCGCCAAAATCTAGGGGGCGCCATTTTCACCAAAAATGTTTCTTTTTTACAGATTAATGTTTTTCAATAATTACAATGATTACTTTCATCTGAATTCAAAACTTTCAATTATAACAAATTTCAAATAATTATTGATTTCATTACACCTTTTCAAGTAATACAATTTCAACACCGCACAAATTTTATTTTAACCATTAAAATTCAATAATTTTTCACGACAGTCTACCGACTGGCGTGTAGTCGGTGTCTGTAATAGAACTGACCGCTCGTAAATCTGACGCTGACATTGTGACATCTTTCGACTGAAAATGCCAACAATTGAAGAAATATTTAATCTATATAGGCCTATCTTTATTTGTCGACTGCCGAGCAGACATCGAATTTGCATAAATAAGTTTAGTTAATTATCTCTAAAATCTGTACATTTACATTTTAATAAAAGTTTTCTTAAATAGGCCTGTATCTAAATCAATTTATAGCTTTGATCTTATAAAATTTTAATTTTAAAAATTGTGTGAAACCCTATATGAAGCATCAGAAGTAATTGGGTATTCAAAATTGTTAGAAAAAACAAGAAACAGAAGTTAGTATCAAAAAGCAAAACGATGTCTTTCCAACTATTTCAACAAAATTGAAACTACTTTATTTGTATTTTTTTATTTGTATTTATTAATTTATATAGCTCACAGTAGTGGCCATTCAGTACCTCTCCCGGTGCGAGAATCCCTAGATAAGAAGAAGATTTTGAGCAGAGAGAAGGCTGTAGGAAGAGCGTTCAAGAGACCTAGAAAGAATGGTAACATGTAGAGAGGAGGGAAGGGCATTCCATAGGGAGGGCCCAATAGTGACAAAAGATCTAGTTTAATTTGTTGAGTCCATTCACGTTTTTTCTGTTAAAATTCTTCTACTATGAGTCGAATTTCTTATAATTCCTCCACTACATTAGCTTACGGACATTACTCACTACGAACATAAAGAATCTATTCGTTGAATATAATATGAGTTTCAGCAGCGTCAAAGAAATCGATGTTGGCGGAGTCGCGCTACCGAATGATCCTTGGTCCAATATACAACACCTAGAAGCCGCTAAAAAGATGAAGATTAGTAACTTTAGAGGCGTGTTCCTACGAGACGAGTTGCCCGAGAAACCGAGAGCTGTCGAGAGCGGCGAATCATCCTCGCTTCAGCCCGGAAAACCTGCGAGCTGAATCCTCTACCCACATTCCTCCTTCAAGAATATGTGGACGTTCCTCTCCCTCTTCTCACTGTTCTCTGCAACCGTTCGCTTCAGGAAGGCATCTTCCCGCCATCGCAGAAGAAGTCCATCCTCGTCCCTGTTCTTAAACGAGGTGGACTGGACGCGTCCGATTGAGCAAACTTCAGGCCAATTGCAAACGTTTCCTTTCTGTCTAAAGTTATCGAAAAATTTGTTGCTTTTTAACTAACTGCTTATTTAGAGACTAATAATCTGCTTCCTGTCTATCAATCCGGCTTTCGCAAGGGCCGCTCAATCGAGAAGCTTCTGGTTAGCCTAACATCTGATATAAATGGGGCTATCGATATGTCGCAGGTATCTCTTCTGGCACTGCTTGATGTCAGTGACGCCTTCGATAGTGGAGACCATGATATTCTCCATAGGCGCCTTTCTGTCTCATTTGACCTTTCTGGTAACTTCCTTGATTGTCTTGGCCCTTTCCTACATGATCGTTCCTTTTCAGGTCTCTATGGGTCCCTGCCCGTTTTGGTCCGCCCCAGGATCTATTCTGGGTCCCCTTCTCTATATAATTTAGACGATCGACCTAGGCCCCCTTCTTGCAGCAAACGCTGTCCAGTCTAACACTGACGATGTACAGGCGTACCAGCACTGCCTGACGTCTGATGCCGCTCCCACAGTCCGGGACATGGTATGGTCGGGCGCTGGATGTCCTTGGGGCTTGGATGTCGTCGAACCGTTTGCGGCTCAACCCATCCAAAACTCAATTCATCTGGCTGGGCACGCGCCTACAGCCTGCTGAGATCGATTTAGCAGCGCTTGCTACTGAGTTCCCGCAGTTCACTTTCTCTACCACGGTTCACGATGTTGGCGTCATATTAGATCAAGAGCTTACCTTTGCACGGCACATACACCAGCTCTGTTGCGACTGCTATTATCAGTTGCGCCAGCTCAGAGTTGTCTCCCGCTCTCTCACCACTAACGTTACCACTACTCTTATCCATTCGTTTGTAGTCACGCGTCTTGATCATTGCAATCACCCCAACCGCTGGCCTCCCGGCTGGGCGGTTGGGGTGTTTGGAGCGGGTCCTGCACACATCCGAGCGCCTCATCGGCCATTTCACAAGGTTCGGCCATGTCACCGCTTATATGAGGGATGTCCTGCACTGGCTTCCTATCCCGCATCAGATTGTGTACCGGCTTTCTGCTTTGGTGTGGCGGTGCCTCTTAGGTTCCGCTAATGTGTTTTTACAAGAGCTTTGTCGCTCTACTCTAGATTGACCAACCACAGCAAATGCCCGGCGATGAGCCAAGGCTGTCCTAGTCCTAGGAACAAAAAGATCTAGCCAATCAGCAGAGCGCAAGGAACGAGATGAGGTCGCAGATAATGGCTTTCGCATATAGCCAGAAAGATAATTTGGGGCACTGCTCAGCTGCGCCTTTGAGACTAGAAAGAGGATCTTATAATGGATGCGCGCAGTGATAGGAAGCCAGTGCAAGACATCAAGCATATATGTAGATATATGCGAAAAGCGTGGGAGTCGAGCTATGAGCCTAGCTGAAGCATTTAAGACTGATTGAATGGGAGAAAGACGCTGTTTCGGGAGGCCCATAAGAAGTGAGTTGCAGTAGTCAAGTCGGGAACAGATAAACGCATGTACTATAGTGGTAAAGACAGAGGAAGAGACCGATCGGCTGATGGCTCTGAGACGCCTCAGTTGAAAGAAGCAGGAGCGAGTCAGGTTAGATATGTGCTCCGTGAATGTGAGGGAGGAGTCAAGCGTGACACCCAGGTCACGGACACTAGAAGAGTATGTGTAGGCAGGAAATTTCTCAGTGAGCAATTGAAAGTCAAGTTTAGAAAGCTGTTGTCTAGTCCCAAACCAGATCAACTGAGTCTTTGTAGCATTTAGGCAGAGTCGGTTAGTCGACGTCCAGTAGTGAAGATCAGAAGCAAGACAATCAATAGAACGGACTAGTGATAGTTGATCAGATGAAATGAAGATGGAATGAACGAATGATGGTTCGAACAGAACTTGAATGACTGATAGTTCTGTAACTGGCTGGTTACGGATAAAATGTCCGAAGCCGGTTAATATTTGGAGATTCACGTTGAAAGCTATATGACATAAGCAAGGTTTATATGAAACTAACAGTTTTTACCCGGCGCTCGCCCGGGTTTTCCCCAGGCATAATTTGGTAAAGGCTGCCAAAAAAGGCTACTTACTTACTTACTCTATATGCTGAAGGGCTTCAAATATTTTAAATGTCCACATATCTGAACGATATTTAGAAGTGAAAATAGTTTTCCCCGTGTATTTGAATTTTATTACCGGTCTGAGACTCAAGCTGCTGCCTCGTTTAGCAAAATAATAATGAGTTGAAAATAGTAGCGCACGGGTTATCTCTACCTTATATAGCCCTATTATTTGTTTCCCGGGCTAAATGTAATAGTAGACGAAGTTCGGCCGTTATTGCGATTGTAATTTTTCGGAGCGACCCGCGTCTTTTAACGAAAGCGCATGATTTGAAAATTAAGCCTGCGTGACGTAAGATTGCATATTAGCCCGCGTGACGTGGACAAATGGCCATACTATGGCCAGTATTATAAGATAGCCTCGTTGAAAGTTGGAAATTTAAAATGTCCATATATCGGCGTTTAAATAAAATTGCGAGCTGAAATTAGTCGCGTTGACCTAGACGTGGCGTAATAATGTTTTGTAAAATTTTGTAAATCGCTAAAGCGTTCCGTTTCGGAGCCTTTAGACAACAGACAAACATACAAACAAACAAACATACAAACCAACGGGAGGACAACGTAAACAGACTTCGCCTTATAATATAGATAGATAGTTGGATTTTATCCGCTAGTAACAATGGATTAACATTTACGGCACTATTTGGATAGCAGGAGTTGTTAAATAACTCCGAATCCACCAGTATTACAGAGTTACGGTTACGTGCGATCTCGATCGCCCATTTGTTTTAGGAGTAGAAGTCATGCATACGTATACGTATATATAAATTTGAGTTAGGTACAGAAAATAACTCATCGAACGACGGATTTCGGTTAGGATTAGGATTAGGGTTACGGTTAGGGTTAAGGATTAGGGGTGTGGACGTTACAATATGCTCACACAAGCGACAAGACACCACATGATTCCTCTTCCTGCTTGTTTGGCTCCTCCTCTTCCTCTTCCTTCATCTTCCTCTCCATCCGCCTCTTCCTGCATCCGTCACTTCCTCTTATTCTTCTTCTTCCTCTTCCTATTCCTCCAACAGCTCCTCTTCGACTTCCTCTTCCTGCCATTCTTACTCCTCCTCTTCTTCCACTTCCTTCCTCTTTTTCTTTATCCTCCTATTCCTGCATATAGACTCTTGGGGCGCTAGACATTCAGTCGTTGTCCGTGCAGCGTCTTATTTATCTAATCAATCGTAAAGGTGTCATACGCTCTTCGTCTTCCTCCTCCTCCTGCTCTTCCTGATCCTCCATAGTTTCCTGGCACGCTACAAATTCCATGCAGTGGGTCCTGAGACAGAGAAGGAACAGTCGCCAAGCCTCGTAGCAGACCCCGGGACTTCTATCAGATTTTACGAGGGGGTCGTAGTCGGTTGTCTGCTACCCTAATGCAGAAGTCTGAGGTGTAGTCCTGGCGTGAGGTTATTCTTCGCTTTGTAAATAATCCAGCACCATTTTATAAGTGATCCACTAAGGTTAACGCGCAGCGGATCAGTAACTGTGGTGATATGATCGGATAGTGTCCGACCATTATATGAGACTTGCTGCAGAGTTGAGCACTGACTGTATCCGCTCTAACTGACAAATCGGCAGACCCGCCAGTATTTGCTGCAGTAATCAACCCTGGAGACAATGAAGCTGTTGACCAAGATGACGGCGGTTGAGGTTGGAGTGAATCTGCGGATGGTTTTAATACGATGCAGTTGGTAAAACAACCTCGAACGAGTTGACTAGCGTGGGCTGTCATGGTCATACAGCTTCCAAAGTAGACTCCAACGGTGCGAATGATGTCAGGACTTCTGCGTCACAAAGGGCGAAGGTACTGCCGTCAATAGATGGCGACGCCGGATGGTGGTACACCATAGGATCTCAGACTTTGATGGATTGAGTTTGTGACGGTTGGATGTCATCCACTCTGATATGAGTTCGATACACAGCAGTACTCTCTGTTTCAGTTCAGCGGTTTGTGATGGTTCACAGAAGAAGTAAAGTTGTGTATCGCTCGCATAGCAGTGGTGGAGGAGGCCAAGTGCTTCTATCATTCTCTCCGCATCGGCTGTATATATATATATATATAGGACAAAGAGAAGAGGACCGAACACTGAAGCTTGTGGAACATTGCAGGTGACCAGCCTACATGTAGGTGACGTCTCCTACTCTGCTAAATGGACGGATTGTGTGAACCCCTTTGTGTCGGATTCAAGCCCACTGAGCGCTCTGTCATTGATTCCAAACGAGCGCGACAGTCGGTGTATTAAGATGTCGTGGTCGACTGTGTCGAATGCAGCCGACAAAATTATAGAAGGGCCAGTGAGTCTGAATCTATGGCATCGACTGAGTCCGAGAACACTGTAAGGAGCGCAGTCTCAGTGTAAGGGCGATACCTTTAGGCAATTGAAACCGAGGTAAAAGGCGAGATTCAGACAGTTACTCGGTCAGCTGATGGTTGGCAATACACTCAAGGACTTTTGATACGAAGGCTAGATTTGAGACAAGTCTGAAGTTCGCAGATGACTATTCCTCGGTTCCAGCTTTCTTAAAGAACATGTGATCTTGGTCTTAGTGTCAAATGCACCGCTTTTGGTCTTGGTCTTTAAAGGTGCAGGCTTGGTCTTGGTCTGGTCTTAAGGATATGGTCATGGTCTTGGGCGTTTGGTCTCGGTAGGTGTATTTGTTAAATGTTGTTGTCGATATTTTCCGATTATTGAAAGTGATGGTCATTTCAGAGACTTCTGAGTTAGCTTTGAATTCATGCGACGATCCGCCAAGGACAAAGCAAGAGAGGACCCCGTTCTTATCAGAAACGACATGGCACAGTTAACCCTGACTGCCGGTGCATTAGGACTGTAGTTACATTGATGCAGTTTCCATAGGCAAAATCAGTAGTTGGGCAAGCGTTGCAGATCAGCCACTGGTTGTCCGTACAGATCGTTCCAAGCAGACAAGGCTATTGTTCTGTCCTTGGCCTACACTCATGATCACACCGTGAAAGTTTATCTGTGTAAGGAAACCATCCTAACGATTGGCGCTTCGAGCCCTGTAGACCTACGCTTAAAAGATTTAATATACACAGTTCGAGGTAGATTTGAACCCGCAACCCTCTTGTTACAAGGCACAGAACATCCCGCTACACCACCGCGGCCCTTGTTGCCGATCTTGAAATCATTTCCTATATGGGTATATTTCACAACCGGCAGCAAATTAGAGAAATGTCCGTCTTCGCTTTTTACGGCTTACACAAAGAGTAAAATTTTAATTTTAATTTTTAAATACATTATAGGGCATGAGTTAGTTATAAAAATTATTTCTATTATATTGTTTAGATGATTAGTATGAGAAAAAAATTATAAAGTCCAATTTTAACCCGAAATTGCAGTGTCCTTTCTAATGGTGAGTCAATTCAACGTTAAGTTAGGGTAACAGTTGAAACGCTCTGCGCTGAGCTGATGTTTTATATTTTTTAGATCATTAACTTACATAATTATATCCATATAAATTGAAAACCCTCGGTTTTTGAATTGACATCTTCGATAGCAGGGAACATTTCTGCACTGATTTTAGCAACAAGAAATCCATATAGATGTTTGCTTCTGTTGACAACTTTCAGAAATTTATCCGGTAATGCTATAGTATAAAAAGATTTACAACTCTGTGACTGTAATTATTGCATTTTGCGTATATAATTTTTTTCTTTAAAAAATAGTCTTGAAACTGTAAATTATACCATAAATTAACTATATTTCATATCTTAATTCGCCCGGTCAGCGTGGAGACCTAATAATGAATATTTTACAACTCCGTTACTAAAACTCTGTGACTTTATATTTCTATTAAAATGAATTTATTTGATGGTACATGTATATAATTTATCGTCATAATAATTTAGGCTGCTGTGTAATATTTTAATGCATACTTAAAACTAATTAATTACCAGTTATAAGCAGTGGCGGAATTTTTGAACTGTGTATTTATTAAAGAAATGGAGTTGTAAATATTTAGGAATCAAAGTTGTAAGTATTTCATATAGTAAAAAACTAAAATGAAAGATTAGGCCAAATCTGTCAAATTTAAGCTCTGCTCAATATTAAGTATGTTTCAGCACTGCTATGAAAATATTTGTGTAAGAAACTTTTTAATTTTTGCATGACTTTTTTCTCTAATTCTATTTCTGAATTTGCCTCCGGTTGTGAAATATACCCATATACCACGTCTAATTCTAATTCTATGGCCAGGAGGATTAACTTCCTCCGTCCTTAACGGTATCGCCATCGCTTTCATTCATTCTTGTTTTGCACAACAGAGATCGAAATGTTTCATTTACATTCGCTAGATGGCAGCACAGAGGCAAAGTTCAAGCATTGTTAACTATTAGTTACCGCGTGGTACCAGTCTGCAAGTTAATTACAAAGAGTTAACTCGTATGACCCAGAATATAACATTTATTACTACTAGTAGCCATGCGCGTCTCTACATACCCTGACAGTAAGAACAAATCTCAATTAAAATGGCTCGATCGTAATGTCAATTAACGGGTTAGCTTTATCCCAGGTCGTTTCGACAAAGTTCCTCGGCGTATACGTTGATCAGCATTTAACCTGGACTGACCACATTAAATTTATTTCTGCAAAAATAGCAAAAAATGTTGGCATCCTGTCCAGAGCATCTCATCTGCTTCCAAAATGTATTCGATCTCAACTTTATTACTCGTTAGTATACCCTTACTTCACGTATTGCAATTTAGTATGGGCCTCTAACTATACCTCAAGATTAAATAAATTAGTACTACTGCAGAAGAGAGCGGTGCGAATAATTGCTAGGGCTCCCCGTGGCTCGCATACTGGCCCATTATTTGCAGACCTCCAGATTCTTAGGTTTTGTCAGATTAATAAGCTTCAGGTGTGTGATTTCTTCTATCGCTTTGACCACAACCTCCTACCGAACGTTTACCGGTGCTTTTTCCAACAAGGCTCCGACATACATCCATATTATACTAGAAACTCTAGATCGTATCGTAGCGTACAGGCACATTCTAACTCTCGTAGATTCTCCATCAGATTTATGGGTCCCGCAATCTGGAACTCGCTTCCTCTAAATATTAAACAGGCACCAAATTTACACATATTTAAAAAATGCTGCGATCATATTTAATCAATGAGAACTAAATTAAACACTCTATTGGGTTAAATAGTTGTCAGTAGTTAAGTAGTAGTTAAGTTTAGTAGTTAAGAGTCATATGTTTTGAACTAATATTGTTCCCTTTGCAAGTTTAAGTTTTGTAGTCTGTTTTAAGACACGTACTTTAAGTTATCTGTTCCGTCCCTATTTACTACCTGGTAATTGGGGTCCCTCCTCTAAGCGGGATTCTTATCCCTTCTGGGGCCCCGTTGTTGCCTGCGTTCCAATGATTTGTTTTCTTTGCTGAGTTTATGTTTGTCTATTGTTTGCATTATATTGATTTGCTGTGTTTATGCTTGTATATTGGTTCGCAAAGGTTTCAATAAATAAAATGAAATGAAATGAAATAATGATAATGATAATGATAATGATAATAATAATAATAATAATAATAATAATAATAGTAATAATAATAATAATAATAATAATAATAATAATAATAATAATAATAATAATAATAATAATAATAATTCATTCATTCATTCATTCAGAGCATTTATATAGCGCCCCTTCAAGAAACTACTCAGGAGCGCTCCCGGCCCAGCCACGACTAAAGAAAAAAGACTTGAGGGACTTGTAGAACCCTGTCAGATGGCTTACAAGTAAAAACGGAGCTTAAGTGGTAGGTCATTCCAAATGGAAGGGCCAACAGCCGAGAAAGCACGGCGCTGCCTAATAGCCAAGCGAGTCCGTGGAACAAGGAACTCACCCCTCGTCGCAGAGCGAAGCACCCGACGCGCTGGAACATCAGACACTGGGCGGCAAAGATCACGCAAGTAAGATGGAGCGCAGCCAAGAACACAACGAGAAACAAGAGCAGCAATGCGATATGAGATACGCTGAGACACAGGCAGCCAATGCCAACACATAATAATAATAATAATAATAATAATAATAATAATAATAATAATAATAATAATAATAATAATAATAATAATAATAATAATAATAATAATAATAATCTTTTATTATCGCCATCGCTTTCATTCATTCTTGTTTTGCACAACAGAGATCGAAATGTTTCATTTACATTCGCTAGATGGCAGCACAGAGGCAAAGTTCAAGCATTGTTAACTATTAGTTACCGCGTGGTACCAGTCTGCAAGTTAATTACAAAGAGTTAACTCGTAATCCCAGAACTTCTAAAT
Source organism: Aporrectodea caliginosa (assembly GCA_020284085.1). Taxonomy (NCBI): domain Eukaryota; kingdom Metazoa; phylum Annelida; class Clitellata; order Crassiclitellata; family Lumbricidae; genus Aporrectodea; species Aporrectodea caliginosa. Next base: position 85,172 of record JACEVL010000873.1, read on the forward strand.
TACTACTAGAAAGCCATGCGCAGGGCACCAGCTTATTCACGAGCGCTGCGTCTAGTCAAAAGGGTTATCCGAGAGAATAGTCCGAAGGAGGTCCGAGTCCGGTTTCAGAGGATCAGAGGTGTCAGAGTAGCTGCTAAGGTGGGTGTCGTTTACGTCGAGAGTTTGAAGGTAGATGATCAGTTGAGTCGGGGTAAGAGTTCTTGAAGAGAAGAGACTTTAGTTTTGAGTGGAAAGCCTTGGCAGTGATGGACAGAGGAGCCTGATGCGGATGATGATTGGTGATTGGAGATGATGGTGGAGGAACCGAAAAAGTGCGGAATTCAGGAGGTAGGTCGTTCCAGAGACCTGGTGCAGTGTTGGAAATGGCTCGGTTGGAGAACTTAAGGTGAGTAGTGACAGGAGGTCGAGAGAGAGTGAGAACGGAGGATGATCGGGTAGAGCGGGTTGGCTGGATGGTGAAGAGGTCGCGGAGATATATGGGCTGAGAGTGTTGTAGAGAGTTGTAGGTTAGTGATAAGACTTTGAAGTAAATTCGCTCTGGGATTTTTAACCAATGGAGTGATTTGAGGATGGGAGTGACATGATGATGCTTGGGCGTTCTGGTGACGGCTCTGGCTAATGAGTTTTGGATGAGCTGCAGACGCTTTAGTTGGGTGGATTCAAGGTTGAGAAAGAGGGAATTGCAATAGTCGAGCTTTGAGTGGACAATGGAGGTAGCGATGGTGGAGGCAGTTTTGAAGTCGAGCATGGGTCGGATGCGGCGGAGGTCACGAATGTGCATGAAGCAGGAGCGCGAGAGGTTGGAGATGTGATTAGAGAAGGAAAGATGTGGATCAAAAGTTACACCAAGATTGCGGACAGGGGCATCGGAGGTGAAGGTAAGAGATGAAGAGTCAGTGGCTAGGTGTATTGAAGGGTTAGGGATTTTCTTGATTTGGTCAGGAAGGCCTAGGATGATGAATTCTGTTTTGGAAGGGTTGAGGCAGAGGAGGTTGGACGACATCCATTGAGAGACTAGGTTAACCACATTGAGTAGTTTTGCAATGGAGGTGGAAAAAGAGCTTGGGGAGAAGGATATGTAGAGTTGGGTGTCGTCGGCGTAAAGATGGTGGTCAACAGAAGAGGATTCAATGAGATGGCTTAATGGTGTGGTATACAGAATGAAGAGCAGTGGACCCAGGACGGAGCCTTGAGGGACACCACAAGAAAGTGGGAGGGGTTGGGAACAGTGGCTGGAGGCTTTAACGGAGAAGGATCTGGAAGACAAGTAGGACTGGAACCATAGTAGAGCAGAGCCAGTGACGCCAAACCAAGATGACAGTCGATGAAGAAGGAGGCTGTGGTCAATGGTGTCGAATGCGGCGGAGATGTCGAGGAGACAGAGGCAGGAGACTTGCTGATGGCTGATGGCAGAGACCAGTTTATTGTACAAAGAGGCGAGTAGAGTTTCTGTGGAGTGGCGTTTAGTGAAGCCAGATTGGTGGGGGTTGAGCAGTGAGTTTGAAGAGAGGTAGTCGTTGAGCCGGGTAAGGACAATTCGTTCAGTTAATTTTGATAGAAAGGAAAGATTTGAGATGGGACGGTAGTTAGATAGGTTTTCCTTGTCAAGATTTGCTTTTTTGAGAAGGGGAGAGACGAGAGAGTGCTTGAAAACCATAGGGAAGTTACCAGTGGAGAGCGAGAGATTGATGATTTTGGTGATTACAGGAACGAGGACAGAAGCACAGTCTTTTAGAAGAGAGGTGGGGATAGGATCGAGTTCACATTGCTTGTTGGGAAGAGAGTTTAGGAGGAGTGACACTTCTGTTTCAGTGGTAGGAGAGAAAATTGGGAGAGATGATTGAGAGGCAGGAGGAGTAGGGTTTGGAAAGGGGAGTGGATCAGTGCTGGAAGAGTTGGAGGCTAGAAGAGATTGTAGTGTAAAGCGAAGGGATGAGATTTTGTCCGAGAAGAATGAACAGAAGGTATCAGCGACAGAGGGAGAGGGAATGGAGCTGGGCAGTGGGGAGGGAGATTTGCGATGAAGAAGAGAGTTTACAGCTCTCCAGAGATGTCTTGGATTGGAGGAGCTGGAATGGATTAGCGAGGAGTAGTACTTCTTTTTGGCAGCAGCGATCAGTTTATGGTATCTATTGGTAACAGATTTTAGGGTAGTGAGGGCTTTTGTTCTGGAAGTTGGGTCAGTAGTGCTCTGGTAGGCGTGCTCAAGGTGCCTGCGGAAGGTTTTAAAAGCTTGGAGGTAGGAAGTGAACCAAGGGTTACTGGTATGTGAGCTGTGCTTGGTTATGACTGGTGCATGGATGTCAAGGAGGTCAGAAAGAAGAGGGAATTGTAGCAAGACAGGAGGTCGTCAAGAGAAGACGGAGGGTTAAGAACCAGTTGAGAGTGAAGGATATCGTTGGTGAAGGCCTTATAGTCAATGGACCCAATGAGACGGAATGAGTGAGTGGAAGGAGGAGGTCGAGGAAAAGGCTTAATTTCGAGGTCGGCCATGATTAGGTAATGGTCAGTAATGTTGAGAACAGAGTGTGATAGCTTGGGAGATAAGAGGGAGGAGGCAGAAGTGATAACAAGGTCGAGTGTGTGGTTTTTGATGTGAGTTGGGAAGTTGACATGTTGAATGAGATTTGCTGATGAGAGGAGGTTCAGAAAGTCGGATGCAAGAGAGTCGGAGGGATTGTCAACATGGATGTTGAAGTCGCCGGTGAGCAGGAATTCATTGGGAGTAGTGGCAGCGAGTGAGAGGAGAGAGCCAAATTCATCTAGAAAGACAGAGGGCTTTGAGGAATAGGCAGACGAGGTAGGAGGTCGGTAGATATTGAAGACTGTTAGTAGGTCTGAGGTAAGTCGGAGTGTTGTGGAGGAGCATTCGAAAGAACGGAAATTGTGATGAGAGGAATTGAGGACGACAGCTGGTTCACGAACCAGGAAGGCAGTGCCGCCACCAGAGATTTTTGCTGACTTTGCGGAGGAGGTGGTACGAGGAAAGTTTTGCAAGGAGTAGCCACGAGGTATGCAGTCAGAGATATGGGGGTTAGAAGATAAAGTGGAATAACCAGGTTTCTTGGAGGGCAATAAGATCAGGTGGACGAGAGCAGGAGGCAAGGTCACTAAGAGCAATGGAGTTTCTGGGGTTAAGCAGACTATCGGATGTTGGGTATTTAATTACAAAGTTAATTACAAAGAGTTAACTCGTATGACCCAGAATATAACATTTATTACTACTAGTAGCCATGCGCGTCTATACATACCCTGACAGTAAGAACAAATGTCAATTAATAATAATAATAATAATAATAATAATAATAATAATAATAATAATAATAATAATAATAATAATAATAATAATAATAATAATAATAATAATAATAATAATAATAATAATAATAATAATAATAATAATAATAATAATAATAATAATAATAATAATGATGATAATAATAATAATAATAATAATAATAATAATAATAATAATAATAATAATTATAATTATAATAATAGTAGGGCACCATGTCGAGGTTGCCCGGCGCTGAGGAGCGTCCACCTCAACAACACTAAGCCTTACCGTGTTTTAACAATGACAATAATAATAATAATAATAATAATAATAATAATAATAATAATAATAATAATAATAATATCCCAAAGACAGGACCGATTCCCCTGTCCCTGAGTGGAGACATCTTCGATCAGCAAAAACATGAGAGAGCGACGTAAAGGTTTGTGCAGCGTATAATAACATAGCCTATAGACTAGTAATAATAATAATAATAATAATAATAATAATAATAATAATAATAATAATAATAATAATAATAATAATAATAATAATAATAATAATAATAATAATAATATTAAAAGCTTGGAGGTAGGAAGTGAACCAAGGGTTACTGGTATGTGAGCTGTGCTTCCTCCTCAAAGTCTGTCAAAAATCTCTGGTGGCGGCACTGCCTTCCTGGTTCGTGAACCAGCTGTCGTCCTCAATTCCTCTCATCTGCTAAATGCGCGAACGCTCACGCTGTTGCCAGACTGCCTACCCTGCTCGCCCCTATCCAACTGGGGGTTGGTGTACCAGGAGGCGCCGAAGCAGCTGTACACGCAACCCGCCGCTGGGCCACCTCAATGCAGACAGATAGTGTTCTGGTCAAACTAGATTTCGCCAATGCCTTCAACACTCTTCGCAGGGACTCACTTCTGGAAGCGGTTGCAAGAGACATTCCGGAACTTTATCGTTTCGCACATGCTTCATATTCCTGCAAACCGATGTTAAGACATGGACTTAATATTATTCGATCAGAAGAAGGAACCCAGCAGGGCGATCCGATGGGTCCATTGGAATTCTGCCTCACAGTACAGCCGATTCTGTTAAATCTTAAATCTGAGTTAAGAGTGGCATTCCTAGACGATCTGACACTGGGAGGCAAGGTGGATGTGGTGGCCCACGATATTCAGCTGATCGCTCAGGAGTCAGCTAACCTTGGGCTCCAACTCAACCGCGCGAAATGCGAAATAATCTTCCAGAATTACGAGAATAAATTGGACGATCCCTCATTCTCTGGCTTTAAACACACGCCATTAGAAGAGGCGACGCTGTTGGGTTCACCTCTGATGCCGGGGCCAGCCGTCGATAAGGTGGTGAGTAAAAAGGCGGATGACCTGGAACGAGCGGTAGGGAGGCTCTCCATGCTTCACTCGCATGACGCTCTAATCCTGTTGCGAAATGGATTGAGCGTGCCAAAGCTCCTCTACACAATGCGCACAGCCTTATGCGTCGACTGCCCTAGTCTTACAAGATTTGACACACTGTTAAGAAATGGATTGTCCAGTATTTTGAATGTGGAACTATCTGATGAGAATTGGCTCCAGGCATCCCTTCCGGTGAAGGATGGTGGCCTTGGGATACGCTGTGCTGCTACGCTGGCACTTTCTGCCTTCTTGTCATCTGCTGCGAGCACCAGCGAACTCCAGGCAAACATGCTGCCACCGGAATCAGCTGATACCTCAGACGATCTCGTAGATACAGCTCTGAAAGCATGGACACTACTCACGGGTTCAGAACCACCAACAGGATCAGCAGCCCCATCGTCAAAGAGAATGGGACAGCCGCTGGATAAGTAAAGCATGGGCAACTCTGCACGAATCAGCGAACAATGCACTAGATTGGGCTCGTCTCTTGGCCTCTCAGGCACCACACGCGGGAGATTGGCTGCTAGCGCCTCCGGTTACTGCACTGGGACTCCGCTTAACTGACGAAGTGATACGGATCGCGGTTGGAATGCGACTCGGGACGACACTGTGCGAACCTCTTGTGTGTCACTGTGGTGAGAGAGTCGACGCCAGAGGACTCCACGGTCTGGCCTGCAGAAAAAACGCTGGCAGACATCAACGACACAACATGCTGAACGACATCATATGGAGATCGTTTGGAAGAGCGAACATCCCTTCTCAGAAAGAACCGTTGGGCCTCACCAGAGAAGATGGTAAACGACCGGACGGCGTGACACTCATCCCGTGGTCATGCGGAAGATGCCTCACTTGGGATGTGACAGTTTCGGACACATTCGCAAAGTCACATCTGGCAACAACATCAACCGAAGCGGGCGAGGCCGCAAACCGGGCAGCCGCCGCCAAGACATTGAAATACGCCACAATCACCCGAACGCATGCTTTTGTGGCGGTTGCATTAGAGTCCAGCGGTTCTTGGAGTTCTGAAGGACTGGATTTTGTCCTGGAATTAGGACGAAGGTTAACCGATGCAACACATGACACGCTCGAAACAAGCTACCTGTTTCAAAGACTCTCGGTAGCTCTCCAACGCGGAAACGCCATCTGCTTTTCTTCGACATTACCATGCTAGATTGTTTATAATAATAATAATAATAATAATAATAATAATAATAATAATAATAATCGTATTATTATTATTATTATTATTATTATTATTATTATTATTATTATTATTGTTGTTGTTGTTGTTGTTGTTGTTGTTGTTATTCAATGTTTAGACAACTGTTATTATTATTAAACATTATTTGAAAGTTTTATTATTATAATTATAATTAATATTGTTATTTCAGTTTAGTTTCAGTTTATTGCTTCCAAATGAATTGTACATGAGATACATAACAGATATTAGTAACAAATGGTATATATGCAACAAAAGAAGACAACAGTAGGCATTTCTTGGAGTCAATGGGTGCCCTGAAGGGAAGAATAATCCCGCTAGGTAGGGTCCCTAGATACACGATAATTAGTAAAGACGTTGGGAGATCAGTAATTGTTTGGATCATAGGATGACAAGTATAATAGGAAACGAAATTAAAAAATAAACATTTAGGCGTGGCTCAAGCGACTCTGAGTTGCATAGCTGAATCATACACATTAAGTTACCATTGAGAAATTTTATCCCAGAGTATTTCAGAAACTAAAAGCAATCGAGAAGCGATTTTTTTGTCTATGACAGGGTTTTGCGAGGAGAAATCAAATAAGCTATTTCTAGGACAATAGGACGACCTTCATTTTCAAGGTCATTTGACATCTATTGTCATAATATTTCGTTATCGGTGAAGGCTAAAAAGAAGGTGTCAGTCCAAGATAGGCCCACTGGGCTCAAAGAAATAAAATAGAGTTATAAACGGTACCCCGTCAGAACGGCCCAGGACAAATCGGCCCCGACAAAACGGCCCCGACAAATGGGCCCCGACAAAACAGCCCTCGTCAAAATGGTCTCGACAAAACAGCCCCGTCATTTCGACCCCCGTCAAATCGGTCCCCGTCAAATCGGCCTCCGTCAAATCAACCCCAGTCATATCGGACCCAGTCATATCGGCCCCAGTCATATCGGCCCCAGTCACATCGGCCCCTCACAAAATATCCCATGTCCCAAATACTTTTAAGTTGGATTGATGAAAAGAATTCTTTGCGTAAATAATAATAATAATAATAATAACCCGTAAAACACAACTATGCTTAGTATCTTAGAGCCTGAGGGATTCTTTTTACCTCGGGCAAAAAAAAAATAAATAAAAAAAAAATAATAATAATAATAATAATAATAATAATAATAATAATAATAATAATAATAATAATAATAATAATACAACACATGACACACTCGAGACAAGCTACCTGTTTCAAAGACTCTCGGTAGCTCTCCAACGCGGAAACGCCATCTGCTTTTCTTCGACATTACCATGCTAGATTGTTCATAATAATAATAATAATAATAATAATAATAATAATAATAATAATAATAATAATAATAATAATAATAATAATAATAAATAATAATAATAATAATAATAATAATAATAATATAATAATAATAATAATAATCATCATCATCTTCGTTTATTATCTCAAACTGACACACCGCAGTATGATAACAATAATTCATAGTATGAACGGATGATCACAAGTTATTACAGGATTCGAATTTAACTGTTTGGCAGCCATGCAAGGCGCCCATCACGCCCTATTGCTCATTTTACCAACGCCATCTGGCGGAGGTCTGGAAAAAAAAAATTGATAATAATAAGGGCAATAATAGTAGCAGTGTCCTCGCCTCATTCGGGAGACTGGTTGTTGACCCTGCCGATCTCATCTTGCGGCTTGTGCCTTGATAATGAGGCCTTCCGTGTGGCAGTTGGCCTTCGCCTTGGCCTTAAGCTATGCGCACCGCACCAGTGCCGATGTGGCGAAGCGGTCGACCCTGGAGGGCACCACGGGCTGGTGTGTAAGATGTCAAATGGTCGTGCTAGCCGACACTACGCCATCAATGACATCATTTGGAGAGCACTTCAAAAGGCGGACATTCCGTGCTCGAAGGAGCCCTCCGGACTTCTTCGTAGTGATGGCAAACGACCGGATGGAACCACACTGGTTCCATGGGCAGCAGGCAAATACATCACCTGGGATGTGACCAATGTCCATACATGTGCAGCATCATACCTTCATCGGACATCAACAATTGCCGGGGGGTGCAGGCTTGCAGCTGAGCTGGCCGCTGTTCGTAAAGAGGCAAAATATTCAGGCCTACCTTCATCACACACGTTTGTGCCCATTGCTTTTGAGTCATTGGGACCAATCAATCGGTCGGGCTTTGATTTTGTTGCTGAGGTGGGCCGCCGTATATCCGCAATTTCTGGCGAGCCGCTTGAGAAAAACCACCTTTTCCAGCGCCTTTCCATCTGCACTCAACGATATAATGCCGTGGCTTTTAGGGGCACGTTTTTGGACTTCAGTGGGGATGAGGCTTGTTAGTTCCAGAATGTTTTTTTTTAAATAATAATAATAATAATTATCATTTCACCTGTACGGCCTTTGCACGCGGGGCTGTCTATATCGGTTTCGCTACTTCAATTCGATCTTATACTTCGATAAGTTGAATGGAATTTTATCGACAGTTATTTCATCAAAGAATTGGGTAAACGCCTTACTCTACTTACCGGAGACTCCAAAGAAACTTGTTATCTCCTCCAACGCTTAGCAATCACCATCCAACGCTTTAACGCCGTGGCCTTCCGTGGCACTTTTGCCCAACCAGAACTTGTCGAGTGAATGCCGTTCCAGACGTCCATCTTATTGTCTCCGGACATTTTTTAGCGGCCTGAGGGATTAGAACTACCTCGGGTAAAAAAAATAATAATCCATGTAGCAGGGCAAGACTAGTAGCAGTGTCCTCGCCTCATTCGGGAGACTGGTTGTTGACCCTGCCGATCTCATCTTGCGGCTTGTGCCTTGATAATGAGGCCTTCCGTGTGGCAGTTGGCCTTCGCCTTGGCCTTAAGCTATGCGCACCGCACCAGTGCCGGTGTGGCGAAGCGGTCGACCCTGGAGGGCACCACGGGCTGGTGTGTAGGATGTCAAATGGTCGTGCTAGCCGACACTACGCCATCAATGACATCATTTGGAGAGCACTTCAAAAGGCGGACATTCCGTGCTCGAAGGAGCCCTCCGGACTTCTTTGTAGTGATGGCAAACGACCGGATGGAACCATACTGGTTCCATGGGCAGCAGGCAAATACATCACCTGGGATGTGACCAATGTCCATACATGTGCAGCATCATACCTTCATCGGACATCAACAATTGCCGGGGGGTGCAGGCTTGCAGCTGAGCTGGCCGCTGTTCGTAAAGAGGCAAAATATTCAGGCCTACCTTCATCACACACGTTTGTGCCCATTGCTTTTGAGTCATTGGGACCAATCAATCGGTCGGGCTTTGATTTTGTTGCTGAGGTGGGCCGCCGTATATCCGCAATTTCTGGCGAGCCGCTTGAGAAAAACCACCTTTTCCAGCGCCTTTCCATCTGCACTCAACGATATAATGCCGTGGCTTTTAGGGGCACGTTTTTGGACTTCAGTGGGGATGAGGCTTGTTAGTTCCAGAATGGTTTTTTTTAAATAATAATAATAATAATTATCATTTCACCTGTACGGCCTTTGCACGCGGGGCTGTCTATATCGGTTTCGCTACTTCAATTCGATCTTATACTTCGATAAGTTGAATGGAATTTTATCGACAGTTATTTCATCAAAGAATTGGGTAAACGCCTTACTCTACTTACCGGAGACTCCAAAGAAACTTGTTATCTCCTCCAACGCTTAGCAATCACCATCCAACGCTTTAACGCCGTGGCCTTCCGTGGTACTTTTGCCCAACCAGAACTTGTCGAGTGAATGCCGTTCCAGACGTCCATCTTATTGTCTCCGGACATTTTTTAGCGGCCTGAGGGATTAGAACTACCTCGGGTAAAAAAAAAATAATAATAATAATAATAATAACCTTCACACCGTACCCCGGGGACGAGGACCGCGTACTCCAAGCTTGATCACGCTTCTTTTATTTAGTTTCTTAGAGCCTGAGGAATTTTACTTACCTCTGGCAATTAAAAAAAAAAAAAATAATAATAATAATATCTTTTCTTTAATAAGCGCCTGACAAACGCACTGCGCTGTACATTTACATGTTATGCAACTTAGATCTTAACTACTAACAGAACAGACAGCCTGCAATACACGGCGCTAATAGCAGCCTACAAAGCATATCCGCCCAACGGGGCTCGAACTCGGTACCTCTCGGTCTCTGTGCCAGATGTTATCCAATGCTCTATCGGACCCTCGGATTTGAAATCGGATGGGTAAAACCTTAGTTTACGTTGCCAAATTATTTTATGTGGTCAGTTTAAAATGGAAGTTGAATTGCTGAAAATAATTTTGACGTTAAAATGAAAGTTGGATTTTTGAAAAATAATTCGTTGCGTAAATAGAAGTTGGATTTATGATAGTTGTCATTGAAAGCATTTAAATAATTAAATACGCCAACCAGTTAGCATTAGACGATGGTCCCAGCAGACCATTGTCCAGCTGAACCGTCGCTTGAGGGCCTCATTTCAACATAGTTTGTCAGCGTAAGCTTAAAAGTAGGCCTACTTGAAACATTGGATATTTTGTATGGGGCCGATATTACTGGGGCCGATATGACGGGGGCCGATATGACGGGACCGATATGACGGGGACCGATATGACGGGGGCCGATTTGACGGGGGCCGATTTGTCGGGGCCGATTTGTCGGGGCCGTTTTGTCGGGGCCGATTTGTCCTGGGCCGTTCTGACGGGTCACCGTTATAAACAACCCGGTATGACCATCGTATGATCATCGCATGACTTTGTAGTTCAAGGTCATTCGACCTGCTATGGTTAACCGTTGGCCTCACTGGAACTACAAATTATGTAAAAACATTCCTGGCATCTATATGATGTTTTTCAGAGTTTTGGATTCCAAAGAAGTATACTCAACAGAGTTATAATGAACATCATAATTATGTTGAGTGCATGACTATAGTTCAGGGTCCATTGACTTGCAATGTTTATCCTTTGGTTCTCCGAAACTACAAGTGCTAGAATAGTTTTCTTGATGTCTATTAATTTTTAATGTTTTAGGGGCCGCTGTACACTCAATATTATACGATCATTCGCGTTCTCAGTCCGCAGCTTCTCTCCAACCTCTTTGCTCTTTGAACCGGCATGATCTTTTTGTCTCACGAACTAAGACCCCTTTGACGCAAACTAGATCATATGTCACCATTGGGCCTGCCCTGTGGAATTCCCTTCCCTCCTCTTTACGCGTTTCCATTCTTTCTAGATCAGTTCCTACATTTTTCTTTCTTCAAAACCTATTTCTTCTCTCTGGGTACTCGCACTCAGAGCACCACTGAATAGTTACTGCTGTGAGCGGCTTTATAGAAGTTACTAATTACATTACATCTGAGGTTCAAGGTCGTTTGACGACCCGGCGTGGTTGCCCTTCGTTTCTCGGGAACTGCAACCAATAGAATTGTGATTGTGGTTTATCTTCAGTGAAGGCATTAAATAACTTTTCTAAACATGAGATTTTGTTATTATAATTTGCGATTAACAGAAAATAGTTGCAGGAAACTGTCTACGACTTTCCAAGGTTAAATGAACTTTTACAAACCAATCAACGTGTTACTTGATATTATAGATCATGGAATGTAATTACCGCAGAGTGGTAGGCATGTGTCTTCAGGATTTCTTGTAGCCAAAAATCATAAAGTAGACACCAAGATGACCTTTCTAAAACTTGTGAGTGGCTACGGATATATAAAAGGTCACTTGCAACGCAACGGTGAGTGACGTCACGTGATCCACGAACTATAATTACCACACCGTGTCAAAAATGGATTTTTAAAATTCCTTGTAGTCGATAACTCTAGTCTGCAGATACCGAGCTCTGCTTTCCAAGACTTCTGCCTGTGGAGATAGGAGCGGTTACTTCAAAAGTCACGGTGTGACGTCATGTCACGTGTTCTGGAACAAGTAACTGACAAGGGGTTTCAAAAATATTTTATGTGAATCCTTCTTTACCAAAACCATAACTTTGCATCTATATAATCCTTTTAAGAACAATACTTTAAGAGATACCATTGATCCAATGCAATGTCAACAGTGACGTCAAAGTTTGACGTAATGTCACACGGCGTCATGCAAGAGTAACCTTATGAAACAAAAACTAAGCTTATGTTGCGAACAGACATTTTCAAGAAACCTAGCCAATGGAATTTTGAATATCTCTTCCCGTTTGAAAGTTATGCATTGACAACCGATATATTGGTCAAATTTCCACACAGGGAAACGCATTGGGGCATACGAATTTTGAAATGGCTTTGAGCTACGTCTAAAACTCTAAATGATCTTCAATCTTGCTGTGACTTTGCATTTTTTATCAGAATAGCTAAGAGAAACTTTTTAGAGGTTGACCATTGATATTTGAGAACTTCTGTTTTTTGGGACACCCTAGTGTACATATTACTGGTTACCTAGTTCATCGCATAAGCACCAATTGCACTATGCTTCAATTGGACGTAATTTTGAAGAAACCAATACGTATAATGCTTGATGAAGACGCTATATTTATAACCACACATAATTATACTGGAGTTGATCAGTTTTAAGTCATGGATCTAAATAAGTTGAATAATGTAATCTTTCCGGTGGTGAAAATCTTGACAAATAATTAACTTTCCTTGGTTTTAAACAGATTTCTGTCCAAGCTTCATTTTGCCTGCGAAAATAGCGCACGGCTTGGAAATGTTCAAGACGGAGGTTGGGACATCTGCCTTTCTGAGCCATACCGTCCTAAACCACCGTGTCTCGTCTACTCGTTTGGGCAAGTATATAGTTGTAGGGACATTTGGTGAAATGATATGTACACATTGTGAACATAATATCATGTTAATTAGTCAGCAGGCATTTAATGCGCTTGTCTGATTCAAATTCCTATGACATCCACAAATGATTCGTTGGCATTGGGTTGTTTGCTTGCTTCACACGCTTTGGTCACGCTATTACGGTTACAAGCAGCAACCAAATGCCTCTGCATGCTGACATATACATGTACATGTATATCCTCCCACCTTCTTCTCCGCCTCTCATACGCCATCTGTTACATTGAAATCCTTTTTTCAGTTTCTGCTTCTCTCTCAATCTCTCTCAATCTCTGTCTTTCTCTCTCAATCTCTATTTTTTGTCGCTGTCTCTGTCTCTGTCTCTCTCTCTGCATGTATCTTTCTCTCCCTCTCGCGTTCTGTACTCTCCATTTACTTCACACTACTAACCAGTAACCAACCGTCCCTCTGCAATAATCCTCGAAATAATTCTCTTCCCGTGCTTTTCCCTCTGTCTAATCTCTCTTCCAGTTCCGTTTTCTCTCTTACCTCTCTTCTACTCTTACATTTATATAGCTCTATAAAGCTCTATGTAGCTTCATAAAGCTACTTTTCGTTTCTTCCATTCTGTTTTCCTTAAATTCCTCACCACTTCTTGTTAGTTGTTTCTTCTAACATTTCTCCGCCCATCAAATTTCCCTCACCGATATACCACTGTATTGTTTCCATACAAATCTACCCTTCTCCGCTTTCCCTCCCCTTTTCCAGGCATCAACCGCTCTCTTTCGCTTTCTCTATATACACACATATAATATATATATATACACGTGTTTCTCTATTTCTCTGTCTCTGTCCTCTCTCTCTCAATGTCTCTCCCTATTTCTCTCTGTCTTTCTCTTTCAATTATTTTCTCTCTCCATGTATATTTCTCTCCATTTCTCTATATTTCTCTCTGTATTTTCCTCTTCCTATTCTCTCTGTCGCTCTCCCTATTTTCTCTCTTTCTCTCTCTGAGTTTCTTGCTCTCTCCTTCTCTCTCTCACCCGGGCTCTCTCTCTCCCTCTATTTCTTCCTGTTCTCTCTTCTCTCTCTCTCTTTATTCATGTAGTGGTAGTAGTAGTAGTAGTAGTAGTAGTGAGTAGTGGTAGTGAAGGTAGTAGTAGTAGTAGTAGTAGTAGTAGTAGTGGTAGTAGTAGTAGTAGTAGTGGTAGTAATGATAATAATAACTTTGTAACTTTGTTATTTGGACAAGAACATTCCGCAACTCTTGCGCTGAAGAATCTTTTGCCTGAATGTTCCATTCGGTTTCTTAATTATTCTTCTCGAGTCACTGTTGAGTTCAATACTAAACTGTCAATATTAATTTTGGTATTTTGAATTTGCTAACACTTTAGTCAACGTAACAGGAAGAATGCATCCTGTACTTATAGATTAAAGAGTCCTGGTGCCATCTGTTTTTAAATCAAAAACCATCTTCAGCCATAGCGATACTATTTAAAATTATATTCAATTTATCACAATTAAAGTTAATATTATTTATTTCAAGAACGTTAAATGATTTTATAAATACCAAATAATCTTTGTTTCATATAGCAGTTTAATCCATCGCAGTTAAAAATGCAGATGGCCAATCCGAAAGCCGCCACTAGTAGGTTACTTAGGGATTTGCAGTTTATTAAAATGCATGCCTATCCCAAAATGCTGTATGACTTGGGTTTAGATGCACTGGAAATTTGATATAGGCCTAATTATATTACACTGTTGGAGCATGAGCTGCATATGCTAATATGATGATGGATATGTTTAATACAGCCTGATGATCAGATGGGTATTATATCAAGAACAGGTCATTCACTGTCTGTGCGTTTTGTGAATGGATGACTCTTGCACTTTAGAACTTTTAGCCTAAATTCTGAGAGAGAGGACACTTTGTTTCACTCGGTAAATGAGGGTCAATTTACGGTCATGCCAATCTTCCGTGTCATGTCCGGCTATTCCCACTTACATACCTCAAGATAGACAGAACAGCAATACTTGGGGAATCAAATTATTTGGGTTAAGAAAAGAAATAAACCTCGCCCATGCCAAGCCCGTGGCCCGTTATAGCATAGCACCATGACTGGCGGGTCTGGTCGTGAGGGGCGCCGGCGACAACCAGGAGGGGTGCGAGGGCGGTTTGCCCCAGACCGATGACTTAATACTGCCAATATTGTATAGTTTATAGTAAAGTATTCTTTACATGTACGTACATTTACTGAAAGCTGCACTGAGGGGTTAACTTAACCCCACAGGTAATTTCATGGAATTAACTGGAGGGGCTGAAAATGAATTCAGGGTTAGCGAACACTTCCAACCCCCCGACAGATTCAATCGGCGTATATATATATATTATATAAATACATATATATATACGAACCACCACCTGTGCTCGTCGGAACTTCTCGATTGCGGCGCTACGGATCTGGAACGCTCTTCCGCCGTCTGTGCGTGCTGCACGCGGCTATATGGTTTTCTCTAAACTTTTAAAGACGCATTTTTCAGCTGTTTGATATGGGCTTCTGACAGACTCTTAAGTGGCGCTTTATAAATGTTTTGTTACATTACATTACATTACATTACATATATATAGCCGATATCCTCCGTCTTACAAATATATGTAGTATGCATGTAAGACAGAGGACCTTTCGATTTTCTCTCATTCCTATCCGTCTATTCAATCTATCTATCAGTCATTCAATCCACCCATCCATCCATTCATCCATCCACCCATCCATCCATCTATCTATCCATCCATCCATCCCAATATCTGTTTGCTGTGTGACTGTCTGAGTCTCTCTGATTTGTCTCTGTATGTCTGTCTGTGTCTGTCTGGCTGTTTGTGTCTACTCCTATTACCCACTGAAGCAACAATTTATCGTGAAATCATGCAAAACATGAAAAATGCAGCAAAACAATTAAACACTTCAGCGTGGCATCGGCGGCGCGCCGAGGAATTATCGGTGGCGGCGGCGCGCCGATCCACAAAATCGGCGGCGGCGGCGTCCAAATAATGTCGGCGGCGGCGCGCGGCGAGGCCGGCGCAGGGCTCTAGTACTGCATCAATTTACCTAAAGCAGAAAGCCTATGATATTTACTTTTTTAAACCTTCTAGTGCATGAGCTCCGGTTAGTGCCGTCAGTATTACCAAATTTCAAGAACGCCGTAAGTGACTTTGTTTCGAGACTTTCGTCTGCACGTGCTACAAGCATGAAAAAGAAACTAAGAGGGCAATGCTTGATTGCATTGATCGCTTTCATTCTGAAATCATGAGCCATCAAAGATCAAGAGACATCACAGAAGTAGCAGCCATATTTGAAGCTGTGCAAGTGAATAGTCCGATATCTGCACTGAAGAAGTGTTAAAAGTGTCCATTCCAAATTGACTACTTTCTTTGATGAAGTTTCTGTTTAATAGAAAACCAATTCTGAGAAGGCATCTGAAAGCAGCAGAGATTAATCTGGAAGAAACCAAAGATTGGGCAGTATTAGAGTTTTGACATTCCTAGCTGAATGGAACTTCATGCTCTCCCAACCATTTCACTAAGCCTAAACATTTTTACAATGTCTTAAGAAATAATTATAATCAGCCAAATTTCCAATTCTTTTTCCTCATTATATAAAATTTGTCAAATGACATTACTGTAGTTATTATTATAGGCTAATTTTCTGTATTCGTCGAGCATAATTTTTTAATAAGGCATAAATGTACAAGCTGCACGGTGGGAGGAGGTCCATGGAGGTGACACCATGAGTTACCATGACACCGACCTTAGTGACGCCTCTACTAAGTATTCATCTCCAAATTTCATATGCTCATCGTTCGTTCCTATGCATCGTTCATATGCGTCACTTAGGCCTGTAATGTTTCTTAAGCTTTGGATACTCCTAATGCCATTAAATTACTCGATTCGCAAATAATTTCACTCTTGCTGTGTCCAAAGCATGAATAGTAGGGCATAGCAAGAAATATGTTTTGGTTAAAAATGAACTTTGGCACAATCAGAAAGGTTGCTCCTGTTCCTAAACATACGTATTAAAGAAAGATTGCATCAAATTTATGGCATCTAACTTTGCCGCCGAGCAACCAAAGTTTCGTCTACTTTCGCAGTTGAAAACCATGGCAAAAAAGACATGAACTGTGGAAATACCTTATTAAAAATGGCGCTAAAACTAGAAAGAAAAGTTCCTGCCCCGTAGCCCTATATGGGCGTGCTTCCGAGTTGCCGAAAAATCAGCTACCTGTAATTGCAAATGTCATGCAGTTTTACATGATTGGAAAATCAGAACATTCAAAAACAACTCCGACGTCAAAATTGCGAAGGAAGTTGCTACAAATGTCACTGATGTCTGAATTAAAGCTGGAATTCCCACTATCACCTTAAGATCCACGGAACACAAGTTGGAAGATTTGCATAAAGAAATAAGGAATGTGATGAAAAAGAAAGGAGAAAATTAAGAAACAGGCATTAAAGAGCTCAGAGTGAATAGCTCGAAATTGTTTAGGGAAAGCTCTACTGCTTGTCAGTCGCTTGATGTCGTAAAACATTGTCGTAAGTTTCAAACGAATTCATGGAGATTTGCCAGAAATTATTTACAGGTTTTCAGAGTTTGAGTAAAGATCAAAGATTCCTGTATGAAATGTGTTTGGCCTTTGAAAGTGGATCGATTTCAGAAAGTTTAAGTAGCAGAGAGAATGGAAAGATAGCCCACAGTCATTGGCTTACTACTGCTAATAGGTTATTACGCCTTTACGTATCGACATCCCAGCCATCCCAAAGTTTATTTTTTACATTAGCAGAATACATTATCAAAGTATATGCTCCTATTTGGATTGAAATAAAGCTGAAGCCCCAGTGTTATGATGGTGCTACTCATTTATTGAAAGCTATTCATTTATCACGTTCTTACCATCCATTGAGAGAGAGAGAGGTCGTTGATAAATGTATTCAACAGAATGGCTTCTATGGTCATTGGTCACCCAGAAAATATGTTACTGAATATGATGATTGATGAGAGAAAACACATACGAGATCTGGCAGCAAGAAGAATTAAAGTAGAAAGGGAAGCTGATCGTTGTCACTGTAGGAGTTCTGTTGATGTTAGAAAATTCACAATCCCGAATATCAGTTTTGAAGTCACTGACTACTATGAGCTAGTAAAGTGGTTGGATTTTCATAGACGTGACCCTCCTATAACTTGCAAGTTTACGGAAAATGTCCGTGAGGAAGCCATTAAAACTGGCAGTGTGTCAGATCTTGAAAAATACCCTTGCCACACGCAAGCAGTATAGAGCCATGTCAAAGTTGTTACAGATGCAGCAAGGTCAGTTTGTGGAAAGATCGTAGAGAAGTCTTCATTCGAGCAAAGCTCGAATCTCGCAAAAACATAGGCCTACCACAAAAAGTGATTGGAAATCATAATGTAAGTGAAACGTATTGTGTGCTTGTGAAATTTTTGCGAAGTAAACGTAATTAAGGATTACAACTTTGTTGACCTTAACGGATTATTCCATGTATTATGTTCGAATATTGTATTGCTTGTATCTCATTAATGTCAGAATTGTCAAAGAAATTAACTTGTTCTATAAAATCCAGCTTACAATGTTCCTATAATTACTACTGCAGTTAATAAAATAATCAAATTTCAACGGTGTTATTTCGGTACCTCAATAGTCGCATTGTGTGGTATATTGGAATAACTTCAGAGCCATGGCGGCAAAGTTAGGCAGCACATCAGACACATAATTTCTATACCAGACACTATCCTATGCATAGGAGCAACAAATTAATATAAATTATGCCATACATAATCTGTTCTCGTCACTATGGCCTAATGAATAGTGTTGGGCTTTCGGGTCCTCTCAGTTGCTGGCCAAAGCTTTGGAATGCACTGCCCAGTTCTCTTCATTCCGTATAATCGTTATTGTCGCTTAAGTCTAACGGCTTAACCTAAGACTTACCTGTATTATCCACCATAACCTGGTTTCTGGGTTTCCCGTCCAATCGACCAGGCTGCTCCAACGGGCTCAGAGGCGTACGGAGCTGACATGCATGCCGTCCGGGGCGACGGCCCAAAATGCCGCCCTTGGTCACTTAATTTTGGATAGGCTATTTTCTCTAACAGATTGCAGTTTTCATGACGGTCGTCGATCATATTACATAAGCCTACAAATTTATTTTTTGAAGTTGATATAGGCTAAATCCACTGTTCAGTGCGTTTTTAGAATTTCCGTTTCAGCAATAGTCTTCGTTGCAACTTACTGAAATCTACAGATCTATTACTAGATACCGGTAATAAAACGCGAGGCGCGGTGGTGTAGGGGTATGTTCGGTACCTTGCAGCCGGAGGTTGCGGGTTCGAATCTACCTCAGGCCGCCGCGTAGGGACCCTGGGCAAGTCCTTCACTCGCAGTTGCTCATGCGCTTCGGCGTGAAACTCCGATTCAGTGTCCGCGCTGTAGTCGGGAGTGCCTCTGAGTAGAAATCTTGAAGAGGCGCTATATAAATATATGAAATGAATGAATGAATGAAAACATTTTTTTGCATGAGTTGCGACTGTCGCTGACTCACCGCTTCAGTTGTGGAGGTAGAAGAAACAAAATGTATTGGTGCATAGCTGCAGCACCACCTACTTTTGTTTTTTTAGATTTTCTCTGCGCTTCAGCTCCAAATTTTCAGTGTTTTTCAAAATTCAGCTCCACTTAGTTCAGCCTCGTACTCGTTTTCATTCGTAATTAATCAATGAATGAATATTGCGAGTGTCTGTGGTTAATACGAGTGGGCCGAGAGGAACTAGTAATTAACAATAATATAGTATCTCGCAGTAAAACTCTTAAAGTTATTATCTCATTAGTTATAGTTAAACATAATATAGTGCGAACCAAACGGAACCATCAAATGGAAATGAATGAAATAAAGACAGACACCAATTTTTATTTACGAAAAATAATACTATTTAAGATTTAAAAAAAATTGTTTATGTCATAATTTCGCTGAAGCAGAGTAGGCTACAGTGGCCTAATGATTGTGTCCGTTATAAAAGGCAAGACACAGCGCTGCAGCGCTGCATTCCTCATACTAATAACCGTTATTCTGCTGTAGCTAAAGTGACAGTGCAAACAGGGCTACTGCTACGTGCGTAGTAGAAGTTTCCCTTTTAATAACAATTAAAATCAAATTAAGCGATGCGTTTTATTTACTGGATTATTTGGATTATAGATAAATAATATAATAAGATCCTATTTAATAAGCATTACAAAGAAACGGCTTCCTTTTCTACAATTAGGCCAAACTTTTGTGTTTAACGTAGACCTCTCAGTGATGTCGCCCCTAACTAAAGGAGGCTTAGGGGCGGTATCGGACTTGACCAAAGTGACGGCTTCTTCCTTTCCTTCCTTCTTTTTCTACATTTCTTTCTTTCTCCTCTACTTTTTAAATTTTGTTTATCCAATATCCAATCTTTTATTGTTTTCTTCAACCCGATTTTGCCGCCCCTGCACAAGTGCCGCCCGGGGTGGTTCGCCCCTTGCCCCCCTTCGGTACGCCACTGAACGGGCTATGATTTTTACTTTAAGTGCTCACTGACTGATGCCTTGTGCATTACGATAACGGCGCTATAGAAGTCATTATATTAGGCAAGATTAATCTGTCAGAAATTGTGGACTGGTTCGAAATACATTTTAAAAAGGAATATGTTGACTAGACTGAGAAAGTGGAAATCGAACAAGCAAACGTACATCTGTGTCGTTCATTGATTTGATGACTGTTGAAAGAGTTCTCAGTTTCCACCCCTTTTCATTGACACTGTCATCTCCGCCAATTCCAACCTTGTAAAACCAGACGTTAGCGCTTCGCTGATGATCCTTCGCTGACATACTGCAAGTCAAGAAAAAGCAATTTGATATAACAGCATTTATTGCGGTATTTAGGCGGAGAGGTTTAGGCATTGGCAACGGACCGCGACTGATCGCGGAAGGCTAATAATATGACACAGTGTGTATGGGAGTAACAAGAAATTGAGAAAAAAGGATTTGCACAACAGATATACGGGAGCAATAATAAGAAAGCGTCACAGATTGAGATTCGTCAGATGGCAGGTGAGAGATACAGTCGGTGAAGAGTTGGTTTAATGTCAATTTATAACAAAGTTTTGCGCAGTCTCAATCAATCAATATTCGTTTATTGAAAATAATGAAGCTGACACAGCCGCAACTTAATCTATATTAAAAGGTCTAAACAACTGAATTGAAAGAAGTGGGTCTGAGCATTACATCTGGCACAAAAAATTCTATTAGCCGACTTTGAATCTTCTACTCGTGGTTTCGATATAAAGAGAGTACTCCAGAAAAGACTCATCAGTGTAATTCACGACACTTGTATCAGATAGGTCATCTTTTGCCTAACCAGCTATCAGATAGCGATACTTCGCCATCTATCAGATAGGTCTTCTAAGCCTATGATGCTGCCTTTCTATGAATTCTTATTCTTCTGTATACATTTCTGTATTGTATTCTCTTTGAATGCAACAGTAACAGTTTGATTACACACGATTGTTATAGATACACTGTCGATGATGAGAAGCTAAGATGATTGCAACAACTTCAAGAACCCTTATTCTAAACTTCTCAAAGATAATACTTAGTGTCTACGGAACCCTAGACATGACAGTCTAATACAAAATGCCCAGTCTATTCTGCTAGCGTTTCTTCTGCAATACTGTTCACTGAGTACTCTTCCCGACTGTCTGACCCCTAACTCTACCTAAAACTGCCTTACTTATCCCCAGTCTTTCGGTAGCGCTTGGTAAAGGTAAAATCGTAATTGGTCAGTCAAACCTTACCTACATATACTAACCTATAAACTAGTTCCTTCAAGTGAGGACGGGACCTTCCAGAAGATGCTGGAATCTAACATCTGGAGTTCATCTATTATCTGCCTCGAATTATATGAAATTCTTGAAGCAGTCTGCCTACGAAGACGGTACACCAGCGCTCTTTGGAAGTCGATGGTAGATTACAGTGATAACTCTTTCATTAGAACTTATTACCTGTCCTCTTCTTTCCGATCCTGTAGGCGCCATGACTTGCTGTTTCTATATTAGCCTACTGGTATATGTCTGCGATCAGTAGGTTACATGGTTAATGCAGGCCTAGATTCAGTTGTCAGAATTCTCACTGGCTATGTAAAGCTAGTTACTTTACATTACCTTCAAACACCTATATACTCAAATTTACTGTGTGATACTTGTTAGAAACCCATTTTGCTCGCTTTGGAAGCTAAAATATACGTAGAAAATTAGTTTAGTTGGTGACTCTTAGCTTAGAGATACCGCAATTCTGAGTTATGTATTTAAAATCTCGTTTATTATATTAAATTACTTAACCAAAGAAGGACCCGTATTTACGACGAAGCAGCAAAAACTCGTCAGATATACCTTGGATCGAAACACCTAACAGTACAATTGAAGTTGGCGGATACGGCATCATCAAAACTGAAATCGTTGTTTATACTGAAAACAAATATAAAAACCAAATAACCACAAATCAAGCATAACCTGTGTAATATTAGCCTCAGGGACGTAGACAGTCAGTGACGGCCCATTCGAATGAAATGAAGCTAAGCATTTTAAGATAAGCAATTATCGATATAGAACTCGACATAGATCGAATAATTTGATAACGTTTTAGGCAGCTGCTTCCTTAACCTCAAGGCAAAAGGGAGCAACAGAGGAGTCTACATTAGAGGTCTGCGGGTATACCCGTACCCGCGGGTCGGGTACGGGTCGGGTAGGCATTTCACGAGTCGGGTCGTGTAGGGTAGGAGCCTTACGGGTACGGGTATACCCGATTCTACCCGTACGGAGGTGAAATTTTTGGGTTACATTTAATACTGAGTCTTGCACCTTCAAAAACTTACCATAGCGGGTGGTATTCTGTGTAAGTACCATATGCTTGTGCTGAGGTATGTCCGTGCGCCTTAGTGAACTTGTCATTTATTGATAGATGTCCAAATAACAGTTACAAAGTGCTTGTTAGCATTACTTACTACTACTACTACTACTACTACTACTACTACTACTACTACTACTACTACTACTACTACTACTACTACTACTACTACTACTACTACTACTACTACTACATGAATAAAGAGAGAGAAGAAGAGAGAACAGGAAGAAATAGAGGGAGATAAATAAATTGAGAGAGAGAGAAATTGAGAGAGAGAAATTGAGAGAGAAAGAGAGAAAAATAGGGAGAGCGACAGAGAGAATAGGAAGAGGAAAATACAGAGAGAAATATAGAGAAATGGAGAGAAATATACATGGAGAGAGAAAATAATTGAAAGAGAAAGACAGAGAGAAATAGGGAGAGACATTGAGAGAGAGAGGACAGAGACAGAGAAATAGAGAAACACGTGTATATATATATATTATATGTGTGTATATAGTTCTGAACTAGTGTGGGCAGCTTTGGTATCTAAATAGCTGATAACATAAGCATTCTTTGACCAATGTAGTCGAGTAAGAACAATGGTGGAAGGACTCAGTCAGGAAGGAAAGGAGGATCCTCCGAACCTTATTTCTCTGGACCAGTTCAAGGTTTCAGAATTAAGATTATGTGATTTGTGCATTTTGTGACCGCGAACACGCAAACACGCGTAATTTCTTCAAGAATCTTGACCTGCCAGATTCCTTCCTGGAAGTCAACCCGGAGGTCTTGCTAACAAATCCAGACTATCCTCAAGCAGAAGATGGTGTTCGAGCTTCATGCTGTTGACGATACTGCAGAACGAGGATTGGCACTGATGCAAGAATACAATGATTTGCTGACAAAAGATTTGCTCTTCCTGTCATCAAGGAACACCGCAAGCTGTACCACGATAGCCACAATGCTACTGTCCTCCAGCTACTGCTTCGGACCATACTGCTGGGACTGGACTCAAAAAGCAGCATGGATCTGTAATATGAACTACACATAGTAGAATGCGCTATTGTGCTTGACCATTTACACTATACTGCACTGCATTCGAATGATTGATCATATAATATCGGAAGCCTTTTGTTTGTGCGATTACAGGAAATAAGCAAAAATTTCAAGTGGATTGAGCATACCCTAAACATTGACCAATATTAAAGAAATTTTATACCAAGTAGTTTCTACCAAGGAAGAACCTATTTGGAGGGTGGGACGGTGGAAATTTGAAAGTTTGAAAATAAGGACCACCCTAATGTAAGTATTTAATTGAAAGAGTCAAGTAACACTATATCTTGCAATTCATTTCTACAGTGTATTTTGGCCTGAAAATAGTGTTTCAGTTGAAAGGTGAGTACTTACACAATGGTGATTCAAAAAGCTGGGTGATTGTGGTTTTGGTTAGCACAAAGGGTGCTCTTTAGGCACTAGAAGGGGCTTTGACATACGTGTCGGGTACCCCCTTTCGATTCTTCTAGCACTACTTCAGGAGGTCTTTGCCTCTGCAGAGATAACAGAGCATAGGCGCCATTTAAATCATCTACTGAAGCTGCAGGAACAGGATTTGCTAACTCTACACCGGAATCTGGTCTATGTATAAAGATAGAGCCCTCCCTAGTGACAGGGCCTGCACCAAGGCCACCCCCGGGGTAATTCAGGTCCTCACCACTACTCCTCAACTGTACCAGGGATGCGCCGGAGTGTAAGGTGACAGGACATGTGCCTGCGGACTTCGGGTGGAAGTCAACCCGCTCCTCCAGCGAATCAGGGTTCTTCTGAATTGGGGACCCAGCCTTTCGAGGAGATCCAGGGTAACCCAGGTGCTTACCAGGCTCCATACTATCCACCAAGGACCTTAGCTGCAACAGCTCTGCCTCCAGTGACTGATTCCTAGCTGTCAACCTTTGCATTGAACTTAAATTGCTACTACCGGGGAGGACTACACTGCCTATCCCCTTGGCTATGCCCCTTGCATTTCCATCTTCTTCCTCATCAGACATGAAATCAGACATTACTACAGTCGGACTAGCCAATAACTGAGGTTTTATTTAAAGACAGATTAAATCAACAGCGATGTACAGCAATTCAGAACTGCGATTTGCAGTATCGATCTGTTACAAATATGATTAATTTCAATCAAGTAAACCCAAATCAGAATTAACTTAACAAACTGACTGGCTGTGGCCAATAGCAACATAAATCAAACCCCGTGTCACTCTATTCAATCATAAAAGGATTTAGAAGAGTTATTGTGCTCATGCGGTGCTTACTTAAGGGCGGCCATTTGCAATTTCTTATCGGGCGGGAATAGAGCTCAGTTCTTCTCGCTCAAACAACCTAATCTCGGCGCTATAGCAATTGTCAACGATACCACCTCAGTCTTGCGGACAAGATCCACAAACTGGAATATACCTCGTATCGCATTAAACACAAATGCCTATATCTAGGTTACAAGAAACCACAACGCCCAAAATAATGTCACCCGCCATCAGGCATCTACCAAGAAGACAAAGAAGACGGAAGTACGTCACCAAAAACAGAGCACTGAAGCCCTACGTGACCTATTTCTCTGCAAGGTCATTGGCGGGTTCAACATCCATCAGAACTAGGACAAGGCCTGGTTTTTAGAAACCCTTCTATTCAATTGGCCTATCTACTGCAAACGGGTTACCAAAAAGGCTGGATTCTTACACCTGCACGAGTCAAGTAACACTATATCTTTCAATACATTTCTACAATGGATTTGGCTTGATTATATTGTTAAGTTTTAAGGGTTACCACTGTGAAGATAGTGATTGAAAGAGATGGATGATTGTCATTTTGGTAAGCACGAGGGATGCTCTTTAGGCCCTAGAAAGGGCTTTCAGATACTTAAACGATAAGTATTTATTTCTAGGGTCAAATAACAGTATTTCTTGCAATGTATTTGTACAATGGATTTTGGGTTCAGAAAAGTGGTATGTTTCACGGGTTACCACTTAGAGAAAGGTCATTCAGGCAGACGGATGTTAGCACTAAGGTGCTCTTTAGGCTCTAGGTTAGGCTTTCACATACTTAGACGATAAGTGTTTCATTTAAAGGATCAAATAACAGTATCTCTTGCAATGCATTTGTACAATGGATTTTGGATTGACAATTATGGTAAGT
Source organism: Aporrectodea caliginosa (assembly GCA_020284085.1). Taxonomy (NCBI): domain Eukaryota; kingdom Metazoa; phylum Annelida; class Clitellata; order Crassiclitellata; family Lumbricidae; genus Aporrectodea; species Aporrectodea caliginosa. The sequence goes on from JACEVL010000873.1 coordinate 111,015, forward strand.
TCAAAGGGCTGCCACTTAGAGAATGGCAACTGAAAGACGTGGGTGACTGGCGTTTTCGATAGCACTAAGGATCCTCTTTGGGCCCTAGAGAGGGCTTTTACATACTAAAATGATCAGTATTTAATTTCATTAGTTAAATAACAGCATTTCATGTTCAATGGATTTTGACTTGACAATACTGTAAATTTCAAGGGATACCACTAGCACTGAGAGAAGAGTGATTGAAAGAGATCGGTGATTGGCGTTTTGGATAGCACTGAGCACTTTAGGTACTTGAGAAAGTTTTCACATACTTACAGGAAAAGTATTTCATTTCAGTGGTTAAATAACAGTATTTCATGCTAAATGTGGCCTAATGCATTTCGGCTTCAGAATCATTGTAAGTATGAAGGAGTACCACTGAGAGAACAGCGGATGAATGAAGCGGGTGTCAACAGCGTATTCCACGGGTGCATATTTCGGGATTTGCATGGCAACAGAAAGTTTAATAGTCGGGTCGCATTAAAAGAAATCCTTGGACGACCCAGAAAAAATTGGCAACAAGCTGGAACAAAAAAATAAATAAAGATAAAATATTAATGTATGTAAAAAATGGTCCTCAGCCCCTCAGTTCTCACGATGGGGTTTTATATAAGGGAAATTTGAAAGTATAAAATTTTGCATGGCTATTTGAGCGCTGTACCTCGAATATTTTTGTTTACGATTAGTGTTTACGGTTACGCTTTGTAGAAATAAACTATAGGGCCTACAATGTTGTTTTTCGATGCTAGTGGTTACAATTTCAACCTAAGATCTGAAATTTATAATATAAAGTGTGTTAGCATGTCTTTCGTGCTTTCTCAGGATTCTTATGTGTTCTGTCACATGCTGTGCAGTGATGACGCTAGCGCGAAGCCTGTCCGAGTTCTAACAGGACGTGAGAAGTTCAGGTCAAGTAGCATCAAGCGGGGTCATACCGACTTAACTTGACTGAATATTTATTATCTGCGCCACATGTAATTAATGTTCACGAGTCTAAGGAGTCTTGCCGAAAGCTGTAAATAAATGAAGCGAGCATTCAACAAAAACGTGGGGCATGTGCTGTCGACTCGGAAAGTAAATGCAAAATCATGCGCTCCTGCGGCTCCTTTCTAGGAGAGTTTGATTGGAAACAGAACTGTTTCATTTGTGGTAAACCTGTTGTTGTTCGAAAGCCTGATAAGAGTACCAAATGGCGTAGTGTACAAACACTGAGTAGGCTATCAAGGACAGTTTTTTAAATTTTTATGGAAAACGTCAAGATCAGTTGGCATTCGTGGTACAGGGTCGCATAGAAACTACAGGTGATTTGCCTGCAGCTGAGGCAATTTACCACATGAACTGTTGTCGTGACTTTTCTAAGATTGAAAAGGTTCACCAGGAATCTGAGCCCAGCAGTTCGGGTAGATCTGCCGGTAGACATGTTTGACAAGATATGTTTGAAAACTTTAATGCTATGTGTGATGCGATTTATTATTTTGATTGTGAATGGTGAAAGGTTAGTATGTCCGATGACCCTGAGAAGGTTACAGTGGGAAACAAATTCAGAATCTGTTACAGAAACCTTTTGTAGATGATTTGTTTTTTGCGAATGTGCCTTGACGTAGGAAAGTCATTTGTTTTGCAATATGGCAAGCCATTTAATAAACAATAAATAGTATGCTGGACATGACTCTGACACTGATAATGAGAGTGTACGCATTGTTCAGGTTACGGCAAAGCTTGTTAAAACTGGCATTTGTGAAAATCTATTTGAAACTGATCATTACCTCACTAATTAATATATGGAAGACAAAGATAAAGTCAAGCAGTGTGTGCCATTTTTGTTACAAACATTTCTAGAAAGTATTGTTGGTGATGAAATTAAACAGATTGTCATAGGTCACTTCAATAATAATTATATTCGTTTATTGAGAAAGACAGCTCTGATTGGCACACCGCAGTCACTGCCAGTCAGGTACAATGTCATAGAGTTTAGAGAAATAATAGGTGTTTAGTTTTACTCATTGTGCAGCTGACCATAACGTTTGAATGAGGACTGGGCATTGTCATTGAACACTAGCATAGAGGACTCTAGGTATGAAGTTTTTATTGTCTTGACTGACAGCCCATACGTCTGGGCCGGAAATTTTAGCATCTCTTGGCCTCCAGAGGGAACAGGCTATGTAGGACGTGGAACTCGTTCTGGATCACTGCCTGAAGTAATCCGTGATCCGCCCTGGTCGCCATCTCCTCAAAGGTCAGCGAATTCACCGGGAGAAACCCCAGTCATTGTACAAGCAAGCTGTCCTAGATCTGTTATATCACCTGCTTTATTGGGTGTTGGTGTCACTGTTGATGACATGGTTGGCTCTAAGACACTTGTTCAAATGTTGGCTCATCTAGGGCTGTCTATGACAGTTGACGAGGTGAACAAAGACAAGTGCTCAGTCAATTTTACAGTCTGCTGAGGATGATCTACCAGCTACTAGTCCAACAGATTTCATGCAATGGTCTGCAGACAATGTTGACTACAACATTGTGATGCTAGACAGTTTGGAAACCTTTCACGGGATGGGAATCATTTCTATGTCAGTAACTGACAATTCTTTAGACCCTCAGACAAATTTAGTGAAAAGTCTGTTAAACATCTGTTACGTGTTAAAGTTTCTAACATGGTCTGTTACTGTTGAAAATTAGGTGGTATTTTCGAGTAGAGGCAGATCCAAGACTGAATTGGTCAGGTTTCATGCAAGACATTGGTCCACTTTTGCCTCCTGGTGACATCAAGTTCTCCAACCGAGCAATATCCAACACTGCGCCGCGTCTCTGGAACGATCTACCTCCTGAATTCCGCACTTTTCGGTTCCTACACCATCATCGCCACATCATCCATCATCTGCCTCAGGCTCCTCTATCCATCACCCCCAAGGATTTCCACTCGAAACTAAAGTCTCTGCTTTTCAAGAACTCTTTATCCTGACTCATCTGATCCTGTACCTTCCAATCCTCGACCTAAAAGACACCCGCCTTAACATCTGCTGTGCCTCTCTGATCCCCTGGAAACCGGACTCGGACCTCCTCGGACTACTCTTTTGGACGGTTTACGTTCAAAACCGCGATCACAAAACCGCGATCGTCAAAACCGCGATCACAAAATAGCGATGCACAAAACAGCGACTGCATATAATAGCGATCATCAAAACAGCGATTTCATTCGAAGATTGCCTTATTTAATGTACGTTGATTGGTCGTGAGATGCGAACCTAATTAGCATTAATTATTTTACTAAATCATTTGATGTTGTTTTATTGAGAGCGTTGATTGGTCCTGATTGCGAATTAATTGAATTTAAAATGTTAATTAATCATTAGAAGTCTTTGGAGTTGAGCGGCATCAAGGAACAGTATTATAGTTGTATACATTTCAAAGGAGCAATTAACGTTAGCCTAATTATTTTAATTAATCATTAGAAGTCTTTGGAGTTGAGCGGCATCAAGGAACAGTATTATAGTTGTATACATTTCAAAGGAACAATTAACGTTAATTATTTTAATTAATCATTAGAATTTTTTGGAGTTGAGCGGCATCAAGGAACAGTATTACTATATAAGACAGCAGAAATCAAACTTCTTATTACAGTAGTGCTAGAACGTCGAGAATGCCACTTGAATTCATTAAAAGTAATAAGGGTCGTGATCTGTTGTTGGTAGAAGGTTATACTTTTCGACGCGAAAAAGAAATAAAGGGGAAAAAGCACTGGAAATGTACTGATTATACCCACTGATCAACAAGCATTTTGCTGTTGGGATTCTAACACCTGTTCCTAACTAAATTTAATATGCTGATTCCAAATCCGGAAACCGTTTTTGTCTATCACGTCCAGTTTTTAAGTTATAAAGTTTCTCGGATTCTTTAAGTTTTATATGCCTACATTAACACTGCGCAACAAAAAAAATATTTGTTGTTTGCTACTCAGAACTTTTTAACTGTTCTTGGCTAAATTTTGGGCGCTGATTTCAAATATGAAATCGAAATTTCGTCGCATGAGAAGTAGACTGTTCTATGCGCACTTTTGGTGAAACGGAGAAAATCGAAAAAGAAAGTTTAGCGACTTAGAATTTAGTACTGAAAACTCTTTTGTGGGACAAAATAGAGAAAGAATGTTTAGAAAACATTTATGTGGATATCGGCAATTTTAAGCAATCACGACGATTGAAGCCTCTTGCATAAGAAAACATAATTTGAAGGCAACTTTTGGAATTTGTTCAAATAGAACAAAATATTACAGAAATAGCTCTATACAATTAAATGTTATGATGATTCGTCATTACATGGAACATTATAATTATTAGCGAAATGAATTATGACTGTCGCTGTAATTATTTATAAAAGTACATTATATAATAATTCTAGAGAAAAAGCTATTTTTGTAATATCATTTTTAACTGTGATACTTGCTATCATTGTATAGGCCCTATATGTGCATTATTTTCGAATTAATCTCTCCATTTTGTCTCTTTATGTAATATTTTTTGATTATCCTTCTGTAACGGAACACGCTTACTATTATAATGTTCTATATGCATGTGCGAATCACAGTTTGCCGTTCAGACCACGTGACCGTAATAGAACACGATAATCCTGAACCATGTGTATTATAATCAAGAAACATCGTGTTCTGTAATATCCACGTGATAAAATCTCTGGAATATAATTGGTTGTGGTTCACATAGAATATTATAATGCCTATCAGTGGGTAAGAATATGCAAATAGAATAAAATACTTCTGTTCTTTTCCCAGCAAAGGCACCATTTCAACAAGCGCCATTTTGCACAAAGATAGAACAAATTACCCTGAATCGGACAGTGTGTCTAACTCCAATGTAAACAAAACTGCAGATAGAACACTATAATTCTCATGCGACGATTTGTCTAGCACGTCAGGTTTATTAGGTACGCATAAGTGAGGTTCTACACAATTGCGGATTCTCAACTCATACTATCAGTGAAAACACAGTTTAAAAAATGTATGAGGCATTTGCTTTTGTGCTTGCTCTCAACTAAATTTTGGATGCTGATTTCAAATATGAAATTGAAATTTGGCTAGCACGTCAGGTTTTTGAGGTACGCGTCGCATAGTTCATACTGCAAATGTACCGCATTAATTTTCGGTTATGTATAACCTCACTGATGCGTACCTAAAAAACCTGACAAGCTAGCCAAATTTTGATTTCATATTTGAAATCAGCGTCCAAATTTTAACTAAGAACAAATGTGAAAGCAAATGCCTGGCATTGTGTGATACAGTTTTGATACTTTGCTTTCGCTTACAGTATAGGCCTATATGAGCTGAGAATTCGCAATTGTGTAGAACTTCACTGAAGCGTAGCTGAAAAACTAGACCTGCCATCCAAATTTCGATTTCATATTTGAAACCAGCATCCAAAATTTAGCTAAGAACAAGCACAAAATCCTATTCTTCATACATTTTTAATATGAGTTGAGAGTTCGCAATTGTGTAGAACCTCACCTATGCGTATACCTAAAAATCCTGACGTGCTAGCCAAATTTCGATTTCATATTTGAAATCAGCGCCCCAAATTTAGCTAAGAACAGTTCTAAAGTTCTGAGCAGCAAACAAAAAATATTATTTTGTTGGTCAGTGTTATGATAGATTTAAATGTCGCGCTCTTTGCCATACCGAGGGTCAAGATATTGTGACAGTGTCTAATCACAATCATGTTCCTGATGCTGCAAAAGTGGAAGTGAGAAAGACGATGGAGAAGGTCAAAGCTAAAGCGACGACAACACAAGAGTCTACTCATCAGATTGTCGCAGGAACACTTAGAGGCACATCGACAGCCGTCGCCGGTCAGCTGCCTCATGTTCGCTCCATCAAGCAAACCGTCAGAAGAGCGCGTCGCCATGATGGCGTTCCTTTGGCGAATCCGGCGAACATAGATGAATTGGTTATACCAGATGTCTACAAGAAAACGATGAAAGGAGACGATTTTCTGAAGTACGACAGTGGTTCTGCTCCTAATCGCATACTCATCTTCACAACATCAGACAATTTGAAGTTGATGTCAGAATGCCCGAATTGGTATGCAGACGGTACATTCAAGTGTACACCTCCGCTATTTAATCAGCTCTACACCATCCACGCTGTTAAGTACAGCTCTGTCATTCCAACTGTCTTCATTCTGATGACAGACAGATCGACGAATAGCTATGTTCGAGTTCTAACGGCACTCAATCAACTTAAACCAAATCTTCAACCGAAGTCGGTGATGACAGATTTCGAACAGGCTGCTCTTCTTGCATTCAAAACAGTCTATCCAGGTGCCGAACAACGTGGGTGTTTGTTTCACATGGGTCAATGCATATGGAAAAAAATTCAAGCGAAGGAAGAGCTTCGACAAAGATATACCTCTGATCCAGAATTTGCATTGTGTGTAAGGCAGATTCTGTCGCTTGCCTTTGTACCAGTAAGCGACGTGGCTGCTGCCTTCGATGCTCTCTTGGAATCAGCCTTCTTCACCGATAATGGAGATATAATTCGAGACCTCGTCATCTATTTTGAAGATAACTGGATTGGTAGACCGGCAAGAAGAGGTGGGCGAAGTGCTCCATTGTTCGCTCATGCACTAATCGACACATATTGGACTACCTTCGTGGAATTGGACATAATTTAAGTCTTCAAATGTAACATGACACATTTGTTATAATTATGTATACTTCGTGATACATTTAAAACTTTCTATAATAAATCTAGGCTACTTCTAGAAATATACTTCGTGATACATTTAAAACTTTATATAATAAATCTGTGAAATCGACCGTAGACCGTTTAAGTCTTCAAATGGGTTTACGTTCAAAACCGCGATCACAAAACCGCGATCGTCAAAATCGCGATCATCAAAACAGCGATTTCACCGATACATTTAAAACTTTCTATAATAAATCTGTGAAATCGACCGTAGACCGTTTAAGTCTTCAAATGTAGGCTAACATTACACATTAATTTTTGTTATGATTATGTATACTTAAAACATTCTATAATATAATTATGTATACTTAAAACTTTCTATAATAAATCTGTGAAATCGCTGTTTTGATGATCGCTATTATATGCAGTCGCTGTTTTGTGCATCGCTATTTTGTGATCGCGGTTTTGACGATCGCGGTTTTGTGATCGCGGTTTTGAACGTAGACCCCCGTGCTTGACGAGCAGTCGAATAGTCGCTTCAGATTGCGTGAGCGCTCACTTCGTTTTTGTATTTTGGTTTTAATTTAATTTCTTTCGGTTATTTTGGGATATTTATTTTTATCTTATAATTTCTTATTGTATGCGAATCGTTACAGCGTCATAAATTAAACATCCAGGTAAGAGAAGTGATAAAATACGCAAAGATACACGGCTAGCGCCATCATGGATGAAATACGCTAAAATACACAATTTACCGGGATTTATCAAAAATAATTGCTTAAATTGGAGCAGGATTCATGAGAAAAATGTTTATCATCAATCCAGCGTCCATTTCAAATGACCAAGTAGGTGTTTCCGACGTTGAAATAATTTAGCAACCTAAACTTCTCTTAAGGAATTTAGCAACCTAAACTACGGGATTACCTAGTTTAGCGTCGTATGATATTAGGCCTATTTGCATGGGTTCGACGTTTGCGAAAACAGGTTGGATTGACGAAACGATATCTTGCTAAATAAAAGTCGGATTGATGAAAATAATGTTCTCCTAAAGAGAAGTGGGACTGATGAAAAGAATATTGCTTAAATAGAAGCTGGATTTATGGAAAATAATTCATAATTAAATAAAAATTGTTTTGATGAAAAAATAATTTCTGCTTAAATAGAAACTGGACTGATGAAACGAATGTGTGCCTAATGGAAGCTGGATCGATTAGAAGAATTCTCGCCAAAGTAGAAGTTGGATTGATGAAAAATAATAATGCTAAAATGGGCTAAACACTTAGAATGAAGTTCAAAGTTTCCTCGTTATTACGCATATTATTAAGTCAACCCCCCCAGAATACTGGAATAATGAATACTACCTGGAGCTGGTGGAGTTTATTTTTTAGTAAGAAATGGCTTCTATTGCGCCCACTACTTGTGTTGAGGTGTCGTCCCTCTGCAAAAAGCAGCATCAGTCGCCTATTTTGGCAGGATTCCATATGCCTTAGTACCTCTTCTTCGTGGTTCAGATATCTTTTGAAATCTTTCACCCAGCTTGTCGCCGATTGCTTCAAAGTTCTTGAGAAACAAGTCAAGATGTGAATGGAAGAAGTGAACCTTTAAAGTTTAAAGACACCCTGCAGCCAAGCTTTTCCTAGTTCTCGAGAAAATCTCAAATGAACTGACGATAGTTTCCTCTTTATTGTTCCCCAGGAAACTCTTGCCCACACATGTAAATGATTTCCATGCAGCGTGCTCCTTCCAGTGCAATATTTCTTCAAAGTCAATATCATTCAGTAGCTTCCTAATCTTCGGACCAACGAAGTTACCTTCTTACCCTAAACTTATTCAGTAAGGCCCACATAGCATGCAATGCCATAGGAGTAGAGAAAATGTATGAGGTGGGGTGAAGCTATTACTTGTGACCGATTCAGAAATAAATCCCGAATAATTGGCGTTTATTCAGCATTTTCCTGGCGCCTAGTTGACCGAAAACATGAGTGCTTCAAATTTGGGGGCACTTGCCCTCTGACTACCGCCTCCTACTCGCATGTGCAATGCAGCACACATGAAAGTCCCACTTAATGTCCTGATTACCAACATGACAGCCAAAATATAAGTAGTAGGCTTGCATCAAAGTCTCTGGTAAACAACGACTGTCAGATATTATAATAATGTCAGTTGTCAACACATAGCATAATTTATGTGGTAAATTAATAAACCCACATCACTGTTCTTTTTCCATTTTCGCAAAAACATTTACTGTAAAACTAATAGCAAATGTTTTACTACAGTATAATTAACAGAAATTAGGTTAAGTGACGTGTTCTGTCCCACTTCCTCTCAGAAATAAGTAAGAAGTGCTGGAAACCATAGCAATTAAAGAATCTCTACAAAAATGACATTTATTTGACTAAAATATTAATGACCTATAACATAAAAATGTGACGTCATGGCATTTTTTACAGCCCAGATCTTAAATCAGCAGCCAAAAGTGAATAAAAGGCAGCCAACATAGTTCATGTTATAAGAACCTTGTAGACTTATTTAGTTTCAGTATAATAGCACTTTGTAAATCATTAACATACTAAATAAATAGTAAAGGACCCAGAACTGAGCTCTGGGGACCCCACACTTAACCTCAAGCTTAGTAGAGTAAGTTCCATTAATCGAAACATATTTCTTTCTATTACTTAGGTAGTTAGTAAACCCGTTTATGGGTGTACATCTACCTCTAATTTCATAGTATTGCAATTTGTCTAACAGTGTTTTATGATTCACAGTATCAAAAGCTTTAGCTAGATCCAAGAAGATACCATCTGCTAGTTTACAACCATCAATATTCTTGCTTATCCAGTCAATGAGTTTCAGGAAGCCATCTTGTAGAGAATTTCTTACGGAAGCCAAACTACTCACCTCCAAATACCTTATTTGTAGTTATAAATGACAATAGCAGGTCATGAATTAACTTAAAAAATCTTAAACAGCGGTGACATAGCTGAAGTTCGTCGATAATCAATCACCTGTAGTTTATCACCCGATTTAAAAGCAGAGACTATAATGCACAATTTTATCTGGTCGGGGAATATTAATAAAGATAAAGAGTTACTGGAAAAATACTAGCTAGGATGATTGGGATTTCCGAGGAACAAGTCTTGAGTGCTATCATAGGGATACAATCAGGACCTGAACTTTTAGAGAAATCTAAGGAGGCGATAAATTCGGCATATAGAATATGATGGAAAAAATAGATGGAATTGGAAACAGGAGCTTTTAGGTAATCAGTATAGCCTACCGAGACTGGGGGGTATCTTAGGTGCGAGTTGGGGTCCACATTACTGAAGTATTGGTGAAACCTGTCAGCGGTATTTTTGTCTCAGTATAATTTTCCCCAGGACCCATAATTTACTTAATGGTATCTTTATACGTATTTGTTACAGTTATTATATTTAGGGTTTTCCAAATCTTATGCGCTGTTTTTGTGGAATTCCAATTTATTTGTCTAGTAATTTTTTCGGAGAGTGTTGAGTGTTTATTTCTATAATTATGTTTAAAATCTTTGGTACGGGGTGGTAGTTTTGCTGGGCTATTTGTATATTTTCTATAATTATAGTCGGGTTTCTTATTAATGGATTTTGTTAGGGCTCTAGTCCTCCGGGTGAGATCGCGTTCCAGACTGGGATTATATCTCATTAAAATTGCGGACAACTGCAATTCAGTATATGATTAAACTGTCTTAAAAATGCCCCATACGAGGAATTCACGTCAGCATCTGTATGGACCTTATCGAAGTTTTGGGCAGAGATAACTTTTCAAAACATTTCTAACGACAGGTGAAACGTTTCTTTTATATCGGTTGGGTCCAAAGTTGAGTAGGCTGCCATTCCAATCGGAAAGTGATCAGCTACATCAGTAATCCAAATAGTACAAAGATAAGCCTCACTACAATGTGCATTGGTGATAATGTTATCGATAAGGGTCGATGATGATTGGGTGATGCGAGTTTGTTTGTTTATCAAAGGGTAAAATTCCTGGCTCAGTTGAACATTTAGAAATACACCCGTATCATGATGTATGCCACAAGTTAGTAGAATAATGTTAAAGTCTCCCAACAAGTAGTAAGTTTTGTTTCCTCATGTAGGCCTAATACATTTAGCAGGCTGTCAAAGGTTTCGTTAGATAAGTCCAAAAAAACATTCGTATCATTGGGATCAGAGGATCAGATCTAATTATAACTGGAGAACTGCATTTCATTTAGCTAATTAGGGTTTCGAATGAAGGTCGGCATTACGCATGGATAAGAGTACGCTCCATTCGGTCTTCGTCAACATGAAATTGCTTAACAACATAGGTCATTTTAAGGTTAGAATCCAGAAGAAGCCCAACCCCAATTGTTCAATTCTGGAAATATAAAACTCAGTAGCAGTAATTCACAAGGGTAAAGAAGAAGCATTTTATATGTTTCCATTGGTTGCACAATAGTCAAAAGACCGCAATACGCAATATATTTTAAGGCACAATGAACAGGATTGAAAAGTAGAATCCGGGGTCAGAGGTAGCCTAGCCATAATTTCAGGAGTGTTTTCAATTAATCTCAGGTTATGAGGAGAACAATTTTACTAAATCAACACACTCTCAATGACTAACCATACCACATGTAGGCCCAAGTGTACTTTATCGAGCATTGAAAGTAAAAATTAAAAACGTTAAGAAAATGACAAATGAATAAGTGATTATTAAACAAATTAAAAATAGTAAAGTTTAAGTTACTTGAAGCATAATCAAGATTTAGTTATTCCACAACAGACGGCTGTTTCCTGAAGTCGTATTCAAAACGATTCAAAAAGAGCACCCTGCTCCGCACTCATCATTTTTAATAATAGTGAACAGAATTGCAATGAAGTATAGCTTGCTTTAGCATAGTCAAGATTTAGCTAATTCATTATAGATAGCAGCTTCTTACAATCACACTCAAGGCGTGTAAAAGAGAGTTTTCAGCTCGATAATGAAGTTTTCATTACAATAGTTATTGTCACAATCACAGAAAATTACAGGAGCCTATATATTTAATGTTACATTATCTTTCACAAGAGTAGTATCACTCGAAGACCTTACTAGACCTCTATGTTGTTGATCTCAACAAGTTTCAGGTCCATTTATATCTCAGATTTCTAGGCAGGAAAATCGTTGAAGTATACACAGCGGTTTAGTGTCGTGTTTGTAGTACGAATGTAGACCGAGCCTCCGGATGTCCGGGCACCTGTAATGGTCTTGGTCTTCACCTGATCGCGTGAATGACCAAACGATGCAGTTTTCCTTAGATCGTCATTAATAGGCCTATATATTCTTAATAGCTCAGTTTAGTCTTTAATGCACATCTCTAAAATAGTTATAAATCTAAAGCGATCTGACGAACTCTTAAACAGAGCAGTGACGCACCACTGGTGTAGCTACCCACTGCACCCAGGTCAGCCGCGTAGTTATCAGAGCCAGTCAATAACCTACCTACATCTTGACTGTTCCCTATTAGTATCGCGCTTTACATTCTACTTTAAAAAGTTCGTGTTTATGTACACCATCTCATAACAGCAACTTCTGATGCCCTTTTTAGTCTTCTTCACGCCGTATAGATTAACAGTACAGAACCACCTTCGAAACCCTTGGTCTTCTAGCTGCTTAAGGGTCTTATATATGCTGACAAGAGTTTTAGTATCAGTTTCGCCACTTCTATCCATGTGCACTTCTATCCCAAGTTGCTTCACCTTCGATAGAGTTCCATCTGAGAGCATTTGGGCAAGTGAGGGCCATTCACTGCCTTCCACGTCCATCTTCAGATAATCAATGATGACCTGCATTGCAAAATATAAAGCGATTGATTTTTATAAAGTAAATCTCTCAAGCGTTGGTTCTCTTTTTGAATAATAATCATTTCTTATATTAATTAAGTCGTAAGTAATCATGTAATAATTAAGCAACAAACCGAGAAGAACAGCAAAAGAAGCTAGAGGAATATGGTGAGACGAGAAGTGTCAAGAGTTAGAAAACATACGGCGAAAGGTAAGATATGACATTGTGAACAAAACGATGAAACAAAAATCCAGGAAACCAGAGGAAAGAGGAGGAATAGAGGCTAGAGACAAACAAGGTAGCATCCTAAAGGAAATAAAAGAAGTCAAAAATCGATGGAGTATGTGGAGAAACTATACAGGAGTGAAGACGGAGAGCAGTTACTGTACGATAATCAGGAAATGGAGGAGGAGACACTGGAGAAGAAGAGGATATCGGACCGGAGATATAGCAAAGAGACAGCAACCAAGGACAGAAGCAATGGAGGGGCTGGGAGACGATCAATTCGGGTTCAGAAAGGACATGGGGACAAGGAACGCGATCGAACACTGAGGGTACGGTATACTGACAGATATAGGAGCTGTCAGAATGGTCAGGGTGTATATACAATTATACATGCTTCGTGGACTATGAAAAAGCATTATATAGAGTTGACTGGAAAAGGCTATTTAATACATGAATTGAGGCGGATGGGAAGACTCGAGAGATCGAAGACTGATAGGAAACTTGTATACGTGGGGCGTAAGGTGCGAATAAGAATAGACGGAGAATACTCTTAACCAAGAGCGTTGGGCAGAGGAGTGAGTCAAGGATGCCTATGAAGCAGAGCTATGTCAGAGCAGCAGTAGATGATGTGGAGGAAGGCATGAAGGTCGGAGGAAGATGAATCAAGGCATTGAGGTGTGCAGATGATCAGACAATGATGAAGGGATACCAGAAAAGTTTACAGGAAATGTTGGATAGACTGAACACAATATCAACCGAATACGGAGAAAATAAACATTAAAAAGACAACGGTTTTGAAGATAAGTCAAGGAGAGGAAACCATAGGCAGAATACACATTGGAGGTAAAGAAATAGAGCAGGTGAAAGAATTCTGCTACCTAGGGAGCATGATTACGACAGACGCCAAATGTCACAGGGAAATTAAAAGAATAGCACTAGGAAAGAGGCGTTCCCAAAGAGGAGAGAACTACGGAGAGGAAAAATAAAGAAGAATCTGAAGAAACGGATGATAAAGACACTGATATGGAGTGTGGTGCTGTACGGATCAGAGACATGGAACGTGAGAAAAGAGGATATAAAAAGACTGCAGGCTTTCGAAATGTGGACATAGAGGAGAACGGAGAAAATAAGCTGGACGAACATAAAACAAACGAAGAAGTTATGATCACGAGGAACATTTGGAGAAGAAAGTGCCCTGATACGCACAATAAGAGAGACAAAGGTTATTACGACAATTTGTATAGCATCGTCTGTAGCAAGCTACTTCTAGGATGCTTTGCAAGGCTATCTACAGTCAGCTCTAGTCCTCTGGGTGAGATCGTGAAATCATGAGACTTATGCAGATTTTTTATTTTTTATTTTACGCGCTTTTGTGCAAGATTTTTTTTATTTAGGCGCGCTATAAACGAGAGTTTAATAATAATAATAATAATAATAATAATAATAATAATAATAATAATAATAATAATAATAATAATAATAATAATAATAATAATAATAATAATAATAATAATAATAATAAGAGTGAACTAGTATGTACACATTACTGGTGGCGACAGACGCGAGACATCATTTATTTTCCAACGTCTGTCTGTTTGCGTCCAACGCTATAGCTTGGTCGCATTCAACGGCACTTTTCCTGCAAACCCTGAAGACGAGGCCTGACCCTCCAGACAAATTTCCTGCTCCTTATAGCAATTTTTCATAAATCCTGAGGGATCCTTGATACCTCGGGTAAAAAAAACAAAAACATAATAATAATAATAATAATAATAATAATAATAATAATAATAATAATAATAATAATAATAATAATAATAATAATAATAATAATAATAATAATAATAATAATAATAATAATAATAAGCCTAATAATAATAATAATAATAATAATAATAATAATAATAATAATAATAATAATAATAATAATAAAATTAATAATAATAATAATAATAATAATAATAATAATAATAATAATAACGGACGCAACGCACGATCCACTGGAGATATCGTACTTGTTCCAGCGTATCTCAGTTGCTCTGCAACGGGTGAATGCCATCTGCCTCTCCGGAACATTGCCAACGCTCTCTGAGATCTGCTGAGATGACTTTTCAGTCAATAATAATAATAATAATAATAATAATAATAATAATAATAATAATAATAATAATAATAATAATAATAATAATAATAATAATAATAATAATAATAATAATAATAATAACGCCAAGGGACTGGCCTTTCTCGCCGACCTGGGTCGTCTCTTGGGCCAAATTTCGGGCGACCCAAGAGAAACCAGTTTCTTGTTCCAGCGCCTGTCGGTTGTAATCCAACGTTTCAACGCTGTTGCGTTCCACAGCAGTTTTGTTCTTCCAGATCTTGACAAGGATGGCCACTCCAGAGTAAACATTGCTTATTAATATCTGACACCTGAGGGATTATAGATACCTCGGGTAAAAAATAATAATAATAATAATAATAATAATGCTGAGTGTTGTAACGAGTGCATTTGAACCGGGTTTTTTTTAAACAGAAAAACTGCTGGCTCCCTGAAGACTGTTCCAGGCACGTGGACCATCGACCCGATAGACCCGATCACCCGTTTTAGGTTTAGTTACTAGCACGAAAACATCAGCGCACTTCGATGGTCGCAGCCGCGACCTATTGGGATCATCCGATAGTGGCCTGATGTTGTCTGCGAGGAAGCGTTGTGCGCAGTTGTTAAGACATTTTATGCACCTGAGAATGTCACAGAGTTTGAATTTGATGCGTTTGCCTATTCTGAGCCACTCGTACCCCTAGAACTTTACAGTTCTATGTCCACTTTTTGCGAAACGGAGAACAACTATTTTTAAGATTTGCTGACGAAATCTTTTTGCTCTGTTTCATTAATGGCAATTAAATTAAACTTTTTGGAAAACAAAGTTTTCTCTTAGTATGATTATATGTGTATTTCGATCATAATGTAAACCGATTATGAGTAATTTGGATATAATTATGGCAGGGGTGACTATTTTTTGGACATAGAGCTGTATAGCATTATTGATTGCAGACAAAGTGAGTGCTGTAGGTTCTAAGTCCAGTCACGTGTTAAGATCTCTCACTGGTATTGGCTATGGCCATAGCACCGTATAATTCTTTTTCAAACCTCACTCGATCACGGTTATATCTCCAATTCACGTGATACAAAATTAATGATTCTATTGGATGACTGACTTGTTCCTCTATAGCTTTGAGACACTGTCCAAATTTGTGGACATAGAGCTTTATAGCACTCACAAGATAGAGCTAAAGAAAGCGTCTCCAGTTAAGCTAGACTGTTCAGGACATAGCCCCTGTCATCCCGGTAACGGATATAGCGTTAGGTTGGTTTTTCAAAAAGTGGACATAGAACCTTATAGTACTAGGAGTACGCGTGACTGAAGCGCGTCTTGTTTTGCGGTTGTAATGTGATCGAACTTTTTTAATCGCAAGACTGCAGACGAGCAGCAGCGTTGGTGACCGCCTGAAGCCAAATGATACTGCGCTGTGGCAAGCCAGCAAAAGCGACATTGCAGTAATCGATTCGGCACAGGATTAAACTTTTCACAAGATGGCGAGTCAAATTCTGTTTGAGAGATCGAGAAACAGACATCAGCTGCTTCAGGATTGCGAAGATGGTCCTCACAAGTCCTGTGACGTGTGAAATCATTCATATGCCTCTGTCAAGGATCGCGACCTCGTTCTTTGAGTCCACAGCATCCGCACCAATGACGAAAGGGCTGAAATGTAATTTTTTTAATGAATCGGACATACGCTGAGAGGAGACTCGCTGCTAAGAACGGTCATCAACGGAAAAATGGAGGTGAGGCGAACACCAATAAGACAAAGACAGGTGATGCTGGTTTGGATGATGACAGATGAACACGGAAAGCTCGAAGAAGAGACCCAACAGCGAGGGGAATGGCGACGTCAGACATTTGAACCTGACTATATGGGTATATTTCACAACCGGAGGCAAATTAGATAAATTTCCGTCTTCTCCTTTCGGCAGCTTACACAAAGTGTAAAGTTATAATTTTTAATTTTTAAATAAATCATAGGGCATAAGTTAGTTATAAAAAATTATTTCTGTTATATTATTTAGATGATTAGTATGAGAAAAAAATTATAAAGTCCAATTTTAACCCGAAATTGCATTGTCCTTTCTAATGGTGAGTCAATTCAACGTTACGTTAGGGTAACAGCTGAAGCGCTGAACTGATGTTTTATAATTTTTAGATCATTAACTTACATAATATCCATTGCTCCATATAGTTTTTATTAACTTATTAACGAACTAAATAATTAAAAAATAAATAAAACCCTCTGTCTTCAAATATTGCTTACAACTCCGTTACGAATGGGTTTCTGCCATCTGTGGAATAAATTGAAAACTCAATTGTTTAAAATTGACATCTTCGATAGCAGGGAACATTTCTGCATTGATTTTACCAAAAAGAAATCAATATGGATGTTTGCTTCTGTTGACAATTTTCGAAAATTTATCCGGTAATGTTATAGTATAAAAAAGATTTACAACTCCGTGACTGTAATTATTGCATTTTGCGTATATATATAATTTTTTTCTTTCAAAAATAATATTGAAACTGACAGCCTGGCCACTATAAACTAACTATTTTTTATATCTTAACTCGCCCGGTAAGCGTGGAGACCTAATTATGAATATTTTACAACTCCGTTACTACAACTCCGTTACTTTATTTTTCTATTAAAATGAATTTATTTAATGGTACATGTAGATAATTTATCGTCATAATAATTTATTTTGCTGTGTAATAATTTAATGCACACTTAATACTAATTAATCACTAATTATAAACAGTGACGGTATATTGTAATGTGTATTTAGTACGTAACGGAGTTGTAAATATTTAGGAATCAAAGTTGCATGTGTTTCACATAGTAAAAAAACTAAAATGAAAAATTAGGCCAAATCTGTCAAATTTAAGCTCTGCTCAATATTAAGTATTCTTCAGCACTGCCATGCAAATATTTGTGTAAGAAACCATTTTTAAATTTTTCATGACTTTTTTTCTCTAATTCTATTTCTGAATTTGCCTCCGATTGTGAAATATAGGGTTGTATATATATATATATTAGGGTGGTTCTTAATAATAAAAGTTTGAATCTACTGTTCGCCAAGGTTCCATTTGGTTCCATTCCATCCAGAAACATCACACAAAAAGTTGTATGAAAAAATTTTAATATTTAGGACTCGCACAACACCATCAAAGTTTTACCCCTTATCAAATATAGGAACACTCGAAAAGTAAGCATAATAGTTGTAATCAACCATGAAAAGTGAACATTTAAACCAGGAATAAATTCAACTGCCTGTAGTAGGACCAGATTATAACACAATGACATTTATTGCATGCCTGGTTACTAGTGATTACACTGATTAGTGATTAAAATTATTTATTAGAGTTATTATTATTATTGAGGAAATGGTAAAAAGTTAATAACTTCTACAAATATGGGGATATTCTGAAAATAACACATCATTTTATTCAGTTTTAAGAGCTCTTTTTAGCGGTGTATTGAATGGCAGTTAATTAGTTTTCAATTAGAATATTTTACAAGAAAACCTTCAATTTTCTCTAAAAACGCTTTCTCTCGTAACTTTGGCCCTCTGGTGGGGGCGGAAGACATTAATATTATTTTTAAATTTTGAACACTTTTTGATCCATGCCATTAGGCAACTTTTGGTTGCTATTACTTTTCGAATTTCTAATTTTTACTTTTTTTCCACTGCACCCTTCTGTGTATGCTTATTCGAATTGATTTGTGGTTATCGGTCTCAGGAACTCACGGATCAAATATCACTAAAATGCCAATAAAAATAAAAAATAAACAATCAACGAGAGCATAAACATTCTAAATTATTTTGTAGTTGTGCTTAAGTAAAATCATCCAGCCTTTCTGTTTAAAACTAAACATAGGTCCAAAAATGCGAATCAAATACATTTACTCGAAATGACGAAAATTATTTGTAAAAATCAAAATTTCAAAGACGTTGTGCGAGTCCTAGATATTGTTCGATCCTGCTAAATTTTGGGCTACATTACTTTTAAACCAATTGGCACGGAATGCCGGGTTGGCGAAAGTAAACAACTGAAGTTGAAAATTTTCCATTAGAGCTGCGACCACCCTAATATATATAAATATATATATATATATATATATATATTGTGAAAATATATATGTTGTGAAATATACTCCATATATATATATATATATATATATATGGGTATATTTCACAATCGGAGGCAAAT
This sequence comes from Aporrectodea caliginosa, assembly GCA_020284085.1. Taxonomy (NCBI): domain Eukaryota; kingdom Metazoa; phylum Annelida; class Clitellata; order Crassiclitellata; family Lumbricidae; genus Aporrectodea; species Aporrectodea caliginosa. The sequence continues at coordinate 130,095 of JACEVL010000873.1, forward strand.
TCAGAAATAGAATTAGAGAAAAAGTCATGAAAAAGAATTGGAAATTTGGCCTATATATATATATATATATATATATATATTGTGAAAATATATATATATTGTGAAATATACCCATATATATATATATATAGGCCAAATTTCCAATTCTTTTTCCTCATTATATAAAATTTGTCAAATGATATTACTATATATATATATATATATATATATATATATATTATATGTATACGACGCAAAGAATCGGAATAAGTAATGTTGTGAAATATGGCTTAAGCAGCACTTTGACAGGTTCTAAACAGTTGCTCTGCAAAAGATCAGAAATGTGAAATTGCATTATACTATTGTATTTTATATTATCCTCCTGGCAAAACTCATAGGTATACTTAAGACCATATACGACCAGAAGACTTAAAGCCATACGACAGAGAATCGTCGGCGTTGAGCAAATGAAAGGACTTCCTCAAGGGCCCTGCACGGTTACCGGCTCAGAAGAGGCTCTAACACACATAATATTATGCACACATACACGTAGATACCCGTAAAAGTTTTAAGTGAGTAGAGGAAAAGATCGGCCCCTAAGCCAACCACCCAAACTATAGGTTCCATTTGTAATAACCACCCAAACTACTGGTTATTATTACAAATATAACCTATAAGAAACCACATTCGGAACAAAACATACAATGAGAAACCACATTTCTACCATACCCACGTTCTCGCTATGACTAACGCGACTAGCAAATATTACCAACCTTACCCCACCTACGCGCCGCCACCTACCCATCACCAATGGAACCTATAGTTTGGGTGGTTGGCTTAGGGGCCGATCTTTTCCTCTACTTAAGTGTATAACACGTATGCAAGTATAGGACACTATTTGTCAGGGCGCTTAGAAAAGTGCTTTTAAATAGCTGCGAAAGGTGGTGTATTACGTATTGACCAGTGGAATCACTAGGGAGGTGCTGGGTAGGGTGGTGCTCAAAAAAAATATTTTGAGTAAATTGATGGGACTATGTTATGCCTCAGGTTATGTTCCTTTTAATAAACTTTTTTCGTATTTTGTGTAAGAAAAAGTTAATTTTAAATTGTTATGCCTCAGGGAGTCAGGGTGGAATAATTAAAAAGTTCTGGTCTATATTATTCAAACTTGTCAGTTTGATTAAAACATTCTTCTTTAAGTTCTCTGCCCTTCGGCAGGTTCCAACCTCCAATGACGCCACTCCCCTCCGTGCTGTGCCCCTCCCCCAACTCGCTGCATCCGTCGGCCATCCACCCCAGCATCGATTAAAACATTAGCACACTAAAATATTTATTGGGCCATTTTGTGACCGTTGACTTTTTTGGGATCCGTGAACTTCTTGCGATGGTCAGACATCACTTGGAACAAGGCCTGCTTTTGATCTTCATTCTTGGTCAGCATTTGATTTTATTCTGGGATCAGTGCCACTCCCGTTTCTGTCCTATCAATCACCACACTCAACCTTTCTTCAGCTTGCTGACACTCCAACTAGATACTATTCTGTTTCCACGCATTACTATCGCTGACCTTCATTCGATCAAGAGCTGCTGCTACTTGCGGACTGATAATATTCTTTGGGCGAGGTCTTTTAGTCTTTTGTGTTTTCGACTCAGTCCATATCACAGTTATCACGTTCTGAAGAATCAGATTCAAAATAACTCTGCTGCTGTTTTAAAACCACTGGACCTGGACATTGGAGTAGTAATAATAGATCATCTGAATGTCTCTTGATAAACGCTGGCCTTAATTTCATCTTGTCTCTCTTTTGTTTCTCTTCATCTTGCTTTTCAACTTGTTATCCACTTGTGCCATTGAACTAGACATCCTTCCATCTCCAAGCTAAGCCTGCAGAAATGCTCTGTCCTCAGGATTTTTATTTAACACTTCCGCATCAGACTGTGAATGCATGTATTAAATGTTCCTCCTATGATTCAACAAATCTCTGCTCTTGACTTTCTGTGTTTCTCCATCTCTCTATGCTGCCTTTTGTGAATTCCTCCACTCATTATAGATCTGCTCAAGCCTCCCTCCGATTCAGAGGATGGGTTTTCTCCCACCGCAATCGCCGGGAGTAGAGAAGATGGTGGGTGCAGCTGAGGAGCCACTGCTCCATGCAGTAATAAGGAATTAATGCCATGTCTTACGAGGGTTATTTCCGCAAGTTGTGCAACGACGGTATAACCTCCGCCGAAGAGGTCGTGACTTTGAACTGCCTGCTAAGGACGCGAAGAACTTTATCTCACGTGTAATTTACAAACGCTTGCCCTAGGTCTCACCTGACTATATA
>JACEVL010000874.1:0-52500 GCA_020284085.1 Aporrectodea caliginosa
ACCGTTTTCCACCGTTGTCTACGGTTGGGTAATGTATCGTTTTAATTTGTCTTTTTGTTGAGAATTATACCTTTGAAAATGGACAACGAGTTTGAGCTTTATTATAGCTGGGGGGAACTCGCAAACTGGTCAGTCGCAGCCTCACACGAGCGGGATTCCCGAACATCAAGGAGCCACCGGGACTATCAAGAACGGACGGCAGACGACCGGATGGACTCACGCTGATTCCATGGCGCAGAGGACGAGGACTTGTCTGGGACGCAACGGTAATTGACACCATGGCTCCGTCATACCTTACGTCACGCTCCGTATCGGGGGGAGCGGGGTTTAAGAAAGTGTGACAGTTTGTGACAGGGGGAAGGGGGTCAGGCCATGTGTGACGTCACACATTTATTTATTTTTTATTTTATTTATAATTTATTTTTTAATTTTTTAGTAGAATTTCATAGCTTTAAAAATAATTTTCAAAAATTTTCTGAAACATTTTAATTAGTTTTATGTCAAAATAGCATGAAATGCATATCTCCTGAATGTGTTTTTCACGATTCCTCTCGCTAGGAGCGCTAGTAATAATGCTGTTGCGAAGCCTTGTTTATGTATTAGCCTTGCTTTCGGAAGTATTATTATTTCTATGTTGAAAGTGTGACGTACTTTAGGGGGGTCCGAGTTTTGTGACAGTTTGTGACAGGGGAGGGGGTAAAATGGTCAAAAATAGCGTGACGTACTTTATGGACGGCCCCATACCTTCGGGCGACATCCGTATCGGCGGGCGCAGCGGCAGAATTTGCAGCCATCAGGAAGAACAAGTACGACCAGCTCATCGCAACCTACCACTTTGTTCCGCTGGCCTTCGAGACCATGGGTCCCATCAACAACAGCGGAATGGATTTCATTAAGGACTTGTGGCGCCTCCTAACCCAGGCCACTGGAGACCCGAAAGAGACATGCTACCTTTTCCAACGCTTATCAGCGTTTCAATGCCGTTGCCTTCAGGGGCTCCTTCCAACAGCCAGAAATTGTCGAGTGATTGGCCGTTCCAGATGACCACTACGCAGTCTTTGGACCTAGTCTTAATCGCCTGAGGGAATAGAACTACCTCGGGTTGAAATAATAATAATAATAATAATAATAATAATAATAATAATAATAATAATAATAATAATAATAATAATAATAATAATCTCCAGCAGTCTCCGGACTTTTTAGGCCACCTGAGGGATCCTTGATACCTCGGTATAAAAAAAATAATAATAATAATAATAATAATAATAATAATAATAATAATAATAATAATAATAATAATAATAATAATAATAACCGTTCCAGACTTTTATCATTTTAATTAATATTGAAGTCCCTGAGGGATCATGTTTACCTCAGGGCAAAAAAAAAAAAATAATAATAATAATAATAATAATAATAATACAGAGTTTACAAACATTTTTAACGCTCGCAAAGTCACACAGAAATTATGAATCGGAGGCGGGGTTAGCCAGTGGCCAAAGGAAGAGCAGTTGGATCTTATATAGCCAGACGTTTGAAGTACAATGAGAAGTAGTGAGTTTTGAGGCGTTTCTTGACAGAAGAAAAGGAATTTGAGTAACGGATGGGCATTGGTAATCGATTCCATTCCTTGGGGGCAGCAACATGGAACGCAAGAGAGTCCATGACAGTGCTAAATCGAGGTTCAACCAAAGACCCATAACAGAAGATCTCGGACTGTGAGGCGGGATGTACGGAGAAACTAGAGGTTGAAGGTAGGCTGGACTGCGCGTTGTGAGGGTTTTATTGGTAAGACAGGCCAGTTTAAATCTTGTTCTGAATTCAACAGGAAGCGAGTGCAGCTGACCGAGCAAGGTTAAGCAGTTTGAAGGAGAAGATACACGGAGCACCACGCGAGCCAGATAATTTTGGATGCGCTGAAGCTTGTTCATTTGAAGATCTTATATGCCTGCTCAGAGTTGGAATAATCAAGGCGAGAACGGTCAAGAGAGCAGGCTATTGTCTGTGACATGTCTTTGGTAAGAGCAGACCTTATGTTAGGGGCCGTCCATAAAGTACGTCACGCTATTTTTGACCATTTTTACCCCCTCCTCCCCCCTGTCACAAACTGTCACAAAACTCGGACCCCCGCTAAAGTACGTCACACTTTCCGAAAGCAAGGCTAATACATAAACAAGGCTTCGCAACAGCATTATTACTAGCGCTCATAGCGAGAGAAATCGTGAAAAACACACTCAGGAGATATGCATTTCATGCTATTTTGACATAAAACTAATTAAAATGTTTCAGAAAATTTTTGAAAATTATTTTTAAAGCTATGAAATTCTACTAAAAAATAAAAAATAAAAATTATAAATAAAATATAAAAAAAATAAATGTGTGACGTCACACATGGCCTGACTCCCCTCCCCCTGTCACAAACTGTCACACTTTCTTAAACCCCCTCTCCCCTGGAGCGTGACGTACTTTATGGACGGCCCCTTACGCATCTAGAAGCAAGATTTGCAAAGGTGTTTATCTGGGATGTGAATGAAAGATAACTGTCCAATGCTGTCCAATGTCCATAGATCATAGTGGCCCCAAGTGTTTTGACAATCCTTGAAAGTGGAACAACAGGGCCAGCAAGTTCAACACTGGCATGAGAAGGGAAAGAGCGCAGTCGTTGGTGCGAGCCAAGAATGATTGCCGCAGGCTGATCAAGGTTTATGACCAGACCTTTGAAACAGAACCATGCATGCACTGAAGAGGAATTCTTCACGAATAACTCTGCCGGACTGATCTTTTGGCGACAGAGCAATGAAAAGCTGAGTGTCAGCAGCATACGTTGAAAGGTCAAGATCACTAAAAACATGAGGAGGAAATGGACGCAGCAACACGACACTTCCATCTTACTTCACAGCTGATCGTCAGGTTAAGTGGTGTATCCAGAAGTTTGCCAGAGCGAGGCGAGGCGAGTAAGTAAGGCTGTTCCTCCACACGTCGGCTCTGCCTTGCTCGGTGTTAATACGCAATATAAAAGGTTCCTCGTTTTCTGACGACCTCTTTTTAGCCATCAAGATTCACCCCAATTGTTTACTTTTATACCAATTTAATAAGATTCCTCTAAAGATTGCATTGCTCAGTGAGAAAGTAGCAACACAGATGAAAGCCGAGATCGCAAAATCACATGACGAATGCAAGATATACTAAGAAAAACAGACTAGGATTGCTAAACTAGCACGTCACCGAGACATCTGTATTTAGGGGACTCAACAATATCTTGGAATATCACGCATTGTCTTTGTGCAAAATCTGACTACTTTTAAGTGGTAATGAAACTATTTGACTAGAGAAAAATGTAGAAATGTCGGTCTTTAAACCAAAATTCATAAAGAAATTCAGAAAGTTTTGGTCCTAAAAGATTTGTGACTTGCATTTTAATGTAATGTAGCTTACCGTTGTGTCATACAATGGCGCGAGTCTTGCCCGTTTGGCATTGTCATCTTGTTGGAATACTGCTACAAGAGAAATAAAATGCAATTATTTCTAAATACAACTGTATTGCCTCGCCTATTGTTTAGGATTTTGGTGCTGTAATAATTATAAACATTCATAGACCTTGTGCGTTTTGAGTGTAGGTTATAAGGTAACTGAAAATACACAAAGAGAAAACTGTACGGGGTTTGGTTACATAGTATTGAAGAACTTTACCAAGTGGTCCTCAAACAAGTTGATACGTTGATCGAAACAACAAGTAGGGCCTAACTATTAATCAATCAATCAGCCGTTTATTGAATCAGCAACAGCACAATTAATTAACAATCAGTCATTTTAAAAAATGTTAATCTGCTGATGCCGTCAATAGGACAGCCCTAAAGGATAAAATAATCCGCTATTGCAGGGCTGCCCCTTTTCCACATTACATTTACTGATGGCAAGACGATTTTTACGATCATGCAATTATAGAAAATTCAACTTAAATAACAATGTTAGGGCTAAATCAAAACGTACGGTTAAAGCTTCATTCAGTTAACTTACAGTCTGAGCCTTCGCTCGTTTGCTCATCATTACTGGATTCGGGTGATGTTCGTTTCTTCGACATGGCTGGCGTTGGGGAAGTACAAACGTCGCTTCTTGCAGCTGCAGTCAACATCAATATTGGACGAAGCAACAATCGATTTTCGGTTACTGTTGAGCAATCGAACGAGAAAATCAAACTCAAATTCGATTGCAAAGGCAAGCAATCGAAGCTTAAGATGAACGAGTGATGACGTCTTGAATCTATGATACTATGACGTAATACAACGGACATGATGTCTCACGCCGTGATACATCATGTTCATCATATTCATTAATTTAATAATAATAATTATTATTAACGCGAAAAATTATGTGCGTTACAAAAACGCCCATAAATATTTTAAGCGTAGTCCTTCCCATGCAGGTCTGCACATCGGACAAAGCGGCTTTCCCGTTCGTCAATGTCTTCCGGCCTTTCCAAACGACATCTCCAAGCACCTCAAATCCTCTCTGACTATCTCCGGCCAATTCTTCCGTGGTCCTCCCTATCTCCTTTCGCTTTCCCCGATCATAACTTGGTTGACTGTTCTATCCTTGTCAATTCGAGCAACGTGTCCCATCAATTTTAATCTTATCTTTATGATAGAGTTCTCTTTATCCCCTTTTCCATCAGCAATTATAGGCCCACTGCTTGGCGGGGCAGTCGATCTCTGCGGTAGAAACAATGAACCGGGCCATTGAGACCCTGCAAGGCTGGATGTCATCAAACCGCTTGCGGCTTAACCCGACCAAGACACAGCTTATCTGGCTTGGCACCCGTCAGCAGCTTGCTAAGGTAGACCTTGCTTCCATTACCTCAAAATATTCGCACCTCACCTTCTCATCCTCAGTCCGGGACCTGGGAGTAACCCTAAACCAAGAGCTTACGTTTGTCCAACACATTAATCTCCTTTGCCGTAGCTGTTACTACCAGCTCCGGCAACTCAGGGTGATATCCCGGTCCCTCTCCCCAGATGCTGCTTCTACGCTGGTTCATTCCTTCGTAGTCTCCCGTCTGGACTACTGTAGTGCCATATATGATGGGCTCCCAGCTTGCCGGCTTAAATGAATTAACAGAGTCCTGCGCACGGCTGCCCGCCTTGCGGGCCGCATCCCTAAGTTCTCTCGAGTCTCCTAGTACGTGCGGGATGTCCTCCATTGGCTCCCCTATCCGCAGCGCATTGCCTACCGGGTCTCTGCATTGGTCCGGCGCTGCACTGAGGGCCTGGCTCCTCCATATCTGCGGGAACTCTGCTGCCCTACTGTGACTGTACCGCGTCGTGGCTCGTTACGCTCAGCGGTGCAATCAGAGTTCCTTGTCCCCCGTGCTCGGACTGCTATCCGACAGCGCCGCGCCTTCTCTGTGGCTGGCCCGGTGACATGGAATGGGCTTCCGGTGGCACTGCGTATGACCTCAACAGGACACTCTGCTCAGTTCTTCTCTAGCCTTAAGCTGTTTGACCGAGGTTGGGCTGGGAGCGCTCCTGAGTAGACTGTCTTGAAGGGGCGCTATATAAAACTACTGTAATAATAATAATATTATTATTATTATTACACCATGAGAGGTGTGCAGAATAATTATCCTCAGCCACCTACGATGTGCTGCCTCCTGTCTTTTTCTTTGTCGAGTAATTTGACCAGGTCTCAAGTACGTTAGGCAGCGCACTCAGCACTATTGCAGCACAAAGACGACACTTAGTTTTCATACTACATCCGTTGTTCCATATTCCCCCTCCCAACTACAGCATGTACCTTCCCTATGCGTATCTTTAGTTCTTCACCTCTTCATCGCAACTGCTGTTCGCTGGAGCTAAGCTATCGAGGTAGCAGAAGTCATTCACGAACTCAGCCTCTCTGTAATCGCGCGGAAAGTCACATAGAAAATAATGCGAATCTGACCGCGGTTAGTCAGTCTGCAAGTGAAGAGCAGTTAAATCGCTGATGTCCAGATGTTTGAAAGCCAATTAGAAAAAGTATATTTTGAGGCGTTTAAACAAAATATTAATGATCTAGAACAACAGTTGAAGAAAAGATACAATCAAGTTGAAGAAATTCGACCTCAAAATAAATAATAATAAACGAACAGAAATGTCGTTTAACATTTCTGTTATGCTATAGACTCCTTTCAGTTCAGTAGGTGGCGCTGCTTTTCTTTCTTACTCTATTAACTAGACTCACTTCATTTCATTAGGCGTCGCTGCTATCGCGCTAAGAACATGGCCGCCCATCAGAACTCACTAATTTCATTTCAGTAGGTGGCGCTGCTATCTGTCCTAAGACGGTTCAAAGACAATAAACTTAACATTGTAAAGACGCGTTATGAAAGTATTTCCTTTTGTGACTTCAGATTGGATCAGTTTTTTTCTTACATTTCAATGTTTGGAACTTAAATTTCCAAATTCTTTTCCACCGTCTTAGGACGGGCAACATCTAGTAATAGTAATAGCCGCCAGAGACGAATGTGTTGCTCCAGAACATCCATACGTAGGCCAGCATGCCGAAAGCAATCCAGCTTTGCAAGTCATGCTGTAGTTGCAGATCAGTCCGGCTGTTAACATGCGCAGTTGTGAGTTTTAGCTCTATTGCTATTACGAAGACGTCCACATGGCTGCAGAGGTTGATTGTTTGAATTCAGGTCCTCTTGACTAACGTGTATACAACTATACATACTATACTATAAGATATCTGAAGCAATAGAGAATAATGAATATTCTCTTGGTGTCTTTTTTGACTTGGCCAAGGCTTTTGATACGGTGAACCATAATATTCTGCTTAAAAAACTTAACAACTATGGTATAAGAGGTGTTCAGCTTAAGTGGTTTGCTAGTTACCTTGAGAATCGCTCACAGGTGGTCTACTGCAATGGTGCCTACTCGACGATGCGCACAGTCCGATTTGGTGTTCCGCAGGGATCGAACCTTGGACCTATATTATTCCTCATCTTCATTAATGACCTTCCAAATGCATCACCACTTATGTACTTCGTGCTCTTTGCCGACGACACTAACATCTTTTATTCACACAGCTCACTCGCAAACTTATACCGAATTGTGAATGCTCAACTAATTCACATTGCTAATTGGTTTCGTGCCAATAAATTATCACTGAACCTAGATAAGACCAATTATATTCTTTTCAGGTCCCATAGGAAACTATTGCCTACCACTTCTAATACTCTCTGTATTGATGGTTATCTCATTAATCAAGTAACCTCATCCAAATTTTTAGGAGTAATATTAGACCAACATCTATCTTGGAAAGATCACATAGAAGCTATCTCCTCTAAAATAGCTAAGAATGTAGGAATTCTAAAACGAGCTTCATACCTACTGCCACCCCATGTTCGGTTAACCCTCTATTACACTCTCATCTATCCCTACTTCGCTTATTGCAATATAATATGGGCTTCTACTTATAAATCCAATCTACAAAGGCTGATCATTCTGCAAAAACGAGCTATCCGTTGCGTGGCTGGTGTTCCTTACGGTTCTCATACTAGTCAACTATTTTTAGAATTTAAGTTCTTAAAAATTGAACAAATTAGGAAGGCACAGATTGGTGAATTTATGTATCGTTACGAGCACAATTTGTTACCAGTAATTTATAGACAACTCTTCCTCCGTGCCTCTGAAATTCATTCTTACTCTACAAGAAATTCAAAATTATATCGACAACCTTTTGCTCATACAAACACTCGGTTATTTTCTATCAGATTTGCAGGGGCCAACGTTTGGAATAGTATTCCGTTATCTATTCGTCAACTACCTGGTCTGCGTATTTTTAGGAAAAGACTACGCCTTTACCTCATTCAGCAAATTACTTGAATTCTTATTTTCTTTTTATTGGGTGTGTTAGTTAAGTGTTAGTTAAGTTATGTTTGTAATTTTGTTTAATTATTTTGCCATTTTCTGGTCATCAAAGTCTTCGTGTAATAACAAGAACCGGCTGTCATGCATTTATTTTTGTTATTCTCAATTATTAGGTGGCCCTATTAGCGGGATTCTTCATACCTTCTGGGTCTCCTCCTTGGTATCCACAACTGATGTAATTTACTGTTTTTTGTGTGCTATAATTGTACTTTGCTGGATCAGGAAATAAACTGATTTGATTTGATTTGATTTGATGCTGATGGCCTTGAATCCCACGACTCCTAGCGTCTGCCAGGTTTCGTCTGTCTGTATTATTGCGTCGATTGACACAGTTTAATGTGGCCCTGTGTCTAATGCACAGTCAGAACTGCGTTGTTGAAAATCGTGTGAAGGCTCATCAACATAAAGTGACTTATAGTAACGCGACCTAAAACCAATTATTATATGTTTCGTTGCTTAGAACGAGAAACTTTTCGTCTTCTGTTTCTGTAGAGCAAAATCAAAGTGCTTATAGCGTCGGCCCGTCGGGTCATATGCTGTCGAGGTCGTTCTTAGCACAATCAGTGTCTGCAGTTGGCAAGCATGACCTATGTGATGGTACCGGTTTTTAAATAAGCGAGGACGAGGTCATCTCTACACGACTGTAGTCGCTCCACTCTTTCGTTCGCTGTTCAAAACGACGTTGGGACATACATGTACAGGTAGGCCTACGGAAGAATACTGATAGGTGACAACTTCAACGTTTAGAATAATAATAGTACAGTTTAAAATCTTTGGTAATTGTTAATTTAAGTAGTTTGGCTGGTTATTGTGATTTCCTTGCCTGCTGGTTTGCTCAGGTTATGTTTGATTGTAGGCCTGTAACAACGGCTAATCTTAGAGACTAGGCCCTCTTTGCATCTGTATCATATCATAGCACAACAGGTGGTAAAAGAGAAAACAGTTTCACTGCAATGCATTGATCGTCTACTTGTGCGGTAATTGCCGAATTGTGCTTTTCTGAGTCACAGAACCTTCGGGCACACAGAACCTTTAAACATCCTGGAGGAACATACCCTTAATTATTATTTTGCATTAGACATATCACAATAATAGCCTAGCACATGTAGGAGGCTAATAAATTGGACAAACCAAAGCACTTACTTTGCATATCCCATCCAACCCTTATACCTGTAGAGCTATTTAGTTTTGACGGTGTTTCTTGATTCCTTTTTCAAGACGATGGGTTTGAAGCAGACTCCGAACGGTGATTTCGAGAAGGGGAGACAGTTGTTCAAGGAGACTTGCGCCCAGTGTCACACCGTTGCAAAGAATGGACGCCACATGCTCGGTCCTAACCTTCACGGCGTCGTTGGAAGAGGTGCAGCACAGGCCCAGGGTTACTATTACACGGAGGCTGCTAAGACGAAAGGTAGGTCAGCGATCAGAAGATTAATGGGTGATTCTAGTTCTGTAGGTGAACATTCCTTCCGTTTCCGGATTTGCAATGTCTAACATATGCTAATAACATTGACATCTTGATGTCTAGTCTTAGAACTTCTGTAGCGCCAGTGCACAATGCAACGTATGTAGACATTAATGGATTGCAACCAAAACTGATCCGCAATAAGGTCAATTAAAAGGAGGAGTATATGGGCAAAAAGGCGTTCAACCACATCGGTGTAATAATCGAACGAACATCCATCGAGAGATTACCCATATGGTGCCTTATTCGCCTGTATAGAGTGGCATTGAATTATAGCATTAAGGCTACAGGATAGGAAATTAATTACAATGATATAAATAGGATTTTATGAGTTTCGAATGGTGGAAAGACAATTTTACCTGTGTTCTTTCTCCGTGGAATAATTATCATCAATTTCACATTTAAGTTTCATAGAGCGCCCAAAAGCTGATCGAGTCACTGGAAAATCCCGTCAACGAGTTTAATCACAGTCGACTAATATTGTGCTTGTGTGATAATAATTCTGAATCAAAAATCAGTTTTAACTGACATAGTGAACAGTATGATTAAAATTTGTGTTGAATAAAATTTTTTGCAGTGTAATTTTGAATCTAATAGGAACACGACAGAAAGAAAACTTGCTCTGATTATTTGTTTTTAAAGGTATCGTATGGACGAAGGAAGCGTTATTCGATTTTCTGTGTAAGCCCTTCGAGTTTCTGCCTGGAACGAGAATGGTCTTCTTCGGATTGCAGAAAGAAAGCGACAGAGCAGATATCATCACTTACCTGGAAGATTCTTCAAAGTGAATGACTTGTTCTATAGACTTGACTCTTTCGTTATCAATCTGTTTTTACCTAAAGCGGGATCGACTACAGAACGCGTACATGCCAATGCTCAAAACTTCAGTTGAACATTTCCTGAAGGTGAATGATAAGACCATTGGGTTTCCTCGAAAGCTTGACCACTCGTCCTTCATTTCCCGTAGCAAACTATAAAGAGACTCGCTTGCTTCGCGGTGGTCTAGTGGTTGGCCTGTTGGACTGTCAATCGAAAGGTCGGGGTTCAAATCCCCGCCAGGACAGAATATTTTAGATTTAGGGTCCACTTGCGTCCTCTAACCACCTCAGCTTTTGTGAGTACAATGACCGGACAGTGACTACAAATGGGTAGATCGGGCAGCGAGGGAGTGTGCTGGCCGCCCACATTCATATGCAGAGGCTAAGAAATATGAAGCCGTTAATACTTCATATCCATGGCTACCTTTCTGTTATTCTATTGTTCATAATTATAGGCTGATCTTGATGGGTAAATTTGTAGAAATTGTCGTCATCATCATCATCATCATCATCATCATCATCATCATCATCATCATCATCATCATCATCATCATCATCATCAATAAATGTTTTCATACAATACCAGACAATATGCAAAATGTATGCGGAAAATTACGGGCGATAAGCTGCTGAACCAGGGAAGTTCCTGAGCACTTAACAAATTGGAAATTACGTCCTGTAATATGTTCTGGAACAGTTAAAATAAGCGGTGACTAATGAATCATGATGCATGCCAAACGTATTGAAAGAGCGGAAGGTATTTCGTTTGTTACTACAGGCTTGTTATATAGGCCTATGTAAACACAGGCTACCATAGTGTCGACTGTCGAGTGACAAAAGGACATCATCAACATCATCAACATCATCATCATCATCATCATCCTCATCGTCGTCGTCGTCGTCGTCGTCGTCATCGTCATCGTCATCATCATCGTCATCATCGTCATCATCATCGTCATCATCATCGTCATCATCATCGTCATCATCATCATCATCATCGTCATCGTCGTCGTCGTCATCGTCATCGTCATCGTCATCGTCATCATCATCATCGTCGTCGTCGTCGTCGTCGTCATCATCATCATCATCATCATCATCATCATCATCATCGTCATCGTCATCGTCATCGTCATCGTCATCATCATCATCATCATCATCATCATCAGTTCCTGACGTCAGCCATTTGACGGCGATGGGGACGAATAAATTATCTCCATTGTGCTCGGTCATTTGTCAAGTCCATTGCTCCCCTTAGTGTCAGTCCAAGTGATGGTGTGTTCTCATTTATATTGTCTTTCGATTGTATCGTGGACAGTTGCCTGCGTGCATTCTTCGTGTACAGGGTTCAATCACAGCCCGAGTTTAAATACAATAAGGCACACATCAGCCACGTGACCTCGAGTCTGAAGACGATGTATTTATGCATACAAAGTCTACATCGCAAGCAAACTTATCGATAGTAGCCTCTATTGAAAGTAACCGAAGGACGTTAAAAAATACAGCCTGATAAAAATAAAAGAACCGTTAGGCACCAACAATATTGTGTATCAAACTTGCCACGTGTTAGTAGCCTAAGTGACGTACTTGTATTTAATTACAAACATTTTGCTGGTGCAAGTAGCGCAAATAAATGCGATGCAGAAAAAGTAATTTTAGTATATTTAAAGTAAGTAATGGATGACTTTCTTGTGTCATGGTGTACCTACTTTGACCTGTTATCTCTAGCATAATGGCACACGCGTATGGAGCACTGGACTTTGTCGCTTAAAAACAAAGCCAACTGATATCAGACGAAACCTCGAAGTTCACTCAGCGTCATGTATAGGCAACGTTTGATGCCGACTCGTTTTATGAAACTGCGTGTGGCTAAACCCTTTACATGACATACCGAAAATCCTGGGTGTCATACTTGTACTGCGTACCAGTTGTAAGATACACTTCTGGTAACGAGTTTTTAGTTGCAAATTCACTAGATGGCGATAGCTGCAAATCTGATTGTTGCTCTCAGTTAACAATATCTCTTGATACAGTTATGTTAGGCCTAAGGGTTAACATTCTGCCATGTAGGGTTAAGACAAGCATTGTAAAGTAATGTCAGTCTTCGAAAATTCTCTGCGCCACACGAAAGCCACGTCGGGAGAAACCGGCGCTATATAAAATCAAGTACGTTGTATGGTCCATTTCGATGTCAGGTCTGAATTCTGGGAGTGGCGAAACGAAGGAGGGGCAGACAAGGGCAACTGCCCCGGTCCCAGCACAAGGGGTGCAAAATTAGCTTTCAGTAGTAAGTATACTACGCAACAGAAATTATATTATTAAATTAAGTAATTCAATATATTAAATTTAAAAATAAGCACAACTTTAATAACTCTTGTCCTTCAAGTGACGTGTCGATTGTGAAAGCCAAAAGTGGCGAAGCACTTTAAAGATGTCTTCGCTCTGGAATTCTCTTATGTAGGTTTATTGTTTCATTATTTTTCGATTTCCAATGTCGTCGTCCGTCGTATATGTAGGCCTACGTCTGCATGAACTCGGCGTGTATAGGACGCCTGTTGTAGATTAATAGCCTATGATTAAATTTAGAACTAGATCTTAAGCCAACTCGGAAGAACTTAGATTCTATCAAGTCGACTTCCATGTAAGTATGTATGTGGCGTATGTATGTATGTAAAGTATGCCTTCACTCTGAAAATCTTTTAGGTCGACCTATCGTTTCATTATTTTTCGATTTTCAATGTCGTCCGTCGTAAGCCTATTATGTAGGCCTATAGTCTTGCGTGAACTCAGCGTGCATACACACAGACGCCTCTGAAGTAGGTCTAGGTTAATACCTAATAGCCTATGATTCTATCGGAAGAACTATAGATCCTGTCCATTATGACTAAAATACTGATAGGCTAATTAATAAGTCTAGATATTTTATCCACCAATGAGACAGACAATCACGGGTGCCAAATTCTGGCATTAAGCGTGGTTGTTTGTAGCAAACAGACAAGACTGCCCAAGTCCTATACCCACATCATACGTTAGCCACTACTATTGTTATAGCGTATAGTGCAAGCCTACCACTATAATAATTGGCCTACGAAATGAAGGGCCTACAAACTGCCTTTCGCGCAGAAAATTTATTTCACAAATTTGCCAGCAACACATAGGCCTCACACTGACACTCTGGTAACCAATATGAATGAATTCTTGTGCGCCAATACTAGTTAATATCCAATATCCGCAGCGCATTGCCTACCGGGCGTAGGAATTGAGGGCCTGGCTCCTCCATATCTGCGGGAAATTTGCCCCACTGTGACTGCGTCGTGGCTCGGCCTCACGCTGCAAGCAGAGTTCTTTGTCCCCGTGCTCGGACTGCTATCAGACAGCGCCGCGCCTTCTCTGTGGCTGGCTCGGTGACCTGGAAATGCGTCTGACCTCAATAGGACACTCTGCTCAGTTCTTCTAGCCTTAAGACGTCCTGTTTGACTCAGGGGAGACGTTAGCCTAAGACTGTCTTGAAGGGCGCTATATAAAATATTGTAATAATTAATAATTAATAATAATAATAATAATAATAATAATAATAATAATAATGATAATAATAATAATAATAATTATTGTTTCTGTTGATGAGGCTCCAAAATCGAAAGCTGCAGACAGAAAGTAGAAAGAGACTGAGGCAGCATCACACACATAGGCCTAGATCATTGTGATCTGGATTCGTTGGAGACTGTTGCTTTGAATGACGCTGTTGTAATAATTCTTACCTCAAACCAACATTGCCCGTTCGCCTGCTAAACAAATCTCGTTTCAAACGGGTATTCGCGATACGCTTGAGCCTAATTTGCGTGCGATTTAAGTGCACTGTGGTGTTGGAAAAAGCAGAGGATAAGCACAGAATAAGCAGGGGATCGTTTCCGCCCTCAAGTCCGGCGTCCGCGACGATTTATGGAGATCTGGCGAGCATTCTGTTGACATTTTATCGTCAACGTTATCTGCGATCGTCTGTCGCCATGATGACTCGCCGTCACCAAACGACAACAGGCCGCCAATGAGACCATTGCATTGCATCGGGTATGAAAGAAGGCTAGGTTTATTTCTCAAACTAATTAGCATATTATGACGGTTAAGCTACACAATCATGCATGGCGTTGTCGTCTGCGATCTACTGATTCTCACCGTATTCCGTGCGATGTGGTCATTCGCCATCCGACATGCTGGCCCTTCGCTGTTTGCGATAACGTCCCACGAATTATAGGCCCCTACCCAAAATATAACCCGAATACCGGACGATTGCCGCCTACATGACCGTTCCAGTTCCTGCAGAAATGCCATTATGGCTGAGCTTAATTTTCCGGTCGAAGATCGCAGTGTAATCTAGACGTCATAAGAAATGAAAGATCGCCGCCATCTTTTCCGCCTTGAACTTCGACCTTTCTATAACAACGCAGCACAGATCGTGCAATGGCTGCCAATTCTGACACTCATTCAACTTTGTGTCTCGAATATTATAATATTATAATCTAATCTAAGAACTTCTGTAGCGCCACTGTTTTAATGATCACGGCATCAGTCGATAATAGCTATTAATCAAATTCGATGTGCAAGTCAAATTCCGGGGTGAGTCCAGTCCAAGAAGGTAGTCCGAGAAGACAAGAGGTATCCTGAATCCTTTGCGAAAGTGTTATGAGTCTTATGACACCTCAGCCCACTGGCCGACCATAGTAGACCAAGCGGACTGTACTGATCAATGTGTCCAGCTGCGATAGTCATCACACAAAAACTTATTTGTGTAACCGTGGTTGGATTGGAAGCGCCTCTGAGTAGGCTTCTTGAAAGGGCGCTATAACTTACAAATTCATGAAATGAATGAATGAATGAAACACAGCAATTAAACTTCATATTTATATGTATAGAAGCAATAGAATCAATTGAAAAATATATAAATAAAGGCTTCTGAGAAATAGCATAGACAGCATAATATATGATCAGCACAGTCATACGATATCTCGAAATTAGCAAAGACGAAATTGTACGTTGATGTCACACGATCGATTACATACGCAATGATTTCAGTTTAAAGACATCAGAAGCATATCAACAGTTACAATTGAAATGACATAAAGCTACATACCACTGTGCAGTGCGACTTCAAACGGCGTTACCATGACAACAAAATACGATGCTTACTTACTTGTTTTAGCACGACGTTTAGCATTTGCATAAAGTTGGCGTTAACTTTTCCGCACGAAAAACCGAAAATTGAGGCGGTGTATATATACAACAGCGTCAGATCATTTGACGAAATATAAAAACTCAGGCGTGCATAAGGATCGAAAGAGCGCCATCTTGGCCACAGCGAAGAGTGTGACGTCGCAATGACGTCATACTCTGACGTCACCGTTGTCGCAGCATTTGCATAAGGAGTCGGAGGCCGTCTGCGCCACGTCATCGACGCACATACACAGGGCCCCTGCGAAGAAGAACCCGGCGGCGCCGCAGCCCAGACCGTATCCGTATCCGTACGAGTGTCCGGACATCTTGCGCTCGACCTCGATAGCGACTGAGTAGACGGCCAGGGAGACGATCGTGCTGAGAGCTGAAAAGATTATCGAGAGGAACCGTGTTAGCTCATCGCTCTATCTGTTGCATTAATCTCCACGACACACTACAGTCTGATCTCGTTCCGGAACACACGTTAACACACCTACAGACACACACCAACACACAACACGCTCACACACATCTACACACACAAACACACACATATATACATACACGCACACGCACACACACACACACCGAGACACACATACACACGCATCTATTCACATCCAAATCCAAATGGTTTGATTCACAGAATGCATGATCGCAATAAAACTCTTCGACTTAATTACAATAATTCTCCTTGCATGACATGACTGGGCCGCCATGCAGGCATCATCGTTTCCTCTCCGACGTCAAAATGCATTGCAGTCGGTTAGGCCTTTGGGTATGCATGCTAGACAATGTTGCATAATTTTGGTCATCATAGTGAATTGTTACAATACCATATTATACTGCACTGGTTGTAGCAAACGTGCAACTGTGGGCAGTCTGGAATAATCTATAACCTGCGCGCAAAATTTCTCTCGTAAACCATAGGCTTGTTGTTAAGGTGTGGCCTTCTCTATCACATACAAGTCTAAACTTGTACTTCTACCCTACCTCTCAATTTTGCTGTCTGATTGGATGTCTCTGTTTCTCTGTTGCTTCCTTACCACCATGTTATTTTAATTTATTTCTATTATCTTAATGTTTTACGGTGTCGATATCAATGTCGCTCAGCAACTGTACCTTAAGTTTCAAACTCGGACCACGCAATCATAATCGTAAGCTCCAAATATCTAAAGCCCTTCTCTAAAGCTAAGCTCAGGGCAACAGCTTATTCACGAGCGCCGTGTTATGTCATAGGGTTGTCCAGATTATGTCCAGTGGAGGTCCGAGCTCGGTTGCCAGAAACATCAGAGAAAAGAGGCAGAGCGGTTGCTAAAGTGGGTTTAACGTATGCATGTACCTCGTATGTAAACATGTACGTATTATATGCTCAGTCTGCAAACTGGACGGTTGCCTATGGACCCGAAACATCGACACCTAAATGCTTCGCAGGTCTCTAAATTCGTTATATAAATTACAGTAAACGAAATGGTCCCACACGATTACAAATACCATGTAATTATGCAACATTTAACGATCAATGTTTTATGCATTATGGTAACGCAACAACAGAAGCCATTGTGTAAGATTTGTACTAGATGTCCATAGCAACGAAGAGTACCACTAGAAAAACAACACGATGCATTCCAACCGCAGATGAGATAGATTTCTCCGGCTGAGTTGAAGTAGTAGATCTTCTTCTGGAGGGATGTCGAGCAGAGACCGAACAGAGAAAGTATCGTCGCCAGAGGACCGAACGCCAGCGCGAACAACAGAAGACCAATGACACACGTCTGCCAGACTGCATTCAACAAACAGACACAAACCGTCAGTCATCATCAGGGCTATTGTTCTCACAGTCACGCTTATTGTCCTGGATGCTATTGATTGATGTATGCATGTATGTATGTTTTCATGTATGCACGTATGTCTCTTTGTGAGGTACTTAAAACGCACTATTCGTAAATGTCTTACTACATGCACGTATGTATGCATGTATGCATGTATGCATGTATGCATGCATGTATGTATGTATGTATGTATGTATGTATGTATGTATGTATGTATGTATGTATGTATGTATGTATGTATGTATGGATGGATGTATGTATGTATGTATGTATGTATGTATGTATGTATGTATGTATGTATGTATGTATGTATGTATGTATGTATGTATGTATGTATGTATATATGTATGTATGTATGTATGTATGTATGTATGTATTTTATAGAGGTCTGCGGGTAGAGCATTTTGCTACTGCTACCCTGGTTTGTACCCGTAACACAGAACCATTACCCGTACCTCGTACCCGACCCGTACTCAAAATTACTACCCGACCCTACCCGTACCCGCGGGTATACCCGTACCCGTAAAGTACCCGTCACGTCATTAACACGCCTTCCCATAGTCCCTGTCCCTACCAGGTCTATAGGCTTACAACTCAGCATGTAGTAATAATAATAAATAGGCTGCTGATGATGGTGATTATGATAGTAGTAGTAGTAGTAGTAGTAGTAGTAGTAGTAGTAGTAGTAGTAGTAGTAGTAGTAGTAGTAGTAGTAGTAGTAGTAGTAGTAGTAGTAGTAGTAGTAGTAGTAGTAGTAGTAGTAGTCATTAGCGTCGCCACGGGGGGGCAAGGGGCAGCTGCCCCCCAACCCTGGTCAGGCTGGGTCCTGGGATTCGTGCAAATCCGGTCAGTTTTGTTGGGGGGATACCCTATGTGGTGTGTGGTTTGACATTTTACATTGAGGGTCCTCTTCTCCTCTTCCAAAGTTTGTTTTCTTTTCAAAGACTAATCACTAATCAACAGGTGACGGATTGTGCTTTACACAAAATATACAGAAGAATAGTGAAAAGTCCAATGTTGTTTATCTCTCCTATTCGCAGTTATGAGTCATGATGGGGTGACCTATTTACACCAGTCACACAGCCGCATTCCAACAGGCTGCCCAAGACAACATGTGGAAATTATTAGTATGCCTGCCTCTTTGAGCGACATCTTCGCCCGCCAATTCTCGCTCAACGGGTGCACGCAAAAGCAAGCACCAGTGTGTGCGTGTGTTTGTGGCGTCCATTCGAACGGGCGAGCAGTGATGAAGGATGTAACCCGAACAATTAATTGAAAAATGAGCAGGATCGAGGCCGTATACGGTCACTATATGAAAACGCGAACATTTAACATTTAGCTACGAGTCACAGTTGGCTCGTATCAGCGCTGAAATAATAGAACAATTTTGTTCCTATGACAGCTTAAAATGCTACCATTACAGTGTGGAAATTCAAAAAATTTTAAGCAAGCTTCGGACGATCATTTCTCTGTCCTCCCATGCCTTGCCCCCCAACCATTGAAGCTCTGGCGACGCCACTGGTAGTAGTAATAGTAGCAGTTGTAGTAGTAGCAGTTGTAGTAGAAGTAGTAGTAGTAGTAGCAGCAGCAGCAACAACAGTTATTGTAGTAGTAATAATAATAATAATAGACAGTCAACATATGGAACTTGTCACATGCAACGGTTGTGCTGTCTCAATTGCATTGTACATTTTATCTCCGTATCACCTAGAACACTAAGTAACTGTTGACAGTACGTTGCAGACCCGGTCAGGCCCATTGTGCGCCTACATTCTCTATTATATATAACGGTGACATTGTAACCCCAAAACTTCACGTCGGTACGGGTAAAACCGGGTATACCCGTACCCGTGACGACCGTACCCGTACCCGAACCGACCCGTGAAGACCAATGACACACGTCTGCCAGACTGCATTCAACAAACAGACACAAATCGTCAGTCATCATCAGGGCTATTGTTCTCATAGTCACGCTTATTGTCCTGGATGCTATTGATTGATGTTAATATGCAATGTATGTTTTCATGTATGCACGTATGTCTCTTTGTGTACTTAAAACGCACTATTCGTAAATGCCTGACTACATTCTCACGTATGTATGTATGTATGTATGTATGTATGTATGTATGTATGTATGCATGTTGGCATGTATGCATGTATGCATGTATGTATCTATGTATGGATGGATCAGTATGTATGTAACTGATGTAAGATGAATGAGTTCACTTGTTACTAGCGCCCCTTCACGATTTCATCAGAGGCGCTCTGTTACAGCGCGGACACTGAATCGGATTTTACGCCAAGCGCATGAGCAATTGCTGTGTTGAGAGGACTTGTAACATTTTCTACCCATATAGCTCGACAGTACTGGATACCGGCGGCTTGAGGTGGATTTGAACCCGCAACCCTGGAAGCTGCAAGAAACCGAACATACCCCTACACCACCGCGCCCCACAATGGATGGATATATGTAATCATGCATTATGCAAGTATTCAAATATGCAGCTATATGCTGCTATAATGTCCTGTAAATGCTACACATGAGAAGCAGGCGCTTTTAGTATTTCAGTTATCGGGGTTTGGGGTACAACCCCTAGCCCTTCTTTTAATCACTTCACCTGAGTAACTGAAAAGATGCTGGGGTTTGGGAAACAAAAATACCTCATGATGCATCAGCTATTTCGTGCGTATTACATTAACAACATTAGATTTTGACCTGTGTTCGTATACTTTGGTAATCTGTAACATTTTCTACCCCCAGCTACTTTTTGACAGCTAAAACACTGGATAGAATCACGGAGGCTGTAAAGGAAGATGTCTGGAAAACGAAAAGAAAACAAAAAACAGAAAAGATGGCAGAGTTTGGATAGCTTAATAGAAATCGCCGCTCACCCGATTCATCAAAACATACACTGAAGATGAAGTGCAACACATGCTTCGACTGTGTGGTAATGTAGCTCAGTTACTGTTGCTTTTTGTCAGACATTAGTGTGGCTATGCAGATAATTAGAATAGACTGTCTGGCCGTATAGAGACAACATTGAATTTCTCATGGACTGTTGGCTGTTGGCTTTCTTTAGATAAACTATCGTTTGTTCAGAAAGTTTAGCATATAGAATATACTTATTAAGAGTGAATATTAAGTAAGTATTAAGAGTGAATATTAAGTAAGTATCAAGAGTGAATATTAAGTAAGTATGGCACCCGTTCAGACGGGTAGGTATGGTGAAGGACCTCATCCGATCAATTCATGAAAAAACGAACAGGGTCGAGACCGTCACAAAAAAACGTTTACATTAATTTTGTTCACATGTTGGCATCTCCATCTATACAAGAGAAACGCCAAATTGCCAATCTGCCGGTTGGCCGACAAAGGGTCCCACGGCGAACTGTCCTCGAGTTGTTGTTACTCCGGGATTTAATTGCAATTAGGCAAATGCAGGAACAAACCAAGTCACGCAAAGGTTCGTCTAATTCCATTGGCTCGCTTCCGGGTTTCTAAACCACCGACTGCACATCGCTTTCTTTTGCTCCTGGCTCCCACCCCGAGGGTCATCATCTATACATCCTCGCCTGTGCCACTGCTGCTGCTGCTGCTGCTGCTGCTGCTGCGTCTAGTGTGGAAAAAGAGGAAAACCAATTTACCAAATAGCTCATGCCTTTCGCCTTAATTTCGGCGTTGTTGTTGTTGTTGTCGTCGTCGTCATCTTCATCATCGTCGTCGTCGTCGTCGTCGTTGTAACAGTCGTCAGCGTGTTCTTCTTCCTCCTCTTCCTCCTTGCGCTTGATTTGGTTCGGGAAAGCAGCTCCATCAATAAATGATTGGAAGTGATCCACCGCTGGGAAGAATAACCGTGACTCAGTGGAATCAGTGTATATAAACCACGGATGAAGAGCACAAACCAGATATATATACGTACACACATGCACGTGCTTTTGTGTATAAAGAGAGTGTGTATATATACGTGTATATACAAAATTATACATGCACGTGATATATACATATGCATTCATACATGTACACATGGCCAGATATATATGTGTGCATGTACTCATAGGGATACGGTTATGCACATGTTTGTACTTATGTATGTAGACATATATACAGGCCTGAGCTTCAAACACAAGACAATTCTGATGCATGTAGACCATATAAACAAGCGGTAATGCCTCCCTTTATTGTTTGTTTGCTGTATATTTGCAATAATACGAATGACCTGTATATACACCACGATTTCACACACATAGACCTTGATGCACAAACATACATGCATATATATATATATATATATATATATATATATATTATTCACATAGTATAGTCTGCATAGATCTCGTTTTCTCAGCAGTGACTATGCACTGTCGTTCCATAAGTATACCGATATAATTATTGCCAATATTCTCCATATTGGTACGTACAGCACGAATAAAATATGACTTTCTATTTCTACAGCATTGACAGCTAAATATACACATAGGCATAATACTTTGCAAGTCGTTATGCAACATTTTCAAGTTCTGTCCTATCACACTATGCATCCGTATGTATGTATGTATGTACGCGTATGCATGTATGTATGTATGTGATTGTATGTGCGCATGCATGGATGTATTTATTATGCATGTATGCATACACGTTTTGAAGGAGGTAGGTGACTGAGCGGTTATATATAATGCCCTTTAACTTCTGTCAAATGAAATGTGGATTTCAGTATCATCACGTTATCGTGTCCTCGTGATTGAGCAGTGATCCCATAGTGATGTTTAATGGACACAAAAGAAGACCAAGTATTACAGAACCTTACGGAACATATATCAGGTCAAGAAAACATTAGACTCATATAATTACCGTCCAAATATACTGATTACGTGCGTGAACTAAGGTAAGTTCAAAAAAAAGAAACAAAAAGTAGCCACCAATTCACTGAAGGACCAGATATCCAAAACAAATGTTGGGGACCATGCAAAAGAAGAGGAGGTCCACTGATGTATCAAATGCAGAAAAGTAGAGTACAATTGCTGTTACTCTAACTTTGTCAATTGAACAAATGCTGTTGTTACGAACAGTAAGAAGTGCGGATTATCAAGGTCAACGTCAAGGTTTTGATGATGCAGAACGTTTAGCGATTAAATTAGTTAAGAATGCAATTTTGGCAGAAGAAATACGTTTTCGCACAAGTTTGCACTGTTGCTTAGACCTATAGATTGTGATCCAAGGGAAGACGAAAGTGGAGTCAACAACGCTCAGACCGACAGAGAGACGGACAGATCCACAGACAGATATGAAGAGAGACAGAGAGACAGACATGTACACAGAGCGCTTGCTGTGCAGGGTTTTACCTCTAAAATTTTTACGAATACATTTTGTACGAATCATTATAAGGTAACTGGTGCCTGGACGCAAGATTTTGCGATAAAGCAAGTTGATGACAGTATAGATTTGTAAAGACCAGATAGTAACACTAAGGTAACGTTAGCTTACAAGTCTCTTCTTCAGTCAGCATTATATACCTGTGCTATTGTGTAAAGTAATGTAAATACATACAGGGTCAGTGCCATACAAAAGCTGCGTCAAGGAGACTGCAGCGTATTAATAGCCGTCTTTATATTAAATCAGGTCCTCAAGAGCCAGGCTTCATGTCATCTGTAGGATTATGGGCAACGAGAGACAGACATATTTCCGCATATGCAAACACAGATGACAGAAATAGTCACACAGACAGACTAAGAGAAGAAACGAAGCAAAGCACAGAGACATGGCCTAAATGCGTATACGGCAAGAGACGAACGGTCAGCGTTCTTTGAGCACACATGTAGTCCTCGTCTGAATAATGTAAGTTTATGTATTGGAGAATTGCATTCTGTGCGGCGGCGATTCCATGTATAGTTCGTCTCGTGTACTTCCAGGCCCCATCGTCGTCGTCGTTCCTTTTATTTTGATAAATTGCGGCGTTTATGCGTGAAAACGTTGCTGCTGTGCTGCAGCATGGGCGCAAATGGACTCTTGTCGTGAATGATCGCCGCTGATTCCATAAATAGACAATTCCCACATCCGGTTCATCTGCATATTCATCACGACAGCTTCCTGAACGCTCCCACAACCGGAACGGCGAAAGGTGTATCAAACGTGTCTCAGTGTATAGAGCGACTCGCTCAGTGGCCTCAACCTGTTCGATGCATACATACATATATATATATATATATATACATTATATATATATATATGAACATATATAGATATATAAAATATATTATATATATCCGATGTAATCTAAAGAACAGCGTGGATTGTTAAGTGTCATTTTCATGAGCGTTTTTATCGGTGTAAATAATCGTATATATCTCGATAATCAAACTGTAGATAATGCATCTTTGCAGGCGGTAGGCAATGATGTAGTTTGATTCTCCGTTTCTTGCGCAATTAACAGTCTAAAATAAAAGTTAAGTTTCCATATCCCATGCGGAACGTAGGTTGTGGCGCTCATTTCCTGTTCCTCTTCCGCTCTTCAGTCGACAATAATCAGATCCTAAGGCCCTGAACACGCACGTGATCTGTATTATACATCGCAGGGCTTGCAGTTTCCTCGAGCAAATGTTTCGCATATTATGTACATGTAGATTGTAGGTACATATCGACATCTAATGCTTCCCAAAGTGTGTTCCGCAGAACCCAAGGGGAAGAAAAGGGTTCGGTGATAAAATTGGGTAAAAGTGTTGTTTGAATGTAAACAATGCAGTTTTTTTACATTAAAACTAATAGCTATAGGTGAAGACATGGGTTCCGTGGAAAAATTTAATTTAAAATGATTTATAATCTAATTTTTATGGATTAAAACTGTATATATACCCAGATCAGTGTTATTAATTAAACTTATGGTATAGTCTACTTCGCATGCAGGCGTTACGTAGGCTTATATCAGAATATGATTTGGTCAGGTCGTGTTTCCGTCAGAAAATTTCAGATCAAAAGAGTTCCGTAGTCAAAAATGATTGGGACTGATGCACTGTAGCCTAATACTAAGCGGATATAGACCTATAATTAGATTTGCATTCGATTTTAAAAAATGCTGTGAAGCCACTGCCTTCATCTCCGAATTGTTACTAGATGCAAACTATGGAATTATGGACGCTAACTTCTCTTCGTAATTTCAGACCCGCAGAGATGTTACGAGACTGAAGATGGGGTAGAAGTAGAAAAAACCTAAATTATCTCTGATTTCTACGTCGTACTGAAAAGTTGGGTTGGCGAAAGACCGAGAAGGGTAGCATAAGACAATCTTACTCGGCGAGTAGATTTACGGTGCAATCTGTCACTATAATTATTGCTCTCGAGAATCCTGGATACAATCACTTCATTACTGTCGAGCTGTTGATTATAAATTAAAATTGCTAATCAGAGCTTGAATCATTTACTGAGCGGCGCTGTTGTCGTGTTCTTATGCTTCAGTGATCTCAAAGAATCAGTTTAAGTAGACATCCAGCATTGGATTTCTAGTCGAAGATTAGTAACGACATAAATGCGAGCTTTACATTACACAACGTTAGATAACTTGCCATTCATTAAATTTTTCACATGACTTTCGAGGGAACTCGCTTAAAGTTTGTTTCCCCTGCAGTTTTATATGTAGGCCCTATTTCAATAATGGCGCAGCTACGAGCATAGAGACTAACTGACGGATGGACAAGCGGTGGACTATGGCGTTCAGCTATAATCTGTGGCAGGTCGCGAAAACGAAGGATAAATCACAGGTGGAGTCACGTAATTGGCGATAAATAGCAGTCACACTCACACACATGCTCACACGAACTCATGTCAAATCATTACATATGTGGCTTTACATTCCGTTCAAGAGACTTTGCAATGTGATATACTGTGGTGAAATGTGATGATCTTGTAATCGGATGCAATTCGAAATGCTCTCACATGACTTACCTGAGCAGTTATGTTAGGATTTGACATAATTATTACTATGTGGTGCGATGATGATGAATCCAGAGTTTAACGGCCTTATGACAACATAGGCCGTTGCTGCCGACAAAGATTATTTTTTTTGCAGCTCTGGGGGAATCACGTTTGGTTATAAAAGGTCTTAAGTCAAAACTAATTGCTAATTCACTCCATATTGTAATGCAAATTTTAATTGCACCGCTTCAAGAGAGAGACTCATCGGAGGCGCTATATATAGGATTCTCCAGTATGCCGAACTATGCGCAATTTCTGACTTTATCACTCAGCAAGTCGTAAAAAAGAATCCAATATATTGGTTGATCATATCCCCCATGCAGCAGCTGTCTCACCACGTCGTTCCGAACACCTTCCGCTCTATAGGATCACGCTGGTTTCCCCGAGCCAATCGGAACTCTGCTCCAGCCGTCTTCCGTCCAATCAACTCCGTTGTTTTTCGTCACTGCTGACCGCTACGACGGAGGCAAACACGCCTGGACGTCGCCGAAATTGACTCCGGCTCCGTCCGGGTAAAATGCAAATCTATTGCTGGGAACATGACAGGCGAGCACTAAAATTGACCAAGAAGTATATTCGTCGTTTTTGCGGACATAGTTCCACCACAACAGCTTCTGTCGTGACTTGGAAGTGTGCATTGACGTAGAACTCTGTGCGGATGACAGGCCACGTGACCTCGTTATGCAGGTCATGCTTCCACCATCTGCTGCATCAGATTAGGTCAATATAAGGCAGCGCTTGTCCTTCAGCGCCGCTACGAAACTAATCCGTTCCATCATCCGCGGATTACTGAAACGCCATTCTTGCATTATTGGCCAATCACAACTTCTGTGTATGCATGTACGTATGTAGGTATGTAGCCTATGCACGTACGTGTATGTATGCAACTATGCATGCATGTATGTATATGTATGCATGTATATTAGTGTGGCCCAAACTTACACGGGGAAATAATTTTGTTATGCTCCACAAGGCTGCCCTTGTTCCACTTGACAAGAAGACTATGTGGTGAAAAAATTGAAGAGATCTGAGCATGTTTAGAGGTCGCGCCATTTTGACACTTTTTGTAGAAATCGCAAAAACCGCATGCTTGGGTTTTGGAATTTGGTTCCATTGTCGATTTACTCTTTTTATCACAACAAATTAATGAGGAGTCCAATTTAGATGAACTTTTTACTGTTTATTTATCTCGATGAGAGCTATATTTTTATTAAAATATAAATGCTAAATTCAGGGTCGTTCAAGGTCATTTCAAGGTCATTAGAAACAAAATCTAACAAAAATCGAAGAAAAATGATCAGATCTCAGCCAATAATTGTTGAAATTGGTTAATTTTGTCACGTAACTAAGGATGAGTTACAGACACAGACACAATACCTGCTGCAACTTGTCTCCAGTCATCACACAATGATTTCTTTTCCGACAAGAGCAAAATGAAATAATCGCGGTTTTCGCGTTTTCCGGCACTTCAATGACGGTTATTTATGCAGACTGGAAACTACTTTCATAGTAAAAAATTATATTGCATTACAAATTATTTGCATTTAATGCACTCTGACTAAGCAGTAACACTGCGGCATATATTTTTATTAGGCTGTTCAACGTTCAAAATAGTAACTGCCTTGCTATTCAAAATGATAGGGGCCTACATGTCTTTTTACGCTTCATACTATATAATGTAAAAGTGTGCAAAAGGCGCGACCTCTAAACATAGTTCAATCTGTCCAAATTTTTGCATACAGGGTTATCTTTTCATGTGTAACAAGGGCAGCCTTGTGGAGCTAAACATTTCCAACTTTTGTTATTTTGGGCCACCGTAATGTATATATGTATGTATGGCTTGTATGCACGTAGACAATCTTGAAGGGGCGCTATATAAATCTCTTAAATGAATGAATGAATGAATGTACGTATGTACGTATGATAAGTATTGTATGCAAGACTGCAAGTTAGTCCGGGTATGCATGTACTGTATATGTATGTGTGTAATACGTGTGTGGCACGGTGGTCGACTGGTTAGAGCGGTTGACCTGTAACGTCGAGAGTACGAATTCGACCGTCGTCCGGGATGGTTTCACTGTGTAGGCACCCGTGCGCAATTGCTCTGCAATATAATTGCTTCTGCGTCGCCGAGGCGTGTGCACTTCTGAGCTTTGAGCCACCTTTGGAAGAAGGGCGATATCAAATGCAGTTGTATTGTATTGCATTGTATGTACTTATGTATGTATGCATGTATGCATATCTGTATGCATGTACGTATGTATGTCATACTATGCATCATGCGTATGTACTTATGTATAATTTTGTATGTCTATGTGTATGTGTGTACTGGATGTATGTATTCATTCATTCATTCATTCATTCCGAGAATTTATATAGCGCCTCTTCAAGAAACCTACTCAGAGGCGCTCCCAGCCCAGCCACGGTTAAAAAAGTGTGATTTGAGATACTTATAAAAGGCAGGCGAATCTAGCCGAGGCATCAATCGCAAGTCTAGTGGGAGGCCATTCCAGATGGAGGGACCCACAATCGAAAAGGCTCGACGCTGTCTAATGGAAGTGTGAGCTCGCGGGACCAAAAGCTCCCCCCTTTCTGAAGAACGCAGAGATCTACGAGCTGCGAGGTCAGAGACAGGTCGACTAAGATCTGACAAGTAGGATGGAGCGCAGCCAAGAAGGCACCTCCATACAAGTGCAGCAACTCGATAGGAGATGCGTTGAGAAACAGGGAGCCAGTGAAGAACATCACGCATATAGGCAGAGACATGTAATCATGTATGGTCGTATGGATACGTATGAATAGACATTCAATAATCAATATAGCCTTTTACGGACCTTTCACGGACCCCGCATACATAACCATCTGCGATATAGCAATGGTGGGCGTAAACAAGCCAGTGACGCCATCCATTCAAGGCTTTCAGCGAAATGGATGGATATTTACTGATTTACAGGAATTCAGCTTCATTTCTCATAGGAAAAAGTCATATCAATCTTACCCTGAATCGAAGAAAAATATTTGCCCAAAATGAGCAAATTCTAGAAATACATCGAAAATGGCAAATCCATATTAGCGCAGATGAAGTGCTCTTAGGATGTGTTGTATTATAAATGTCCAGATGTGCAGGTATGCAATTTTTCTTATGTGTACATTGATATATGTAGGCCTATGTATTTCAAAATGTTTGTATAGTTTTACAGAACTTCACTACTTTCTGAGAGCATTCTACAATCAGAAGTGCTGTCGAGATATTATATTGAATCCGATGATAAATCTGCATCAATATAAATGAAAAATATTACATTAAGACTAGGAGATGAGTATTTCGATGTATGAAGACTATTGACAGCGAGTCTAAAAGGTCGGGAAAGGTTCTGATGAATTGGTGTTTATGATGAAACCAAAAAGTTTCCATTATTCTGTCGTGATTTTATCCGTATATTGTCTCCGAAAAACTTATTATATTAATAAATTACTATTCATGTTTAATATGTTGTCGGATATATTTCATTTGGATTATTAGACTATGAGATTTTTAATAACATGAACACGATAAATCGACTTTGGTAATAAGCATTTTCATCTAATCCCATAATGCGATATCCTGTTTTATGTCATGGAATAATATTAGTTCATTTGACGACACCTTCGCATCAACGACCCACATCGAAGTACATTATGTGGTTAGGCTTTTATCAGAACTGCTTCCATACGTATAACATGAACAGTGCATATTTTGTACATATACATATGCGTGTGTGTAGGTAACCTTTTACAAACTGACGTTAGTATAGGCTATACCAGCTATTGTCTTATAAGCAGAGCTGCGTGTGCAAACCTGCTTGCAGGATCTATATGATCCGTAGTTGAGAGCATCAGTGATACTATACAGAGCCTATTTATTTGGAATTGCAGCTCAGTATTAGCCTACGCGGGTAGCAGAGGCGTCCTATACTTATGCGCAGTAAAACCCAACAAATTCCAAACCTTCCACTTCCATATTTTTTTAAATCTTTCCTGACAGTAATTTCGCACAATTTAGATTATGAACACCAAAACTCCTTTCAAAACTGATCTAAACACAGACGCTCTGAAGATACTTAAATAAACGCGAAACAGTTAATTATTTTCCCAAAGAAATAATTTCTTTTTCTGTAAACACTTTGGTAAACGAAATATTTTTCTTCACCGCTCAAAATCTAAGTTGAATGAGGAAGATTAGAGGCACTCGATCAAAGTTTCGAGCGGTTGCTTAAGGCGCTATATAAATGTTGAACTACATAGACCGATCAGTGGGTTAACGGTAATGTCAAGTTTAATTCAGAATGGAAAGCCATATGTCAACCTTCGTGGCAGGCGATCAGTCACGGCTGACGAAGTTGGAAATCTGAGAGACAGACAGAGAGAGAAGAGAGAGAGAGAGAGAGAGAGAGAGAGAGAGAGAGAGAGAGAGAGAGAGAGAGAGAGAGAGAGAAGAGACAGACAGACAGACAGAGAGACAGACAGAGACAGAGACAGACAGAGACAGAGAGAGAGAGAGAGAGAGAGAGAGAGAGGGACAGAGACAGAGAGACAGACAGAGAGAGACATAGAGAGAGACAAAGAGAGACAGAGGGAGACAGAGACAGACAGAGAGACAGAGACAGAGACAGAGAGACAGAGACAGACAGACTCTCTGTCTCATACTCTCTGTTTATCTGTCTGTCTGACAGAGAAACAGAGAGAAGGAGGATGAAATGAAGTGAAAGTAGATGAAAATTTACTTCGATTTTAGCGGCAGACACC
The DNA here is from genome assembly GCA_020284085.1 of Aporrectodea caliginosa. Lineage (NCBI taxonomy): Eukaryota > Metazoa > Annelida > Clitellata > Crassiclitellata > Lumbricidae > Aporrectodea > Aporrectodea caliginosa. The sequence continues at coordinate 29,976 of JACEVL010000874.1, forward strand.
CACAACATATTGGTATAGACAAAATACTTTGCCCTTTGTCCTAAAGGTTAAGACATTTTTCACAATCTTACAACGTGGTGTACCTGGATGGAAGTAATATACATGTAGATAGATAGATCATCATCATCATCATCAGGATCCATGGGCCGAAGGCCCGTAGGTGTCCAACGCTTGCCTCGGATCCCTGGGCCGAGGCCCTTTTGGAGTCCAATGCTTGCATTGGATTTCATTCGTATTTTTTCTTTACGAACGGAGTATCTGCACCCATCCGTTCGACCTTCGCGCTTCTCCCTTAAAGAGAGTTCCAGGCTTAGGACTGGCTCTGATAACCACATGTGGTATCAAAGGCGGCGATGCCACCCACGTTTGCCAGCTTTTCAGGGTTCCTGCTGAGCCTGTCCACCTCGCGTAGCGCCCTAAGGTGGTACTTCGGCCAAGACCTTCACCACTGATGGCATAGCCTCAGCAGGCACTCCCCTACTGACTGTTGCCACCCCCTCACCACGTTGAGGTGTGAGTTGGACTTCGAGGGGGTAGATAGATAGATGTAAGAATTCTGAATGTTGTGTACTGGAAGATTGAAACCAAGTTACTAATATAATGCCCTAAATTTCTAGAACGTGCCTTAAGCATGGACAAGAAAACGTCCTCTGGATAGGCAAAACATGACACTGATACTTTCGAAGACGCCTGGGAGAGGGGAGATTGTCTTTTCCATGCAAATTGCATCTTCCCTCTCTGAATGATGGACAACTTAGTGCATGGTAGACCTCCCGACGGTCTTTGGATCAATCAGCAGGACTTCGAGAGTTCGACTACAGACCAACAGCAGGACAGTGAGGACACACCTCCTCCACCTCACTGTTTTAATGTCTCTACAACGAATTTCAATTTGACATGCCGCAGTGTGACTATAGCGTCAGAGGCACCAGTGATAGTCCAGCCCATTAACAATCGATCATAGGCCACAGGTGACAATACAAACAGTCAGTGAAAGGGTTTTCAGGTCAATAAAGTCAATACCACTACTGATAATTATGCCACAGGTGAAGAGGCCACTGCCGGGATTGTATAGTTACGAAATTTGTCGTCTAAACCAGAGGCCAAGAAGCTGCAATCATCCCTTTCAATTTAATAATTTTGAGGCAGCCGAAGGTTTAATTGTTCCTAAATGCAAAAATCGATCATTTGTTCAGATTTATTAATGCATGTACGAAAATTAACTTGCCTAAGTTGCTCATAAATACTTTAAAAAAATGCAGTGAGTTGTTTAGCATAAATAAATTAATTGAATAAAATTGTAGCCTGGATGTCTTAATTCCCCGATTTTGGAAAGGGAATGCATTAGTTAAATAAATTCCAACTAGGATTAACTGTTGGAATAAGTTGCTGAGTCTCTTTTGATGTGGGACTACTATTATTACAATCTGCGGCTTAATACTTTGATGCTTTTGTTTCCCTTAATTACCATCTGCACGTCAAATCAAGTTTCCATGACACCGTTGACAATTATCTCCCTCTACTTTTCCTGGCCTCGTTTTCTGCATTTTGAAGTGTGCCTGCGTATGCCTAGGCTTAGATATACCATAGAATTTTCATATTCCCTCTCTGAATTAGAGCAAAGAAGCAATTTGTATCTTATTCATTTCCTTCCTGTATTTCGTTAGTTGTCTTTGTGTGCGTGCTCGTGTGTGTGTCTGTGGGTCCTCTATCGGAATGCTGATTAATTATTAATCTCAATTGGCACCTTATCCAACCTTTAAGCAACCTGGATGGCATAACTCCGACTGCAAACGTACTTGAAACCTAGTTAAGCTAAGAATCAGCTTTCATTGTAACAAGTTGCGTCTGTGACAACTTGGTTACTCAGAATAATTGATTGATTGATTGATTAAATGATTGATTGTGCAGATGTTTGTATTAATAAGTTTGTCTGTGTGCATTATATATATGACAGAGAGATTGACCTACGGTTTCTCTTGTCCAGGCAGTCTTCCATCAGGCCTTCGTCTGTTTCATTGTAAAAGCACGTGTCCCACATCCCGACACTGAAACCTAAAACAGAATTCCACCATAACCATTTACACACATTGACACACTTCTCAAGATATACTTCGCTGTCATAATCAACGCTGCTTTTTTACCTTTCCAAGGATCTGCTGCATGAAACCACATTTCTTGGAGATATTCCGATCTAGGCCTAAACTTTTACAAGCATAAAACACATTTTACCTCTGCAGTTGAATTCTATAGCGTACAATGTTACGTTAGGTTATATCGCCATACAGCACCATATACACTCTTAACCCAGTATAGGCCCTACCACGCATCCCGTTCAATATTACTTGACTCCAGTGTCAAGTGGCGCGTTTTCTGATATCCTACAGTTGCCACATATAAATAGTTAATTATATTGTAAATTTTCAAATTGATAAATATTGTGATTAACAGGCACAATATAATATAGATAGAGGTAAAGAATAGAGATGACGTTTTCTAGGTATGCATAGGTTGATGGATAGCTGGATGAAAGGATGAATGGTTAGATAGATAAATGATAGATGGATGGATAGATAGATAGGAAGATAAAAAGATAGATAGATAGATAGATAGATAGATAGATAGATAGATAGATAGACAGACAGACAGACAGACAGACAGACAGACAGACAGATAAATAGAATGATGGATAGGTGGGTGTGTTTGGATGGATGGATCGATGGATGGATGGATGGATGGATGGATGGATGGATGGATGGATGGATGGATGGATATGTAGGTAGGTAGGTAGCGGTAAACAGATAGACGGATATACAGATAGATAGATAGATAGATAGATAGATAGATAGATAGATAGATAGATAGATAGATAGATAGATAGATAGATAGATAGATAGATAGATAGATAGATAGATAGATAGATAGATAGATAGATAGATAGATAGATAGATAGATAGATAGATAGATAGATAGATAGATAGATAGATAGATAGATAGATAGATAGATAGATAGATAGATAGATAGATAGATAGATAGATAGATAGATAGATAGATAGATAGATAGATAGATAGATAGATAGATAGATAGATAGATAGATAGATAGATAGATAGATAGATAGATAGATAGATAGATAGGTAGACAGATAGGCAGTCAGAAAGAAAGAGAGACAGATAAGCAGACAGACAGACAGAAAGACAGACAGATAGATAGACAGACAGACAAATAGAATGATGGATGGGTGGGTGGGTTTGAATGGATGGATGGATGGATGATGTATGGATGGAAAGAGAGAGAAAGATTGCAACAATATAGGTCAGAGATAAAGCTGCAGTGCACCATTCACATAGCAGCAGCAGCATCAGGTAGTATATATATATATGCATACGGTTAGTCGAACAATCCCAACCATGCCATGGTCTGTAAACAGCCGATGCTACCGTCCAATTTCGTGACGATCTACAATTTCCACGAATTAATAATCAACTTCCTGATTCTCTTAAGTTATTAAGCAGATGTGCTATCCATGTTGATATATATATATATATATATATATATATATATATATATATATATATATATATATATATATCTTTCACATTGTAATCACAGTAGAGGTATTTTGTCTTATATAATATATAATATTTATACGACATATACATGATATACATGAGCCTATTAGTAATCTACATAGGCCTACATATATATTTTTGCGTGTTTTATGTCTGGGTATGTGTTCTAAGTTGATTGGTTTGCGTATGCTTGTGTATGTTTGTATGTTTGTATGAATGGATACATGTATGTCTGATTGTCTGTATGTATACATAAATGAGCGTGCATGCATGGGATATATTACGCGTGTTCTATAGCTGTGTTGCTTATATCAAACATAATTATGAGATGCGAGTGTGTGTATGTATGTATGTGTGTATGGGTGTATGATGTACGTGTGTATTATCAATTGAACTGCTTGACTGCTTCCTTGATGACTGGAAGGACCGATCCATTTCGTGCTGCAGTTCCATCTTGCTGGCTTCCGACTTCGACCGTGCACTGGAGTTTTGGTTTCTTGTAATTTTATTTCTAAAGCCTACCATCAAATGAGACATGAACATTTTGGCGAAGTTTGTATATATCATGTACACATGTATCCCGTCTTATAGACGTATAGAGCACCATAAGGGGGCTAAAAACTACGGTGGACAGGGCTAAAGAGGTCATAGATAAGGTTAAAGTTCCTTGAGCTATTTAAGTTTGAATTTTCATTGGAAGACTGTTCCACGAGGAGGATGGTCTTCTGCTCACTTTATACCCATGGCTACCGTCTCATTGTTAGTTCTTCATACTCTAAATGCAGTAATCGTAATCGTAATCGAGTATTTATAAAGCGCCACTTAAATCAGAGGCGTTCCCGACCTATAGGCCAGTGCCTTCACTGACAAAAAGAGAGGTTTTCAGGCGCTTGCGGAACTGGTCAGAGGAAAGAGAAAGATAGGCTATGTATGTATTAAGACATTAAATGGCACAGCACGTATGCAGGCCCTTTATCTACTAAATATTGTGCATGAAAACGTTGCATTATCGATTGGTCAATAAAATTGTATCTGCTTATCTGTCTTTAACTATACCATACTCTGCATTTAACAAGTTAGCATTATTTTACAAATCTTCTAATTTTTTTAATTAATTTTATTACCAAATCAATAGTAATATTGATAGTATTTTGGCGCTGTACTGCTGTCATTGTTACTATTATTGCTACTACTCTTGCTATTATTTAAGTCCTAATTAATTATCAAATACTTTTATGAATAATAATCAAGAACAAGGGGTCAAACTTAATATAAGCTATTAGCTTCTCTTGGCTCCTGTTGCACTGTACTTTCTGCTTCATGATTGTAACCTAACACCTATTCTGTGCAGTTAACAAATTCAATTCAAAAGGCATTAGATAAAAAAAATGACTGGATCCAAAAGAACTTGGTCTTAGCAGAGTCATTTGATTAGATTTGGCCTAATGCTGTTATAGTCTCCGGATTAGACTCATCCATTAGGTATGCAACATTCAACGCCACAGAAGTAATAGCGCTAGATTAATCGAGTGACTGCCAAGGAAGTCGTTAGGCGTATTTAAGCAATGAGTTCTGTCAAGTCATCGCGTTATATTAAGGTAGTGACCGTTGTATAAGTCGCAGCATGAGATTAAGCAATGGACTCGGAATGACGAATCGGACGACGTGGTCATTGGCCCGTGATCAGAGAGAGAGAGAGAGAGAGATCAGAGAGAGAGAGAGAGAGAGAGAGAGAGAGAGACAGAGAGACAGACAGACAGACAGACAGACAGACAGACAGAGAGAGAGACAGAGAGAGACAGAGACAGAGACAGAGACAGAGACAGAGACAGACAGAGAAAGAGAGAGAGAGAGAGACAGAGAGAGAGAGAGAGAGAGCGAGAGACCGTCCTGATGGATGAGACAGACAACACCAAGAAGGCTCTCGACGAAGGTATAGAAAGAGACGCAGGCATCTGCACACGGACAAAGACACAAACTCGAACACACACGTGCAGTAATATGCGACTGCACATGTAGAAAGTCCCGGCGTCAAGCAATGCATGATCAATGCGTTCGAGAGTTAATACACAGTCAAGTGAGCACTGAGCCGCATTCGCAGTACATAGAGACATGTAGGGCGGTGGCGCATTGGAGGGGGGTGGGTAAGAGGGGCTTTAACTAGGGCGCGTCTCCCAACATTTCCCGGAGGAGTCCATCAATCTCCCGACGCATAATCGCTTCGTATAATCTGCTTGTTGCACTGTGAAATACATGCACGCTCAGATACATATGCACAACTATCTGTACATATACGTGCAATGCCGTGCATGCACACACACATGCACATGTACATACTGTTCAATACACAATAAAACAAAATATAACACATTCAAACATGCATGCATGCAAACTTGCATGCATACATGCATACTTCGCTTTTTCCCTTGACTGCTGCAAGTATGTTTGCAATGATAATCTTTCTTTTAAAGGCCACCTTTAATCATCTAATTTAACCCTCCGTCGGGCGGGAAAAAAACTATACAACTAAGGGCGTGGGGTCAATTTTGACCCCATAGTAATAATTATGTAATTTGAATAAAATAAGCACATAAATTGCATAAGAATGTCATTATTATCACTAATATTCACTGAAATGTCATTATTTGTTGTTCATGACATCATGACATGACGTCATAACGTGACGTCATGGAACGACGTCACTTCATAATGTCATGATGCCACATACAAACATATGCTTGTAATAGTGTTTGTACACTAATGATTGCATGAGAAGGTAATTAGTGTAATTATTATTCACTGAAAAGTCATTATTTGTTCTTCTTTTTCATGGCATGACGTCATAACGTAACGTCATGTGATGACGTCACTTCATGATGTTATGGTGCCACATAGAAACATAGGCTAGTAAAGGTGTTTGTACACTAATGATTGCATGAGAAGATCATTAGTATTATTAATATTCACTGAAATGTCATTATTTGTTGTTCATGACATCATGACATGACGTCATAACGTGACGTCACGTAATGACGTCACTTCATGATGTCATGATGCCACGAAACAATTGCTTGTAATACTGGTCGTACACTACTGATTGCACGAGAAGGTCATTAGTATTAATAATATTCACTGAAATGTCATTATTTGTTGTTCTTCTTCATGACATGACGTCATAACGTGACTCACTTCATGATGTCATGATGCCACGTATAAACATAGGCTTGTAATGCTGTTCTTATTCTAATGTATTCCTCGTGAAATGACGCTAGAATGAACATGGGAGACTACTAGGAGTCTAGGAAAGTATTCCATCAATCAGCAGAGACATGTCCGAAAAGAGATCTGACAGTGGACAGGGCACACATTCTTATGACATGCCTTGCAGCCGTGGCTTTTCTGTCTGTCTGGGACACACTTTTGGCAGCAACCTCGTTTGTTGGAGGTTCCTGAGTGTCGTATACATGTTTCAGTGTGCTCTAATCAGCCCAAGATGAGATGCATAAGATCGTCACTGGTCCTTTAGCTCTTGGCAAAGATCTTTCCCCAATTTCTTGATGAACAGCCGACACTTTCCCACTGGAGCCTTGTCAAACTTCAATTTCTCATGGAGGACGTGAGCGAAAGTGCAGCAATATCCAGTTGGTTGCAGAACAGCACTACCGGCAAATGTCTGGTTGAGAACTTCGTGCTGAATGTTTTTATCATCTGGTCAGCACAATTGACTCCTACTTTTGTCCAGTTGTAGAAGTTTATAACCTCCGGAAGTTTCCCTGGCCAAAAGTCCCACTGGTGGTGTGCATAGTCGACAAGACGACGACCACTTTGTCTTTCTTACACTTGTCGCCGGTCTCATTGAACCCGATAAGGGATGATTACAAATCGCATCCTCTGGGAGTTACAAATTCTTCGGGCAACTCTACTAGAATAGTACGAATATTAGGCCTACCAACCAAAGTCGCTTTCTTTGCCTACAGAACATCTCTAGTCAGGAACAGCAAGGTTAAAAAATTATAACTGGTCATGTTGCGACCTTCACATTCAAGAGGTTGTATGAGCTGGCGGACAACGTACGTTTCCTCCCAAATCTTTGGTTGGAGCTGCATCGGCACTCTCTTTGCCGCAATATATGCTGGCATTGAACTTGACTTCAGCATCGCAACACATTCCTAACTTGATGCCGTACTTTGACGGCTTGTATTGTACAAATCTGCACCGACCTCGATATGGAGCGAGTCTGTCGTCAATTGTGAGAAATGGGCCTGGAAGCATTGCAAAAGCGGGAGGGCAGCACTGATAAGTAAATATAAAACGAAATAAGGAAATAATATTGCGGGTTTTTGTGCAACTTTAGACTGTTTAATGAGAAAGAAACATCAATTACTGTCCTGGGGTCAAAAATGACCCCATAACCTTATGTGTATAAATGTCCTGTAAATTTTTTTCCATCTAAAATTCGTATGCAAACTCAACTGGAATACGTAGTGACAACCTGTACAATAATTCTCGTGAAAAATCACAGTGGCCATTTCCCTTTTTTATATCGATCCATGACTTGAAAGTGCACTCTGGGGTCATTATTGACCCCACGCCCGACGAAGGGTTAATCAGTAATTTGGTGTCCCTAGTTAGCGGGATTTTTTTTATTCATTTAGGCCTCCTTTTGTAGCCAATTTGCAATAATGTATACCTGATTATTCTGTTTCATTGGTTGCAAATAAACATTTTGAGTGATTGACTGATTGATGCACAATCACTATCTCCCGCGGGCTTTTGAAAATCTCGAACCTTTCTTAGCATGGCTACTAACTACCAAGTGTGCATACATAAATACATGTATTGTATGTGTGCTTCCATATAATGATTGTATATGTATGCACTGATTCATGGATGGATGCATGTATGTCCTAAGCAGATACCCTGGACATGGATGAAATGGAGACGGATGGAGTCGTGTCACAAGTCAATTAGTAGGTCGTTAAGGGGTAAATGGGGGTTGGAGTCGATTTCTCCAGGGACGAGGATCGAGGGCAGAGGAAGAGACGAAACCAATCGACCCCCACTCATCCCATACTCCACGCTCTCTGCCGGATATTCGCATATGCACATTATATGTATACATACACACACATGTACATAATATACATAGGAACATACATATAAATATAAATGTATGTGGATAGATATACACACATACCGATATACAAGATATATACTTATTTAAGGATGTGATACTTCTTGTAAGTAAGTCAGAAAGTCAGTATGTATACATATGCATTAAAATATACATTTATATTTTATATATTTATACTTTTATATATATTCATAGATATTAATACATGTACGCATACAGTATGCTTACATCTGTATGTGTATATATGTATGTGTATATATGTATGTGTATATATGTATGTTTATATATGTATGTGTATATATGTATGTGTATATATGTGTGTGTATATATGTATGTGCATAACTGTATATGTATGTGTATATTATGTTTGTGTCGACAGGGATGTCGATCCCTGGAGGGAGACCATGGGTAAAAAACCGTCTAGATGACTAGTCGCTCGTGATAAGGCTCTTCAAGCGGCATGGAGGATGAATGGAGACGGGAAGGATACTAGGACGGAGGAGAGGGAAGATGGGAGACAGGGAAGTGCGGGAAGATGGAAAGGACCCTAGCGTCTCATCTCAGGAGAATGGCTCCAATAAACTACTCGTCAAGGCGAACTACGTACTCTACTCACATACATATTCATAACATTTGCGCCCAAGGATTATGCATCAATCCGCCTCTAGTTATTATCGTCACACAGACGGACAGAGAGAGGCACGCAGACACATAGAGACACACAAGCACATCACAGAGATATGCAGAGATATACAATCACGCATACATATACATGCACAGATGAATGAGATGATACACAGTCACACAGTATTTGTAGTCTGTGCGTAGATAGAGCCGTGATATTTTTTCGAGGGTGAATCAACTGAGCGCAGAAAATACAAACGGATTGGAGTAGAAAAGGAATTGAACGTACTACGACATCTTAAAGGACAAACGTAAAGAAGACTAATGGACAGACAGACACACAGACAGACAGAGGCAGACACACAGACAGATACACAGACAGACATACAGACAGACAGACACAGAGACAGACATACGACACACACACAGACACGCGCACAGACACACACAGAGACACACAACAGATACGCAGAAAGACACAGACCGACACACACAGACACAAAGACAGACACACACAGACAGACAGACACACCCACAGACAGACACACACAGATTTTCGATTTTAGCCTGCGATCAGTATCTTCTTAGAGATGAAAACGGCCGAGCATACTGCGGAGGATTTAACCCCAGTGGCATTCGAGTAAATAATATGATGCAGAAGAAACTCCATGATCCAACTGCATATTACTAAGTCTTCTGTCGTAAACTGGGTGGAGTTTGGGTGGGTTTGGGTGGGTTTGGGTGGGGGTGGGTGGGGGTGGGACGTCCCTAGCAACCGAATCCACCATGGCGCCGCATGGTCTGTCGCTCCCCGTTCATGGCGCTTCTGGGCTGATCCCCGACCGAATGCGTAAGGCCACTAGATCCACCGACAAAACATATCTCTTCCACTTTAGTCTACACAACCACCCACAGATACGCACGCACACACACCTAGCCAACACAAAAAACACACCCACACACACACGTATACACACACACACCCACACACACACACACAGTCACACACACACACACACACACACACACACACCTAAGCACACAAACACACACGCACGCACACACACACACACACACACACCTAGGCACACAAGCATAGATGTAGGCAAAGTGTCATACGAAGAATGGCACACCCTTACGGTCTCCCTATTCAATCGTTGGTTCACTGACATGGTTTCGGGTTCAGATCCTGACCATAAAAATAATGATAATCATGATTGTAATATAGATATACTATACAAAATATAGCATAATAATGTAATTATTCGGTCTGCCACTCATGTAATATAAGATGAATGGGTGACCTACTGTTCGGGACTTGTTTCCTTTCGGATTTACTACTCCCATTGTTTCTCAACCAGTGAACATAATAATATTATGATTGTACTCATAAAATTGTTCTATATACGCTTGCTGGAAATAATCAAATTTATGGTTATTGTTATTGCGTTTTTTATATAATTATATGCGAATATATAGGGCCTATGCACAATTGCAAAAACATATGTCTGGAGAATTTTTATTTATTCTGTCATTACTTTCTGACAACCACATTCAAACATCCAAACGTCAATTGAAAGAATAAAATTGGAAGGTTTCGACTTTCGAGTGAAACGTCGTCATGTGATGGCCATGTTACACCTAAATCTGTTGTTGCAATATAAGGCCCAAACATTACAACCATTTGCTTACTTTTTCTAACTGGTATTACCCAGGGATTCAACAGAGAGTTTTATGCACAGAAAAAAGTGTCTACCAGGAGTTCTCTGCATCAATGTCAGACAAGCACCAACGAGAACTATTATATAGGCCTATGCAGTCATTCTGCTCTTCAGGACACCAGAGCGTTTACAGACTGTGCTATCTGTCATACACTGTGTTCCCGAACTTCTAATACATTGCCATCAGTGTGCATAATATGTCGTACATGATGTGGCAATATTCGGTCACGTTGTTCGGTTTTCGATGACACTCGACGATGACGTTCGGCTGCTCTTAATTATATGAAGATCGGAGGAGAGCCGATAATAATCAGTTCCAACAGTTGGCCTTTGGGGATCCATCCAAAGCATCACAATTAGCTGGAGCGATTTGCACCCTCATCTGACGGCTGCAGTGTACTCGCCAAAGTGGCATTTAGCAAACAATTATGTCGGCCCGCTGCTTGGGCAAATTTTTTCTTCTTTCAATCAATCAATCAATCAATTAATCAATCAACCAACAAACCAACCAATCAATCAATCAGTCAGTCAGTCAATCAATCGGTCAATCAATCAATCAATCATTCAATCAGTGTGTTTATTGATTTCCATAGAACGTAAACGCTTATCGTGTACAATTCAAAATTGCTACGCTGGTTTGGAAGGCTACGACTGGCACTGCTCCGGACTACATTGCTGAACTGTGCCTTCCAGTTGGCACTCAAACTGGTCGGCGGGCTCTCCGGTCTGCCTCGAGAAATGACTTGATTGTATCTTCGTTTCGAACAACCACCCGTGCTCGTCGGGACTTCTCGATTGCGGCGCCACGGATCTGAAACGCTCTTCCGCCTTCTGTGCGTGCTGCACGCGGCTATACGGTTTTTCTAGACTCTTAAAGACGCACTTTTTCAACTGTTTGATGGCCACGTGTTGAGCGCCTCTGAGAGACTCTGAAGTGGCGCTTTATAAATGTCTTGTTACATTACATTACATCATGTCAATGTAACAACACAGTCATAATAGGTAGGCCTACATTGAACGAATTAAATCTTCATAATTGTTTAATTTGGGTAACGTTCAATGGATACCAATTATAGGGGAAGCCGTTTCGTTTCCATATACCATTCGCTGTTAATCGTAATCGTAATCGTAAACTCGGAACTTCTACAGCGCCCACAAAAGCGAAGTCGCGGGAACCAGCTTATTCACAGGCGCTCAATCAAAACAAAATCGATAGGCAGGGGTCAAAATCCAGAGAGTCAGGCAGGCAGACAGGCAGGCGGCTAAGGTGGATGGTGTTTGGTGTTCAGACGGCGAGGTATATAGGCAGGGAGAAGTGTTGGATTCAGGATAGGATTTGTCAAAAAGCAGTGTTAGTCTTCCCGCTCCAAGTCACTTGAGTTTTAATTGAGTTTATTGAACCATTTTTTTCATTCAAGATTACAAGTACATAAACAGCAATCAGATTAAACAACCAAATTAACTAACAGCATGTTACAGATTAACAGTATGTAAGCCAAAAGAATGTGAGTATGCGAGTCAAGTTGCAAATGATTCATGGGGAGATGAAGCTGGGACAGCTTATCTAGTCTTCCCCAATGGTTACCGGTCACAGAAATACAACAACAAAATGCAATAAGTTAACAGGCTAAGGCAGCCGTACAGTTAGTAACAGTATTCATAGTCCAACGATAATATACAGCATCACACTCCAAGTTATAAGTTGCTGAATTAGTACCAGTTGGTCAATCAGAGAAGTCTTATTATACTCTTATACAATATACACACTTGAATGCAATCAACGAGCGTAGTTCCCGTATGCAAGAATCAATAGAGTTCTACAACTGCGGTCCTGGAACCACACCTGACCCAAAATACTGTATTAACTAATTTATCCTGGCTAAGCGCTTGTTTCGTGGTTCGTGATTTGGTGCAGAAGAACCACAGCAGGAAAGTTGGAATGTGATTATATCTGCAAAACATAAATAATTTTATTACACGCCCACCGAATCATATATATTATGAGAAATCATGCAACGTTCATGTGGAGGTAAGCCAATACCCGAATGCCCTTGATTAGTTTGCTCTTATATATGTTTTCGCGTGTATTTGAATGAAATTCTTAAAGCTGCTCGGAAACGGCCTCCGCTAACGGTCTCACGCAGACACGCAGGGCCCAAGCAACGAACTTCTCCTATCTACAGGTGACAGGTGACTCGTCTGGTCAAGATAGACTATCTTTCTTAGATAAATGTGAGACTATATAGATTGTGCACCAAAATGCGGTTATCAGTTGGTTTATTAAAGAATATTCTTACTTACTTACTTACTTAATATATATCCATAGCGAGCTTTCTTCTGTGATCACTCAGATAAAATCGTCCACTGCAGATCCGAACTGTAGGCATTGCAAAGAAACTTTCCCAGAATTTCTTAAAACACACTTTTTGTTGGAGTGCCATTCCGAAAAGACTCTGAAGAGGAGCTATAGAAATATAGAAAATATATAGAGAGAGACATCGAGCAATGCACGTTTCGAAACTAATCGAAAAGGTTTTCTGAAGCAATATTTCTCCTGTCCCACTTGAGTGACACTCGGATTCCTCTTTCCATTATTTGCTTGAGCGATGGACGCAATATTTCCAGAGACTTTTGTCAGACTGAAAACTGAGACCGATCTTACAGACAGATGTTTTTCAGGTCTCAACAAAAGCGTCCTATACACACGCAAATACATGCACAAACAAAACCACACACGAACACGCACAAAACACACGCACAAACACAAACACACGCACATGCACAAACACACGCGCAAACACGAACACATGCACAAGCATACAAACAAACAAACCACACACACACACACACACACACGTACACACACACACACACACACACACACACACAGGAACCTTCATTATTTCCTTCTTGTAGGTAGATACTGAATCAGAAGTAAGACTATTGCATTGTTGAGGTTTATTTACCAATTTCGTGACAGTTTCAGACGGATTAACCCATAATAATATTCGGTTACAGATGCTCCAATTCTTTTCAGTTGTGCATGTCGTCCTGCTCACGTATTCGTTCATTCATTCATTCTTTAATTAATTAATTCATTCATTCTATCTTTCATTCATCAGTTCATCTATTCTTTATTTCTTTCTTCCTTTCGTTCGTTTATTCATGCGCTCGTTCTTTCTTTCGTTTCTTATTCATTCATTCTTTCTTTCCTTCACGCTTTCACCTCAAGTTGTCAACTTATTCACTGACAGACCTCTGTAGGCTACTGCTTTCTTCCTTCCATCATTCCACGAAATGGGTAAGAGAAAGATTTCAGCGTCTATATCATCTATATGCAACCGTTGGTTCATTGAATATAATAGAAATTCGTACAGCGCATTTCATGGCCTCCCAACCTACTGTATGTGCCTTAAGGTCAAAGTTGAACTGTTATAAAAGCCGCATTTCATACGCCAAACATTTATTTGCACGAGTTGTTTGACTGGCAGCTTCTATGGAGCCTCAAAACGATGGACGTTTAAGAGTCGTCTTATAATGAGGACCAAAGGCCAGCGGGACCTATTGTCTCCGGTCTTATAGACAGGACCAAAGACCAGCGGGACCTCTTGGCTCTGGTCTTCGGCAGAGGGCGTCAGCAATCCAAGCAGTTACATGTAGGTAGGAAAAAGCCAGTCTTAGAAGAAACCTAATAGTCTATCCAGAAACATTCAGTGAAATGCAAGACCGTACATGCATACATGCATCGATGATAATGTCTTGCAAGTGTGAGCCTTTTAGACCTTTCTGATATTTAAACGCACGTCGAAGACTATTGTTTCTCAAACATTGATCGTGTAATTCCTTCGCACCAAGAAAAATGTCAAAAGCATTGATGCATGGCATGCACCAAGTGACCCTAATGATTGCCTATTATTCTAAATTTGACGTAAATTTTCTATTCCACAGCACTTGTACAGAATAATACGCAAGGCTCTTCGAGCGCTTCAAAGCACTTCCTGCTCCTCAGCCTCCTCTCTGCATGGTCGCTCAGCAGCCGGGTTTGGAACTTCCATTGACCATCTCTGGACAACCTCTTTGACTTGACGCAGCGCTGGTGAATAGACTGGTGCTCTGCCTGTAGCCATGGGCGTAGCCAGAAAAAAATTTCGGGGGTTTAAGATTTCGGGGTGTTTCCATTGGAAATGGTGGCAAAAGTTCAGTTTTTTTTATTTTGCATGTAAAAGCATGTAATTTTTTAAACTTATTTGGGGAGGTTTGAACCCGTAAACCCCCCAAATACGCCCATGCGTGTAGCTGTAGAGTAGCACTTTAGAAATTTTCAAATTTGGAGATTACGATTACGATAACGATTCGACCTTTACAGCCTACGCTGTTGCTAAATGTTGATCGCCATTATAAGCGTTAACTTTAGATATGCAAAGAGCCTGGTATTCCTATATTGCATAAAGATATGCATGCGTATATTAAACAGTGAAACGCATGCATAATATGAAGGCTACACAGTACACATACTGTATACAGACATGTATGAGGAAAAGCAGGCAAGTGTACACAATATTGCACGCTTGGCAGGTCTCGGAATATGTTTGTGTATGGCGTTACTAATTCACGGCGATATTGGCCACAGTCCTACATGTACATATAGTACATATATAAATGCATGTATATGGATACGTATATATATATTCATTTATGCATAGACTATAGATTAATGTATTTATATTTATATAAATGAAGTTGCAATACTGTCATTTGTCCTGTTGCAGCGCGATATATTTTATTAATCGTCGTTAACGACTGTATGTGTTGCTGTTATGACACAGCGAAACAGACAGAGACAGACAGCGACAGAGACAGAGAGACAGAGAGACAGAAAGGCAGAGAGACAGAGGGACAGAGAGACAGAAAGGCAGAGAGACAGAGGGACAGAGAGACAGAGACACAGAGGGACAAGGGAACGGAGAGACAGAGGGACAAGGGAACGGAGAGACAGAGGGACAAAAGAACGGAGAGACAGAGGGACAAAGGGACAGAGAGACAGAGGTACAGTTAGCGCATGATTCGACTGCTATTGTTATAAGCTAGTGCTGTTTGTGGTGTTGTAGCTGTTGCTGTTGTGGCCGTTCTTCTGATATATTGATCTCTGCTAATGACAATGGCCAGGTTCATTTGCCGCTGAATGCCTTCCCAGCGGGCACTGCATCCTCCGGACCAACAATAAAACCGACAACAATGGAATCGGAGCAAGAAACGTCGCATAAATTGGCACGAAAGAAGGAAATTTTCAAGAACGTGTTTTATGTTGAGCAAGGGCTGCTACTATTTGCTAGTTTATCGTTTCACTGTATACGATACACAAACCTGCGAATGGGTTGAATCTGTTCCAATTTATACAATTATTATCTTTATACCAAGAAACACGGCGCAGTCAACGCAATGGGATCACAATCGGAAGCCTGAAACTGGGAAATTCCATTGATATTTTGATATTTCTGCTGTTGGTCCATTTGTTGCAAGCACACAGAGTAAAAAAAGCAAAGCAAACAAATTATGAATTTACAGTACCACCGATACTAATACATAAAATTCCATTGCATAATGGTCATGCAAAGGAATTTCCAAATTTGGGGCTTATTGGTTCCATGTAATTGAATGATTTCGACTACCATTTCCAAATATGATTTTGTTAGAACGAATTGTATTGGGTGCTTTCCCACGGAAAGACACTGTCTATGGATTATCTTGTAATCACTTCTTGGTTGTTGTTTTTTAAAGGTTTTCTTACCGTCGAAAAGGTGTTGTTACAATCACTTGACACTACTATTAGCCTTTTTAGTAGATTTTACTTTTGAAATTAATATTATCAATTAATAAAATTATCGCTTATTTACTTATTTACACTTATGACATTTTGTCGGTGACATTTTGTCAGGTGACATTTTGTCGTTATGACATTTTGTCGGTGCCATTTTGTCAGGTGACATTTTGTCGTTATGACATTTTGTCGGTGACATTTTGTCAGGTGACATTTTGTCGTTATGACATTTTGTCGGTGCCATTTTGTCGGTGATATTTTGTCGCGTGACATTTTGTCAGGCCACCGTTTCATCTGTTTCCATCTATCAGTCCTCAGAATAGAAGTACAGTTTCTCCAGAAATCTTACCCTGGTCAATACAATTCACCTCCTTTCCATTTGTCTAAACCGGAACAGTCCATGGTAAGAACTCACTGGTTTCCGTCTGTCTCTGGTCCCTTGGCAACCAGATGATGGTTTTCATACGGTATACCTTGACAACCTCTCTGACTTGACGTTGAGCTCGTATACAAGATGGTAGCCTCCACTTACCATACAAGTGGCTCCGTATAAGTCGTCGATTTTACGACTTACGGATATCCTGACAATATTGCTTTAACAGTTCCAAGTCTATGAGCTGTTCGTTGGACGCTACGGGTTGCAATCGTCTCTGCTCTAACTTGTACTGCAAGATTAAAAATGTTGACATCATTCGCACTTCCATTAAGCGGCATGGAGCTTTCGTTGGAATTGTTTGTTGGAATATAGGTGCTGTATTACCTGGAAACTCAAGAACTCATGAGAATTCAATCTTCCAACGGATGATGGATCAGGAGTCCTGTTGATCTGCTCTCATCAATTTCAGAGCTCATTACAATATTACATGAAAAAATAATTTTATTCCAACAAACAACTCCAGCGAACAGCTCCATGCCGCTTAATGCCTATGCTCGTGTTTCTTAAAAAGTGACACCTTTTTAATGAACTACTCGGTTTACAAACAACGACACCATCCAGTTCCCTGTTCTCTCATTTTCGTCACAGCATGCATAGACCTATGTTAAGTTTATCTACTTACAATGTGCAATGTGCTATTTCCGAAGGAGCACATTTCATAGTGAAATAGCCATCAAGTTTGCAAATATCTGTATCTGATTTAACCATCCAAATTAATAATAACAAAGTCATTCGAGATTCGAGAACAACGTGCTAGGCTATTTGAAAAGAGATTTTATGATTATGATTTCCAGACATAAGTCCAGATAATACGCTCGTTACTATTTCTCACTCGCAGTGTTTGAAATTGGAGCCAACACAAACACTGTCATCGCCAATCGACTTAGCCTTTCTCCACCAACTTTCCTCTCCCTTTACCCTCTCCTCTTTGCCCCATACTCTTCACACCTCTCCCTTTGAAAGCGAAGGAGGTTTGAAAACTCATTCCATCGCGTTCTAGGCGAAAAAGCATTAAGCACATTGAGCAACCGGGAAAGTCCAAAGTTCTAATAGCTCCCGAGACATTTTCTCGGGGCTCTGAAGCTGTGTGCGGATTAGGTCTGCATAGACCCCTTGACGTATACTGACCTTCATTCAGTCAGCTGAGCCACGCAGATCGAAATTACTAATATTTCAACCTCCATGGCTGAGATAATAAGCCTAGCAGTCAATGTTGACTACTGTAGTCTATAATAAGCCAATGCAGAAGGTGGAGTTGACATTGTCGTTAATGAAGTTATTTCCACGACAGCTGCTGCTAATACCCTTGTTATACATTTCGTAAATTCAGGAGAATAATAATATAAGAGAACAGTCAAGGAGTATCGGAATCTGCTGAACTTAACAATTATATGGAGCCAGTTAGGTTACCTGGAAGGAGCTTTTATGCGCCCAAAATAGATTCTGCATTTCTTTCAGGCATTTTGATAGGGCTTATATTTATGGCAAAACCACAAAAGTTACACATTAGCCTATACACGTCAGAATCTGATAGAAACTCTTCATAAACCTAACAGCGTGGTCCTAAGGTCGAGACATCATTCGTCAGATGTAAAGAACCCAAGACATCAATCCAGCAACAAGTCTTATTCTTAACCCTTTAGTGATGAACTGCTTTGGTTTCCCATACATTTTAGTACACGCTCGTAGCTAAAGGGTTAAACTCAAAACTTGAACTGGGACTCATTTACGAATGTGTATAGAATGGAAGAAGTGCATATAGTAGGTAACTTAGTATTCCATGAACGGATTGTCTCTCCTCCTGGTGTCTATGTATGTATGCATGTATGTATACGTATGTATGCATGTACACTTGTCATAGCGCCCCTTCAAGATTTCTACTCAGAGGCGCTCCCGACTACAGCGCGGACACTGAATCGGAGTTTCACGCAGAAGCGCATGAGCAATTGCGAGTGAAAGACTTGCCAGGGTCCCAAGTAGACTCCCTACGCTACTTCTTAGTCGTGAGCAGTATTATACCAGTGTCCGATTAGTGCTTCTGTGGTGCTACCTAAATGCAAACCTATCGCGTGCTGCTTATCTTGTCTGCACTGTCAGCTTATTGATGCAATGTAACTGTAATGTAACTGAACATTATATAGCGCCCCTTCAAGATATCCACTTAGAGGCGCTCTCTGTGCTAACCTATGATGTCAAATGTCATTACGAAAAAATATATTTTATCAGCTAGCAAAACTGAAAGAGTCACCAGTGGCATGCCCACGCACACACGAGGAACGTACTTCGGTATCTCCTCAATAATAACATCTCCAATGGTGGACAATTACTGGCTAGGTCCTAGGATACACAAGTGCAGGCTACTCTATCATAAAATTTTATTGCTTCGTTTCATTTTGAATTTCTAAACTCATTATTTGATCATTAGCCTTTTAGACAACATTGCTGATTGCATTGCATTGTTGCCTGGAAGGTAGGGACGCTTGTCTCACGCTAATAATTAATCAGTTACTGGCTTATTAATTACTTAGATCGGAATAATATTACAAGCAGGCCTATAATGCACCTAGATCAAGATTGGTTAGCCTGTTACAAGGGCTTTAATATGGGTGTTGGACATTTTCCCCGGACATTTCCCCTCGAAGTTGGACTGAAGAAAAATGTTCTTTACATAAATAGTAGCTGGATTGATGAAACAAATCCTATGCTTAAATAGAAGTTGGATTGATGGAAGAAGGTCTTTGCCTCAATTATAGAAGTTGGATTAATGACAGTTATCATGAACAATGGCAGAGTTACCTAATTACTGTTCTGGGATGTCCGCGGGGGAATGTCCGAATACCCCTTAATATTATAGATAGAGCACTGGGTGGCTATTTCATGCAAGGCGTAATAGTTTCTTGGCTGAACAAATCATAGATCCCTTGAGGGTAAAAGTGGGTCCTTACCTCTTGAACAAACCATAGACCCCAGTAGGGTAAGTGGATCCTTACCTCTTGAACAACCCATAGACACCAGTAGGGTAAGTGGATCCTTACCTCTTGAACAAACCATAGACCCCAGTAGGGTAAGTGTATCCTTACCTCTTGAACAAACTTTAGACACCAGTAGGGTAAGTGTATCCTTACCTCTTCCGGTCAGCCACTGGCTACTCCAAGCGGCAGCTGATCCGAGCAGAAGAGCACAGAGCGATGCCAGAACTCCACAATAGCGAAACGGTCTCCATGTCTTCATCTCGCGTTCGTAATGTATCTCGCCATAGCGACGCATGTTACCATGGTGTTGACCCGCCTGCTGACCCGATTTGAACTTCACAAAGGACCTCATCTTATGTCCCAGTCCAACTCCACGCCCACTGTTCCACCGTACAAGCGACCGACCTTAATGTTCGCCTCTATATAGTCGGTCTCACGTGCTTATTATCCGAAGTACTAGAACGAAGACGTACCCAGCTCAAGTCCTGGCCTGCCGCTCTGCCTTAACTTCTATGGCGCTCGTGCCGTGCTAGTAGTACGCGCAGTCAATGACGACAGTGACGCAATAAAGAGACCGGTTGAATGCCAGCTGTCATTCGTACGAATCCCGGAGAAACTGAGAGGCAGAGACGGATAGAAGGAGAGGCACATCGGCAGGGACGGGTAGACGGTCCCTCGCAAGAACCAGAGCAAACGGCTGAGGATGAGATCGCTGGCATTTGACGTTCATCGTCCGATCTCTGACCCTTCGTGTTCGGATTTCCTTAATCCGTTGCGTTAATCCTCTGCGTTAATCCGTTCGTTGGAAGACGAATGAATTGATCGTCGACGGACGGCGTGTTATGGGGGCGAAAGCAGGAGACAGGAACGTGTTCTGCATAAGAGGGGGAGCAGGAGAAGGAGCAGGAGAGGAGGAGGAGGAGGAGGAACTGGAGAAGGAGGAGGAACTGGAGAAGGAGGAGGAAGGGGCAGGGCACAGCAGCCGCGCAAAGACACGAGGAGACACAGAGGCAGGGCGATGAGACTGAGCAGGAGGAGGAGGAGGAGGAAGAGGAGGAGGAGGAACTGGAGAAGGAGGAGGAAGGGGTAGGGAAACAACAGATAGATTTGGATGTGAAGCGCAAAGACACGAGGACACGCAGAAGGAGGACGATGAGACTCAGAAGGAGGAGGAAGAGGACATGGAGGGAATGGTGGTGCCGTGACAGGTGGAGGACGAGGGCAAGTGGAATGCTGCGACAGCCGCGGACGTTGAAAGAGGCCGCACGGCAAGTAGCCCACACGCCGATGGCAGCGACGGCGGCGAAGACGGCGGCGGTGGCTACGGTGGGGCTGGTGACAGGCGCTAATTTACTGTGCGCCAATACTGTCCGTCCGACCGTCCGTCCGCTCAACGCTTGCCTTCGCCGCTGCCTTCGCCAGCGAGTGAGAGACAGACAGAGACAGGGACAGAGATACAGAGAAACAGACACAGATAGACAGACAGACAGAGAAAGAGGCAGAAACAGATAAACAGACAGAGACAGACAGACAGAGAAAGAGGCAGAAACAGAGAAACAGACAGAGACAGACATACAGAGACAAACAGACAGGTATGGACAGACAGAGACAGACAGAGAAACAGCGACAGAGACAGACAGAGACAGACAGAGACAGACAGAGACAGAGAGTCAATGAGACAGAGAGACAGAGACAGAGAGAGACTGAGAGAGAGCCAGTGACAGAGACAGACAGACAGACAGAGCTAGAAAAGGACAGAAACAGCGACACAGAGACTCAGAGATAGAGAGCGGACACAAGAGAAGACTCGATGAGACTGTGGCGCCACCTATGAGCACCATTCACCCGACCGACCGACCATCCACTCGTTCCACGCGCCATACGAAGACTCATGCTCATGCATTCGCTGGTGCTTGCTTAGGTCTGTCTGCTTGTATGCTTTCGTCAGCTAGGTGTATGCCTACGTATCTCTGTTGTATCATCATCACAGGCTTATTCGTGTGTGTTTGTTATCGTGTATGCCTATGTATCTGGTTGCAGATATATATACATTGTACAGGTTTCTCGTTGTATGCAGCTGGTACGCTCTGTGTCAGGGCGGATTCAGGATTTGAAGCCAAGAACGCAACTGATAATAAGACTTAATCTGGTTTGGGGCAAATATTCCAACAGTTGAATGCCTTCGGGAACAGAAAAATAAATCTAAAGAGCCTGGATATTTAACTAATTTAAATTTCTAAGAAACTTT
>JACEVL010000874.1:55000-172823 GCA_020284085.1 Aporrectodea caliginosa
TGTTTCAGCTGGTATTCAACGCCATTGGCCTCTTTGTGATAAATAATTTTTGAGGCGCCACTGCATGCATCTGTTCAGAAACTCTGTATGCAATTTCAGAATCAGGGGCTGTGGGAATCAATACTGACGGGTCATAGATGGAAGGGAAAATGTTACATGGTAACTGTCAACGAGAGCAAAAGGGTGCTTCATTCCTAGCTACAGATCGAAGTGTTCTGTAGCAGCTGACATTAGTAACATTGAGACACAGTTCTTGGCAGAGGGTGAGAAACTCAAAGCAAACGATGATGATGACGACGACCATGGCAGCCCGCTTTATCCACTAGACACAGTAGTTAAGTAGACACTGTGCCTAGGGCTTACGAACCTCTCAGGGGGCTATGCAAGTGTGAAAATGAGATATTGAAAAAATAAGTTTAGTGATTGAATTTGACGCGAAAATGAAAGCAAGGAGATCTCAAGTTCTAATTTAATAATTTTTGTTATTGTACTGAAACAGTTTAAGATAGGCCTACCAACTTAAAGCCTACATTATGTTTGTAATTCATGATAAACATGACGTCAAATCGTCGGTAATGTGAATGCGTAATGCAGAGCTGGCAGTTGGGGTCCTACGAATACAAGAGTGCCTGGGCGTATACGACGACCTATAATAAACAATCAATAGTCAATATGAATACAGCATGATAACTATAAAACGGTAATTATGGTTACCGATAGCTAAAGGTTAGACATATGTGGGGGCCCGATAGCGCATTGGATAACATCTGGCACAAGAGAGCGAGAGGTACCGAGTTCGAGTCCCGTAGGGCGGACATGCTTTGTAGGCTGCTATTAGCGCCGTGTATTGCAGGCTGTCTGTTCTGTTAGTATAGTTAAGATTTATGTCTTCTGTCATTTGTGTTCTTGTGAATTGTTTCAATTGCATAACTGTACACTGTAACCGGTTGCGGTTTGTCAACCGGATTGTTTCAATAAACGGAAATATTATTATTATTGACCGGGGTCGAAGTTGGGACCTACGAATGCAAGAGTGCCTATATAGCCTACGGCGACCTTAAAATTATGGATTATGGTAATGACGACGACGACGGTGATTATGACGATGATGTTAGAATAACGCTTATGCTACACCATGCATCATAAAATGGTGCGTGCTGTAAATCTGATCAATAGGTGGAGGTGATTAATTTCTAGCAATTACGAACGAAATCATCTAAAGTAGAACAAATCAGAACCAATGCTCAGATTGAATTTAGAAGTAGCTGCCAGTGGCTTAACGAAGGGGAACAGAGAGGGCAACCGCCCCCGGGCGCAGCACCAGAGGGGCGCAAAATTAGCTTTCAGTGGTACACAGTACTATGACATGAACGATTAAAAGTCAGCAAGAAAATTAAAAGGGGCGCAGTCATCACTCATCAACCCTTGCCCCCGGGCGCTGAAACCCGGGTTAGGCCAGTGGTAGCTGGCGACTCAGTGGCCCTGGGAGCCAATTGAATCTGTGACAGCGAGTGACAATTATTTCTCGCCGTGCATCAGCGCCTTAGTGTCAGTTGCAGCCTGCAACTTGTAGGCATAGAAGGAGTAACCCCCGAACGACACCAGAGAGGAAGTCAGGTCAGTTCGATTGGGGTCAGGCTGGGTCGATCAGAGGTCACAGAACCACAAAGCATTCGATCTGATGTAGTTTGGTCAAAGGAAAATCAAAACAATTTCATGTTCTGCCTAAAACTGTCATCTTCAATCTTCCATCTTGTTAGCGACTACGACGATTATGAAGGCATACGTTGTTGTTGTTCTTGTCCTCATTTGACTTATTTTCACTTTCTCTCCTTATCAGTCTCTCAATCATTCTCTCTCACTGTTGCTTCTCTCTGTCTCTCTCTGTCTCTGTCTCTCTTGCTTCTCTCTCTCTCCCTCGCTCATCTCTCTATCTCTCTCTTTCTCTCTGTCTGTCTCTCCGTCTCTCCGTCTCTCCCCTGTCTGTCTCTCCCCTCTCCCTGTCTCTGTCTCTCTGTCTCTCTCTCTGTCTCTCTCTGTCTGTCTGTCTCTCTCTGTCTCTCTCTCTCTCTCTCTCCCTCTCTCTCTCTCTCTGTCTCTCTCTCTCTCTCTCTCTCTCTCTCTCTCTCTGTCTCTGTCTCTCTCTCTCTCTCTCTCTCTCTCTCTCTCTCTCTCTCTCTCTCTCCCTTTTTCTACATTTCATTCTGTCGTTCATTCATTCATTGTATCTTTTCTTTCTTTCTCTCTCTCTTTCTTTCTTCCGTCTTTCTGTTATCCATTATCTTTCCTATTCACTCCGTTTAAAACTGTTTTCTCTGCGTATGTCTCTTGCTAAGTTTCCATGCATGTCCAGTTTTCAGTCTATACGGCAACCTCCATACTTCCATCTGGAGAGCGTTGACCGTCTGCACATACTGATTGAAGGCATCGGATGAGCTTTCTCCAAATGTATGGGGACAGAGTGCGCCACTTTTAATGCTCCTCAAGGCGTTATTGTTTTCGTTCGTCTCAAATATTTATGGATGCGTTCGCTCGATCTCAGGGACCGTAGAAATAAATATCCTCCACCGCAGCCAAAGACCTCCTCGAGCAAGATTACCATATATAGAAAAAAGAACGGAGGGCGATCGAACCCTGCAGGGTAAAGTTGCCTCTGCGCTTAATGATCTCCCCAGTTCTTCTTGTCTGCACTCCCCTTGGACTTATTCATCTCTCCTTGTCTGTCTCTGTCTGTCTCTGTTTGTCTCTGTCTGTCTCTGTATTGGGATGTCTGTGATGTCACAGCTGCTTCATTTTTGTATTGTGGGCTTACTTATTAACGTGTATTCACTCAAGTATGTTTGTATCCATGCATACATACATACATACATGTATGCATGCATGCATGGATGCAAGCATGAAGTATATATGTGTGTATGTATGCGTGTATTTATGTGTGATCATATGTATGTATGCATGTATGTATGTATGCATGAATATATGTTTGTATATATATTTGTATGCATGAGTATATATCTTTCCGAACATTTCTCCAGCACCCTTCAGGATCTCTCAAAGGCTGTTCAAAATGTCGTCTCGTTCGCTTCGTGGCAGTCTGCTTGTCCGTTTCTTTGGACGCATGCCTCGCGATTTCTTGGCTTCATCACTGTGTATTATACGCCATTCTGCATTTCAACCAATTCAATCGAGGGCGATTTTCCCTCTGGCCATGCAAGCAAATCTCGCGTCTAACACTATAGCATAATTTATAGGAATTGGCTCTGCACTGCACGCTGTCAATCGGGGACGGTCTGTCTACAACTCTACATGTCTGTCTACATCTCTGTCTACATGTCTGTCTCCATGTCTCTCTGTGTTCTGTATGTGTCCTTCTATATCTGTCTCTATCGGTTGTGGCGTAATGACGGGCTTGAAAGTTTGACATAAACGTATAACTCGTCAGTTTGGTCACCTGATGCCAATTGATGATCTTCAGCTATAGTCTGTATACAGGGTGGAGTGAAAAAGCAAAAATTCTAGAATCTCAAAGTAATAGTGATAACTCGTTGCCTTTTGGTATAGTAAGTTATCATGTCAAATATTTCTTTAAAATTTCTGTTCTCTAAGATTTGCCCCAACGCGCTTTAAAATTTGACAATTTAATAAAAATGACGAATATATAAAAATTTCAATAAATTTTTAAAATGTAACGCGCTGATCGTATTAGTGATAACTCGTTTCCCTTTGATATTGTTAGTTATCAGGCCAAATATTTCTTTAAAATTCGTTCCCTAAGTTTTGCCCCAACGCGTTTTAAAATTTAACAATTTTAACAAAAATTGTCGAATTTATACAAATTTCAATAATTAAAAAAATGTTAATGCGCTAATTGTAATAATGTTTAAGCATTTAATTATGACGTATTTAATGACCACGCAAATTAAAATTAATAAAATGACTGTATGTCAGCAATATTAGGCTAAATAAACAATAAACACTAAACTTTATAAACATTCCCAACAGTTGTAGATTAGATATGTCATTAATTACTGAAAAGTGAGTCAATACTTATTTATTTTATTCCATTGATTGAACTCCGAAATTCTGTTTTAGTATAAAAACAAGGTATTAGTTGCATGATTCCAATCTGGCAAGGATGGAACCATTTTTAGATGTTTGTCCAACAACAGCAGTAGATGCCTCATCAACAAGTTGGACAGAGCGCTCAACCGATTGTGTGTGGCATGGAAATTGGGAAAAGAGGAGTGTTGGCACATACTCACTGGCGATAAATTCTGCAAGATCAGCTGCTGAAAGTGAGGAAATGACCGGTGGTTCTGTAACTGTTACGTTTTGCCAATCAATCAGATCGATGTAATCATTTGCAGCAAAGTTAAGTTTTGGATTACGCATTCTGTGTTTCTGCTGACATTCATTTCTCAATCGCAAGACTCTGCGTAGTCCTAGAGCACGGATATGCTTCCAAGTGTCGGTTAGGATTCGATTAGCTGTGGTTATCCATCTGGAGAGCTACATGGCACCTGGTTACGGCTCGCCAAAAATTGAGAACAATAAACCCTTTATCACAGTGGTTTGTCTGCCAATTGCATTCACGTGAATTGCCAATGCTAAATCTATTGGAGCGTCTCGATGGTGTCACTGCACGTCCACGGGCATTTACAGGGCCAAACGGCAAAGCCCATGGCATACTGTGAATGACTACCAGTTATTTTGTTTGAGAAAGTTGAAGTTGATATTCTGCAAGTCACAGCAAAATCATCTTAGCACTGATCAAAAGTATTTGTCTGAAATAATTATTTTATAATCAAGAACTTAACTTTTCTGCAAATGACTACATCGATCTGATTGATTGGCAAAACGAAAAGCAACAGAACCATCGGTCGTTTACACACTTTCCACAGCTGACCTTGAAGAATCTGTCGGCTGTGAGTTGGTGCCAAAACTGGATTTTCCAGAATTTTCATGTTACGCACAATCGGCTGAGCGTTCTGTCAAACTTGGTGATGAGGCATCTGCTGCTCTGGTTGGACAAACATCTAGACATGGTTCCATCCTTGCAAGATTGAAATCACGGAACTAAAACCTTCTTATTATACTCAAACAGAATTTCAATCGGAGTTCAATCAAAAGAATAAAATAAATGAACAATGACTCACTTTTCAGTAATTAATGAAATATCTAGTCTACAACTGTTAGGATTGTTTATCGTGTTTAGTGCTTATTTTTTTATTTAATATTGCTGACATACAGTCATTTTATTAATTTTAATTTGCGTGGTCATTAAATACGTCATAATTAAATGCTTAAACACTATTACAATTAGCGCATTAACATTTTTTTAGATTTATTGAAATTTGTATAAATTCGACAATTTTTGTTAAAATTGTTATATTTTAAAACGCGTTGGGGCAAATCTTAGAGAACGAATTTTAAAGAAATATTTGGCCTGATTACAAACTACATCAAAGGGAAACCAGCTATCACTATTACAATCAGCGCATTACATTTTAAAAATTTATTGAAATTTTTATATATTTGTCATTTTTATTAAATTGTCAAATTTTGAAACGCGTTGGGGCAAATCTCAGAGAACGAATTTTAAAGAAATATTTGACATGATAACTTACTATACCAAAAGGCAACGAGTTATCACTATTACGTTGAGGTTCTAGATTTTTTGCCTTTTTCACTCCACCCTAGTATACAGTTTATTAGTCTTGCTCAAGTGCCATTTCAGATTTTCTCGTCACATGCGAATTCTTTTTACGACCCGAAGGACCCGAATTGCAACTTTATGCATGATGTAGAAAACTTGACATGAATCCAAAATCAAAGGTTTGGTGCTTCAAGCCATTCCTTCGAACAAACATGACGTTTGTTCTAGCTGAGCTTATGTTATCTACTGTTCTTTTCCTAAGTCGTCCTGATGATATTCGTTTTATTGACTAACCAGATGACAAACCACGGACATCGTAGCTTACAGTTAGATATGAAAAATAAAATAAAGAAGAGAATTTACTAAAGTGTTTAGAATGTTTAGTTTTAAATTTGTTGTTGGCTTGGATGATTGATATACTTGTCCTGCAAATGCTATAGATACATTGCTATAACTGCTTCTTGACACCGTATTCATCGTCTGAACAGGGATCCGCTCTGGTGTCCTTCCGCCTGCAACTACGAACTGCAAACAGGATTCCGCTAGACGGTCACCTATGGCAACACAGTTGCACATGGTACCCCGTCAGAACAGCCCAGGACAAATCGGCCCTCGTCAAAATGGCCTCGACAAAACAGCCCCGTCATTTCGGCACCCGTCATAACTAGTTACGTCCCTGCAGCTATCCACCCATTCCTTCTTCTGATGCCCCTCCTCATACACTTTCTCCATTTCTTCCTCCTTCTATTACTTCTCCCCTTCCCAATGTTCATCTTCGGCTGTGTTGATCGTCCGCCACCAAGCGCCTCCTAGCGAAAGATTCAGAAACAACGACAACGTAGGCAACGATGAGATACTGTATTATTATAAGATCATTGGTGATGACGTCCTACACACATCACTCGCCACCTACCGACCAAACGACGGACCAACTGTTATTACATTCCAATTAGAATTGCAACTCAACAAGTACTTCCCACAAACATATAATGCCGCATTACCTGAGGGCACTGCTTGGAATTGCTGTTTAATAATTCTATATAGGCCTGCATGGCCTCATGATACATGCACCTTTAACAACATATGCAGTCTGTCATAAATATCCATTACTATTATATGTATAATTATGGTTTCTACCAAAGCAGTAGCTATTCAGCAGATGGTGCCTTATTTAGAAGCAATTCACCTCGAAGCTTAAATTACGATGGACACTCAACTGAGACGGTTCTTCTGAGAGTCATCACTCCTCTCGGACATACGCGTTGCCATAGATTCTGGTCGGGTTTGTTCTACGAGATGTAAGCGCAGAGTTTGACACAAATTTATAAGTCGCTTTGTGATTTATTTTGGATCAGTGGTTCATTTACCCAAAGGGCCAACATTTTTCAGAGTACCAATCAAGGTTTGTAAGAAGTGTGTTGTCGCATCGGCTGGCAAAAAGACAATAACACGGAGAGTTTCCGTGACAGAGATTCGAAAATCCACCCCGATCAACTCTGCTCTACTCTATTCCAATCCTGTTCTATCCGATCATCGTAATAGTAATCGTAAACTCCAACATTCCAAAGAGTTACTCTAAAGTAAAGCACAGGGTAGGCTAACAGCTTATTTTCGGGCGCTACATCATAGCAGAGTAAATGCTTGATTTTGATGCGCCATCGGTTGATGCCGTGTGCAATGGACAGCGGCGCAATAGAAGTTGATAATTAATAATGATATAACAATAATAATGATTATTTAAAAATTGGAATGCACAGTAGTGAAATACGATTGAATACAATACGCTGGAAAGCAACACAGAAACGCACTAAACGGAAGCGATTACAACAAAGTCAAGGACCAATATACACAGGACTGGAATCTCGTTATGTAAGCGCGATGGAGAGAAAATGGCGCCTCATGGAGCCTGGCCACTTAGCGACAAAGGTGTAGAACCTCGTGTTTACCATGTTAAACGCCTATCTCCGTAGTTTAGATTATTTAACTGAAAGTCATTAAAAATATCTTTATATTTATTATTATTTACCTTTCTTTGTTCCTTAGAAACTGAAAGAAAAATAATTATGATTTCATTTTCCTCAAATTCGTGCAATTAATCGCTGAACAAACATCGGGTCTTCCATGCTTTTTTATGTCCATGGACACTTCTTACACCCGCATCGCCAGGTGGCGCCAGGCTCGTAGCCTTAAACCGGAAGTACACGATATTTTCGCCAGTCCTTTAATATAGAGTCCTTGCAACAAAGTCTTACGACGGCTATTTTAATTACATCTGATTTATGACCTAACCAGGAAAGACACAAGTACGTGTTTCACTTCATCGCTGGATCATCATCTTCAGAGTAACGTTGGGTGACTTTTTATTTTATGAAGTAATCTGATGCATTAGATGGGTAAGTTATCTACCTCCATCTCAGTGGGGCATGTGCAAGATTTTGTCAATGTTTAGATCAAGTTCACGTATAGAGCGATGGTAAAGGATCCTATGACATCCTGCTAGCGTCACACTATAAGGGTTAATTAAAGCTGACCTACTTGAAAACCTTCTTGGTAAATATGAGCTAACCATTAAAAAAATTATCTCGGCTGTAACCAATCATCAGCCTTAGGGCGGAGTCGCAACTATCCATCGCATAACAGTATCGAGATAAACCACTTCCGTAAAATTAACATCAACAGAAAATGGTTAACATTTTGCAGGCCTACATTTTGTGACCTTAGTTCAGCATTTTATTGCGAAAATGTTCCGATTTTAAATTGCATAGCCATAATGTTCATTGGGATTAGGGAATGCAAACCCGGGGTCGTTCTTCGAAACCCGGGTTTCGGGTTTGACCGCCGTGAAAACCTGGGTAACCCGGGTAACCCGGGTTTGGACGTGTTAACAAATTTTACATGATAAATATTATTACTGCACTAGTTCTTGCGTAAGAACAACGTCGTCGTATGCAGCTACAAGTCCAACGTTCTCAAACAGTCAAGAATGCTGCATAAAAGAAAACTTTAGGATAATCGCTATATTTTTTTATATAAGCAGTGTTTTTCAATAAAAAATGTTCCGGAACTGAACAATTCCAGAGCAGTTCTGGAAGACGTTGCAAGGGTTCCGAAGGCCTAAACCTGAGCCTCTAATTTATAGCATCTTGAATACCAATAAACACTGAAAACGCTGAAATTAAATTAAATTAACTAAATAATTTTTTATTAAAAATGTAAGTAAATGAAATAATTTTTAGCAGCTTTAAAAAATTCACGGAATGCCGTTCCGGAGCGTTCTGTCTGAAAGTAACATTGCATAGGCTTATACAAATAATTGTCAAATGACAGCTCAATCGTCTACATCTCAGCTTTAGGCCATTCCAGTGCCTGCCCATTTGCTTTCAGAAGGTAATTTAGTCATCGTTACTCTGCAACCCAATTTGGCAGAGCCAGAACTTACTAAAGTAGATGCTGCTTTGGAGACATATCGCTGCCTGTGATTGTGCTTGGACTAAGAGGCCTACCGTCATTGGCTTCGTCAGAACGACAAGGGTCACCAACGTGTTTCAGCAAGTTTATCTTATGCTTGGACCCGAGATGAATAGCCTATGAATATTCCTTGTTGCACCGCTGGCAATTTTTGCTACGAGTTACATAACTGACATTGAGCCGTCTGGCCCTCAGAATCGTGAACGAAATGATTCCAAACACCACCCCTTACATTTGCGATTTATACATTGTATGGATTTGTGTCTGAAATCACTAAATTCAAATAAAAACAGTTTACTGCTATTATTTACGAATTCGAAGCTACGACGCCGACGTGTCAAAACACTAAACATTAGTCACTGGTCGTGTGAAATGGAAAGCCACACTCATACGAAGTCACCAATAAAGATATGGAATGAGCCGAGAAATAAGTAGTTAGAAGTTGTATTACGTAAACCCGTTATCAACCACTATTATCGTTATATTTCCATTACTCTGCATTTGTGAGTTTCACAGCGTGAACGACGGTGAAAGTTACGATTTTCAAACCCGTCGAACCCGGGTTTCAATCGCGTTCAAACCCGGGTTTCGGGTTTGAACCGCCGGGTAACCCGGGTTACCCGGGTTCGGGTAACCCGGGTTTGCATTCCCTAACTGGGATAGATACTGTGCTTAGCCTAATACACCGATAGTTGGCTAAATAATAACTGATTGTTATAGTTCTTTTGATGTAATTCACCATATTTTAATGGTGGACCACAAAGGACAATATCAGCTAATTGGATTTTACTCTGACAAGCAACTTCTTCTCAGAGCTATTAATAGTGCGTCTTACCATGCCAGGTAGTTTCTTCTGTTGGTTATTACTTATTGATAATGCGTCTCTAATACATTCACGATTGCCTGCGTCCGTGAAACGCGTAAATACAATCTGCTAGGCCTACCATGCGAAGACTAGAGGCGGAGCTTTATATGCAGAATACAAGGCCACTGCTCTCTTTAGTGTTAATCACAATGGCCAACACATATCATATACACATGTCATATTAAAACTAGGGCTGCTGATTAATCGCCGTTAACGCGTGCGATTAACGCGTTAAAAATTTGCGATTAATTTTTTTAACGCGTTAATCGCACGCGTTAATTAAATCCGGTTTATTATTACCTCGATTCGCAAAGTAGAGATAATCTTTGTTTGAAGCGTTAAAGGTAATGCGCCAAATGAATCAGCTCTAATTTGAGTAGTCGCGGGTCAGCCTCGATTGGTCGCTGCCTGTTTTGTTTCCGGTCTTTCTTTCTTGAGTTTGGTAGTGCGGAGTGCGAATGGTTGATAATCCTTCTCACGTTGTTTATCTAGTGATTCTAGTCTATCATTGAACAACTGTTTTTGTGAAGGAGCAATGAGAGAACAGTGGCTCACCTTCAGAGTCTGATGACAGTTCATGTGTAAATTTCACCTTTATCAAAAGTTTATATCATTTTAACGGTATCTCAAAATAAAAAACCTGCTTTCAGCAGTTGACTGATTTGAAAGTGTTTATCTGTTTATTCATTTGTTTCTGTTATACAAAACTGTTCAATAAGTTAAATGGAATTATTCAATATGCCTAAGTCACAGGTTATTAGCACTGTTTTGTAACAGCAAGTAAGCATTCAGTTATTTATGCTTTATATAAAATATTAATATACTTGACGAAATTATATGAAATGTCGATTAATTTGCAGTTAATTGCGATTAAAAATTTTAATCGATCGATTAATCGCGATTAAACTTTTTAATCGATCAACAGCCCTAATTAAAACATAATAATTAGTACTTATAATACCTATGTGAAATCAGAGTTGAATGGAACCCACGTAGCAAAAGCATGAGTCAAATGAAAATTGGCAGGCAAAAAATTATCATCAAGGCAATTCTTAAAATGTCGGAAATTCGAATATAGACAGGACAGGTAGGCCTATGACCATTTAATACAAGCATGAAACGGAATTAAAAGATAAGAAAGTCTGCAAGACACGATAGCTTCTTGAAACGCTCCATTCAGTGAGCTTCGTCTGGAGTGATTTCTGGAACCTAAAGCAAAAGATGCATATATTTTTGTTTATTCCATCACAGTTTTGTTGTCAGAATGCAACAAGTTACAACTGTTCTTGAATGCAGCAGTAATAAAACATAGATGTTGCCTAGCAACGTCAGCTGTCTGTCATGACTAGTAAAATAATGTTTTTAAACATCATACGATACACCAGTGGCTGCTCTACAGGGGTGCCAGAAGGCTATTATTGTCCCCAACTGAGGTTGTGGACCCCCAGTGGCCCCCCAAATTATATTCCAAAATATTATGAAATATGTGACCCTGCATGGGATTACCCGGCCAAAGTCGCGAATACTGAAACCTCGCAAAACGAGCGGAAAGGTCAAGAATGCGTAAATCGGTCAAAAAAGTTTTTTTGGATAATATTAATTATTAATATATCAACTATTAAATCCCAGAGTTACAGGTCAAACAAAATAATACAAATATTTTAATTTTAATTTTTTTGTACATCAGTTGTATTATTTATTTCCTTGATTCGGACGAGTCAAGCGTGCGTTTGTTTTAATTTCGCCGAAAATCTTCTTGTAATGGCAGACTCATTAATTATTCATGTCCTGGACTACTTTTTTCTGCTGAAGCCGTCTGTGACAACGGCAAGTGCGTACGAATACATCCTATTTAGCTATGAATATTTATTATGAGATGGGCATTATAATCCGCGACTTTGGCCGGGGTTCTGTTTTGGCTAATTCTGGTCAATAAGCGTTGCCTTTATGGCTGCAGATTTAATTTTACAGCATACTGCATTCTTTTCTAAATGCATATGTACTCTAAATAAACTGTTTAAATGGCTTAGCAATTGACAATAAATAAATTTAAGAAGACAACATCGCAAATTGATCCCAACAACCAAAGCGCCATCTGACGAAAACGAAATTATTACTATTATAACAATGGCGGCATTCTGAAATCTCCGCATACCTAATTGAACTCACAGCGTTTAATTTGAATAGAACTCGTCTACAGGATCATTTCCGATTTATTATTAATGATTACTTCTGCAATAGTGATGTTGAAAATAACAATTAGAGTGACTTTAGTGACGAATCTGATGCAGAGAATAACGATGTCTCGGTATAAACATCTCTGTTCCGATCGCATCTAGCGCTGCTGTACAGCCTGTAGGCATAGGCCAAATTAATTTTAACGACACTATTAGCATCTCTTTAAATCTATGCCACTGCTTCAATTTAATTTTCCAAGAAACGCCGTTGACACCATTGGAAAGGGCAGAAATTTCTATACCTAGAACAAGCTACTAAATTACGTTTCAAAATCTGTTCACTTTTGCATAATTTATACAATGAAGTCAATTTTTAACGCGATTTCTCTGTAGGGATAATTAAATTTTACGACAATAGAGCATCTCTTTAAAGCTGTCCCATTGCTTCAATTTAATTTTTCAAGAAACACCGTTGACACCATTGGAAAGGGCAGAAGTTTTTATATCTAGAACACTCTACTAAATTACGTTGAAAAATCTGTTCACTTTTACATCGTTCATCCAATGAAGGCAATTTTCGAATCGCGATTTCTCGTTAAAATGAGTTCTCAAAACGCTAGGACTTAAATTCTTTAAAAATTCATAACTTTTTCATTTCTACAGATACAAATAGACTGTTTTCACCACATTACTCAGTAGTAACTGTAGTATTTAAAACAAAATTAAACTGATTTTTCAAAATTTCCGACTTTGGGAGGGTTTTTCCATGCACGGTCACATATGGTATCATTTAATTTTGATATTTTCAAAGGTATAACTTACTTGCTTAAGCATGATGCATGATGAAATGCGATGTAATAATATTCCTGGTATTTTCACAGACACGACCTATTTACTTCCTTAGAGTCTTAATTATTTTCTTGTCGTATAAGCTACTTCCTGGTATCCATCACTGACTCCCTATCCGCAAGCATATTGAGTACAGGGTAGCTGCCCTGGTATGGCGACATCACCAGCTAAGGCCTCGCCCAATTTACCTCCGAGAGCAATGCTGTCTGACTTCGGGTATCCAAGGACGTCGTCCCCAATGCTTTACGGAAAATGGAGTTCTCTTGGTTTCGTTCGCTCGTACTGCAACTATGAAGAATCGAGCCTTTTATGTGGTAGACCGAGTGGTTTGGAACGCCCTTCCTTTAGACCTACGCCTACACACTGAGACTCTATCTGAATCCTTCCTTAACAAACTTAAAACTGTAGGCTACTACTCAAACAGTGTGTTCATAAAATGCCTAGGCGCTTTTCGGGCTCTGCTGCAGATAAAACTCTGTGCATCGTTCTGAAGTGGACCCACAGACTGCATTTAGGCAACTTATCTACATCCAGTTATTATAACATTCCGAACTAAATCGCCAAGTCTCAAACCATTCGCTTACTATTATGATTGGTATACAATCTTTAATGCCAAAACACAAGTCTTTTCTGATATTAAGACATATCTGCAAAGCAAATATGTCTGATATTCGTTTCAGAGAGCAGTTTATCAATGTCAGTAGTTGAATGTGTTCGTGCAGAGTCGATTATCATGGATGCCCTTTGTGGAACAGTTTGACTCTAGACATGACAGTCTTAATAAAACTTGCACTCAATTAAAAGTATAGGCCATGTATTCTTTGTAGTTCATTGGTTTTACTTTTAACAAAGTGAATCTGTTTCCATTTGTATCTTAACTTGAGGCTGTTGATTAAACAATTCATGTAGCTCCAATACAGGTCTCTTGTCACCATTCTCACTTTTGACGAAAATAGACTGGCCCTCCATCTGTTTCCCCGGCCCTCCGTGCCCCCCCCCTGTTGCAAAAGTCTAGAGCCGCCACTGCGAGACACAAAGTTAAAAGTTAAGTTTTTGTATCCACGATAACGATGTGGTTGCCAAATGCCGTGATATTGAACGGATGGTCGTCTTCTAACAGTGAACCAGGTTTCAACGGTGTTGAGAATACTAGTACGGCAGTGTATTTACTAATATATAGCATCCTCCAAAGCGGTTGGCATAGAACTGTGGACACTAACCAGACTCAGTTGGATGATTGATTGTAATGGCACCTATGATCAATCGACGAGAAATTAACTCAATCAAGCGTAATTAATCTAGGTTCCGATCGATGCTCAATAGTCTGTTGGTTAGCGAGGTGTCAAGTGGTTAACGTCCTGGAATGTTAACTGAGATGATCCAACAGTCATTCACAGCAGACATTTGATTCAAGATTTCTACCATACACTGTTACTGGAAACCGTGGGATATCCCACCATTTAGGGTGGTCCATATAGACCACCCTATATTTGCCTATATGGTGGGATTTCCCACGTTATTTGTTTGGTGGGATATCACACCTTGGATCTTTACACCTTAGGGGTGGTCTTTAACACCTTTCTTTGAAGGTATAATATCCCACGTTAGGGTGTGACAGACCACCCCACTCTAACGTGTGATATCCCACGTTACAGGTGTGGTATCCCTCCCTCATCCTAGGGTGTGATATCCCACGTTAAAGGTGTGGTATCCCTCCCTCATCCTAAGGTGTGATATCCCACGTTAAAGGTGTGATATCCCTCCCTCATCCTAAGGTGTGATATCCCACGTTAAAGGTGTGATATCCCTCCCTCATCCTAAGGTGTGATATCCCACGTTAAAGGTGTGATATCCCTCCCGCATCCTAAGGTGTGATATCCCACGTTAAAGGTGTGGTATCCCTCCCTCATCCTAAGGTGTGATATCCCACGTTAAAGGTGTGATATCCCTCACTCATCCTAAGGTGTGATATCCCACGTTAAAGGTGTGATATCCCTCCACTGTTAAAGGTGTGGTATCCCTCCCTCATCCTAAGGTGTGATATCCCACGTTAAAGGTGTGGTATCCCTCCCTCATCCTAAGGTGTGATAACCCACGTTAAAGGTGTGGTATCCCTCCCTCATCCTAAGGTGTGATATCCCACGTTAAAGGTGTGGTATCCCTCCCTCATCCTAAGGTGTGA
Organism: Aporrectodea caliginosa; assembly: GCA_020284085.1. NCBI lineage: Eukaryota > Metazoa > Annelida > Clitellata > Crassiclitellata > Lumbricidae > Aporrectodea > Aporrectodea caliginosa. The sequence continues at coordinate 70,198 of JACEVL010000874.1, forward strand.
TATCCCACGTTAATGTGTGGTATCCCTCCCTCATCCTAAGGTGTGATATCCCACGTTAAAGGTGTGGTTTACCTCCTTGATTTTAGGCTGCAATTAATATCCAACATTACAGATGTGCATTGCGTAAAAACTTGTAGTGTAATTGATATTAATTAGCATAGCGGTAAATATTAATTAGCATAGCGGTAAATATTCTATATCATGATTATCCACTGGAATAAGTTTAATTTCCTAAAACAAATTATCAATGGTACATCTCTATTATATTAGTACACTTTGGTTTTAAAACTGTGATATTTTGTTGCAGGTAAATTAGCATAAAATTTTAACTATAACAGGAAGTTGTAATGAATATAGAATGAAAAGTACAGCAGCTTATAATTTTATTTTCACGTTATCATACAAACTACAATATAAAAATTGAAATCAATATAGAGACTGAAAATAGAATAGCATAGAAATTTTATTTTCACAGACCTGAAACTAAAATACAAAAGGAGAAATGAATATTACAGACAAAAAATAACATTATTACTAATTATAATAATATTATTAATTATAATAATTATTAATTAAAATTAATTATTAATAAAATTATTATTAATTTGTTTTGTTGTACAAATGTATGTATATTACACATACATTTGAACAAAACAAATTTCAAAATACATGCCATAATCTGTGTCTTCCAGAAGCATAAACCTTAACCCCGGACAAAATAAACCAAATATTTACAATGATCGAGCAAACAGCCTTTTCCTTTCAAAGATATAACTTCTACAAACAATTACAAAAATAAACTGTACAACAAAACTATAAACCAGACATAGGCACATCGATCTAGCAAAGAGCCTTGTCCTTTCAAAAACTTAAATTCTACACGAAATTATATATAAACGAAATAAACCAAAACAATGGACCAAGATAAACAAAATAAACCAAAAATATCTGTACTGATCCAGCAAACAGCTCGAAAGTCTTTCGCAAGATTTAATTTCTATACACAATAATTGGAAACTTTAAACATCTCCAAAAAATAAACGAAATAAACCAAAACAAGAACTAGACCAAAAATATTTTCATCAATCAGGCAAACAGCCCAGAGGTCTTTTCTAAGATTTAATTTCTACATGCAATTATTGGAAACTCTAAACATATCCAAAACAATAAAACACATCACAAGTTTTTGGACTACATTATACATTTATTAAACAAATGTTTAGACTAACACCAGGAAATCTTCACATCACAATGGATTCCATTTTGAAATCACAAAGTCCTGTAATTGTGAGTCATCCATATGTGGAGAAAACTTTGAGTTAACCAACCCATTTAATGCCACGATAAGCCTCTTTATCCTATACATCAGCTGATATTGACAAGTTGTTTACAGCTTTCACCACTGACCCTAAAGCCCTTCTTTGTCTGCTCGATAAGCCGCCTTTAGAGAATCTAGCTTAACGTCAAGTCCGCGCTGACTGTTTCGAACAATGTCGATCAGGTGATGCCACCACCGACGTCTAGATGGTTAGACCGTCGTCGTTTTATGTCGTAAACAGAATTGTTAAACGCCATTGTATCTGTTTTCAATTGTCTTGAAAGTACAAAAGAATACAGTAATTTACAGTTGGCTGATTTTTCTTACCCGGTTTCAAATGTATCGCTCACTGCTTTCGCAAATTGATAACAACTTTCTCTATGGTGTGGCAATTCACAATTAGGCATATGGTACGAGAACATCAAATAATAAATATAGATCTGAGGTGGTGTAACTTTCTCACATTGTAGGCCTACTTTGGTTACCATACAATTGTGTGCATCCGTCCACATCCAACAAACAGTAAACCAGACGAAGACAGGATTCAGCCAATTGGAAGGTTACTAACAAGCGGAAATCTGTAACTCTGAAACAGATTCATGCTACTTCTATTCTATTTCAGTTACAACTCATCCTCTACGATGGCACAACGATAAGATGGTCGGATACAGATTCATGCTAGGACTGCCTTGGCTCAACGCCGGGCATTTGCTGTGGTTGGTCCTTCTACTTGGAATAACCTTTCCCCCCCTCATTAAGGGCTAAACTAATGACTAGTTTTTCCTCTTTGGTCTCTCGTTCTTTAAAGACGTTTCTTTTCCCCGGGGTTTTTGCAAGCGCTTCTGAATAGTTATTCACGCTATATAAATGCTTAGCACAGACCATCCTTTTCATGCACCATATAAATGCACTGAATTGAACACTGATTGATATAATCAAAAGTTGCCGGTCGTATACGAAGCAAATCCATTTTAAGCCATAGCCCGTTGTCAATTTTTGCACGTAACCTAACGACAGATGCGAGTATATGCCATTGTTGATTTCTTCGCACCTAGCTCACATAACTCGTCTAATACAATGCCGAATCTTAGACACTGATTATTTTACAGACAAAAATACACAAACGACAACCGATTGTAAGGCCAAACCAACCCATGAGCTTAGAATTATAAATCAACTCCCTAAATATGATTGTCTCATCATATTCCGTTTAGCTTTCCTATGCAGAAGTGTTTACCATCCAAACGTTCTTTGAACTAATTACGAAATCGACATATAATGAATTTATTTTGGATGTTTGTTGTCAGAATTTAGGTCTCTTTGTTAGATCGAGCCATTTAGTATCAGCAAATGCAGGTCATGACAAGGTTATTTGAAACTGAAACTACAAATTCATACTCTTGTCTCACACTATTCAAATAATAAAACGTATAACACTCATACCGTCATAGACCTTCAAAACCTTTATATAAGAATTTATGGGAAATTAAAAGCGATGCCAGAAGGCAATGCTAGGCTACTTCATTTAAAGACAATACCACTTTACAGGAGATAGAAGCTCCCAAATAACCCCGTTATGGAGCGTCGATCTGTTATGAGAAGTTGTTTTTAGATAGTAACGCCTTCAAGAACTTCGTCAGCAAAAAAATTCGGAGGGGGTTTCAAGATTTGGGGGTTCCATTGGAGATGTTCGCAAAAAGTAGGTTTTTTGTATTTTGCATGTAAAAGCATATAAAAATTATTTAGGAAACTTATTGGTGGAGGGGTTGAACCCGGAAACCCCCTGAATACGCCCATGAGATAATGCAGTTCTGACAAATCTAAATTCAATAGGCAATATTTTTCACACCCACGGTAGGTCCTCAATATAGCATTAGCCTAAGAACAACTTTGGATTGAAAGAAAATTTTGCTGACGTAGTCAGAAGAAGTGATATATTGGACATTGCGTTCATCGGTCAAAAATAAACTGAAAGGACACTATGCAGCAAAATTATTCAGCTTCTTTCAATATTCGGAAATAGGCAAACATACATCCATCACCCAATCTATGCCTATTATGGTCCTGCTTTATATGACATAGCGGCCATTGACAGGGGCGGATTCAGGATTTCTGGAAGGGGGCGTAAATACTACCAATCCAATCCCGTAAATATATATATATATATATATAATATATATATATATATATATAATATATATATATATATGAAATTAGATCACGCAAAACTATAATGATCCTTTTATAGAAAATGTTATATACAAAAACATATATAGTTTCTCATATAAAACAACTGGTCTCCACTGAAGGTTAACAGTGAAACGATTATAAATCAGTTATCGGTTTTGAACATGCAACCCTAGATCCAAAAAGAAAATAATTAAGTGTCACATGCCAGTGGATTAAGCAGTGTCATTCTCCTTGGATGCTTTCTGCATGGCGTAGGCATTGATAATGTCATCAATGTCTAACTTGATGTCCTTGTGGACAAACAATAAAATGAGTGCATTAAATCTGTCCTCGTTCATTGTACTTCGGAAACACGACTTCACAAATCGCAGACTAGAATTTGCTCGTTCAACACTGCAAGCCGTGACAGAAGTGAGCAGCAAAATGTGAATTATTGTGGTAATATTTGGATACATAATACGACAGGAGCGGCTGTCAGCGAGGGTGTCCGACAGGGTGCTTGGTGTGCTGTCAGCGTTTCTCCACATCTGCTGCCAAAGCTTTAACTCTTGATGAAACGAATCCGGCGAAGGCAGGTCATCATGATAGTAATGAAGTATACCATCAGCAGTGAGTGCGTCGATGTTTGAAACATTAGATGGAATGAGACTTAGACCACGAATTGCTTGTTTCGCAAGATATCCAAATCGTAGGCTAAACTGCTGAAGTAGACTGTCCAGAAATGGAAGATAAATGTTTCGTTTGAAATGTTCATCTGGCGTTGCAGCGGGTGTGTTGCTTCGGTGAATCTAGTATTTGTATAAAAATAGATTCAATAAGCAAGGGATGGATCATGCGCCTCATCCATGGACCGCACGCCACTGAGCGTTAAGAGAATGATTATATGAGTAGGCCTAGTTCATATCCTTGATTTGCTTTTGTCCATAATATCGGCAGCTGAACGCTTTCGGCGGCTAGAATCAGCACGACGAATTTCAAAATTATAATCATATGCCATCTTTTGAGATTTAGGCCTAAGATAGGCCTATGTCTTACCAACGGCAGTCGGCTTATTCGCGAATGATAAAACTGCTTGTTTAAGCCGTTTTGACGGCGGACCACTCGACATATTTTTAAATTGATCAATTTTTATTTACGTAAATTTTGTCTGTACATGAACTTTGTGAATGACGTCACGGCAAAAGTCATTGGTCACGTGGGCAACGTCTGCTAGCAACTCAGGTAAGTAGGTAAGAGAGCTCCATTCTGCCAGTCCAGCTACTTCAAACATCCTATTCCCAAATTGCAGTTATATTAGTTTTAGGTCAGTTTAGTTTGAGAACATTTGCTGCAGGTTTAGGGGGGGCGTACGCCGGCTCCGCCCCCTCTAAATCCGCGCCTGATTGATAGGCGTTCAATAGAAGAAGTAAAGCAAAGACGGATGGGCAGAAATACATTTGTACGCGCATAAATACACCTACATACATACATATATACGTATGTATATATACATATAATCTTGCATATATATATATAATATATTCGTTTATTGGTATGAAACAGGTAGACACACCGCTATCTGATACATGATAGTAGCCTAATAGAAAAGTTTAGAATGAGTGTAGTGTTTTTAGTTATATCATCATATATACATGCAAACATATATAAATACACAATACAAATAACATACATACATGCATATAATCATACTTACACATACATGCATATAATCATACCTAAACACAATCATACATACATGCGTGCATATATACATATACACGTATGTATGCATTTAGACACTTGCTATAGCGCCTTTTTCGTGCCCCACAAAACGCTGCGGGCCAGCCTAAACGATGTTAAATTTATTAAGAACAAAAGATCAATCAATCCATTAGCGAACAGTGTTCCTATAAGCAGACAAGTCGGTTGGGGTCTGATTGTCCGCGAGAGCCCGCAGACATGGAGCTCGAAACCGACGAGTTCCATTTAATTTCTTAAGTGGTGAGCACTATGTGAATTTCTAATGACAATAACAATTACAATCTAGAGCTGATATCAGGGATGTTCGGAGTTCATGGACTACGTAGCGTCGAAGAAGGGAGCGACAACAGACTACGACACTCCCATTACATGAAAAACTCCCAATTCCCAAAACCTAGCAGCCCCTCGTATATAGCAGAAGCATGTACGTAGTAGGCCTATGTATAAAGGTATCCCTCTTCAACAGTTGGCAATCTTTGATCATTGTCAAACCCCGACCATTAGCGAACGCCATTCGTTAGCCTAGTTATTCCCACCCATTAGCAATCTCCAACCATTAGCAATCTCCAACCATTAGCAATCTCCACCAATTAGCAATCTCCAACCATTAGCAATCTCCACCCATTAGCAATCTCCAACCATTAGCAATCTCCAACCATTAGCAATCTCCAACCATTAGCAATCTCCAACCATTAGCAATCTCCAACCATTAGCAATGTCCACCCATTAGCAATATCCAACCATTAGCAATCTCCAACCATTAGCAATCTCCACCCATTAGCAATCTCCAATCGTTTCTGCATCCATGAAAGTTTTTCCAACGATCCATCGGCCGCAATGGAAAAACTCCCAAGTCAATTAATAGGTTTAATCAGACACTTCGAGCGTAAGATCTGTATTGGGATATTAAAATGCAGAACTGCTCAGATGTGCAAGCTATAAACAGAAAACCTTATGGAAGCCATGCAGTAATATGACCCCATGCTTCGAAATGATGCGAGTGACGAACCATGTACATTGTGCTTTGTCGTTTATCGGATCATCTTTCTTTCTTTTATTCTTACAGAAGACATAAACTTCACCGACTGAAGCAGAACTTAGGAAACACTCTAAGCCTACATCGAGTAGGCTATTTATATATGGAACCTTTTTAGATCCCTGTCTCTGTGTTTCCTCGCCTTGAAAGGCCTCTGACAATTTAACGACGAGCTGCACTGGCTTCCCAGTCACTTTTAGTACACGCTCGTCGTTAACCCTGTTAAAAGGCACAATGAAATCCAAATAAAACTATACATATACGTGTATACTTAGCCAGAATAACATGTCCTCAGGATCTAACGATGGATGTTATGGCTTGCTATATTCTTTGCACTGGAAACAACAACCGTCCACTAGAGAGAAGTTTTCGTCGATCAGCTCTCTGTCCTGCAACACATATATACAGAGGACCTGCAGGCGATGGTTGGAGAGAGAGCGACCCACCGGTGTACCATCATCTAAAACAACATCATAAGCGCATACCTTGTGCTGTAAAGGTAACATTAGGTTGTATAAATCATTCTCCACTGACAAACGACCTACAGGACGTCACAAGACTTCCTTATTTGGTTTTACCTTACCAGCAAGTAGGGCTACACTCTATGTTTCCACTTTGAAGAAAACTGGTATGCAATTAAACGAACTCTATTATGTCTGCATAATCCTAAATGTCTTATATACATGATATATATGATATACGTGTGACTGTATTACATCTGTATGTAGAATTGTCGGAAGATGAGCTGCGCATGCAACTGGAAGAAAGAGCAACGCGTTCCGTTGAATGCAAATATGGACAAAATGAGAGGAATGTATTCATGGAACGAATTGTGCGGCGAAGCTGAAGATTACGACGACGTCTTCCTTTTCCTAGTGTTATTAAATTAGTTTATGATGCGTGATAAAAAAAAGTAGGAAAGAACGCGAGAGGAGAGAGAGAGAGAGACAGACAGACAGACAGACAGACAGACAGAGAGACAGAAAGAGAGAGACAGACAGAGAGAGACAGAGACAGACAGAGAGACAGAGACAGAGACAGAGACATGCAGAGAGACACAGAGAGACACAGAGAAAGAGAGAGAGAATGAGAGAGACAGAGAGACAGAGAGACAGAGACAGAGACAGAGACAGAGACAGAGACAGAGACAGAGTGTGAGAGAGAAGAGAGAGAGAGAGAGAGAGAGAGAGAGAGAGAGAGAGAGAGAGAGAGAGAGAGAGAGAGAGAGAGAGAGAGAGAGAGAGAGAGAGAGTCATAGTTTGTGAGATGTAATCAATTGATTACATCCCTTCCAACAAATCAGGTGTCTATAGAATCTCATCTATTTACAAGCTGCTGCAGCTGCTGCTGCCATAAACTGTAAACTGCCACTGTCTTGTCATGCGCTTCGAATCTAATGGGCTGTTGGTCACCGTCTGGATTAGTATGTCTCTCACTCTGTCTTTCTATATATCTCATTCTGCCTCCGTCTCTATATCTGTAGCTGAGAGTCTACATCCTTTTCAGTCATGACATCGTGTCGCTTATTCTCCCACTCTCTAAATCCGTGTAAGTGTTTAGTCTTGCTGAGCAGTGCTTGTATTTGTATATCTGTTTGCATATCTGCCTCTCACTTTCCACGTCTCTATTTCCCCATAATTATCTCTGTCTCGTTCACACGATTTCGTACCTTTCTCGAGCTAAGTGGATTAAAGAGACCGAATATAAGGAAAAAATGGAGACCAGATTTGATGGATATACTTAGGGACTCTGCTGGCTTTCACACGTAATCACATCCATCGTCATCATCATCATATCATCAAATAAGACATCCTGTTACATCTAATCTTGTTTTCTGACTTGCGTTTGACGCCCACACTCGAAGTCGCACGACTCCGACGACGATGCGCGAAGTCTAATCAGAATATTCAATTATTTCGAATGATGCAAAGGCCAGATCTGCTAATAATTATGATATTATGGCCATCACACTGCGTCTCCTGCCAGGTCTCAATTGAATCCACCATTCTCACGGACACGTACTGACAAAGACACGTATAGGATATACCTACACTCTCATTATGATGCAACGATAATTGGAATTATACGCTGATGGGAAAGAACGTGATTTACGGCTAATGGATTCATTCGGTCATTATGACCTGTTAACACGTATTGGCCTACATGGAGGTAAAGGTCAAACGTAGCGCATTACAGCGAAAAAAACCTTAAATGTGCTTCCACGGATGATGACTTTTAACTCCAACCTCGGGTCCTTAATGGAATCCGCACAAATATATATATGTATATATATACATGTATTACATAATTATATACATATACACTATATGCAATTACATGAATACAATATAAGTACACTATATAAGTGAAAATATACATATATACATCGACGATTTGTGGTTCTGTATCCATCAGAACTAGTATAAGAACAGGGTATAATTGTAATTCTAATTAATTAATTCTGTCGTGCCGATGTCTAATGGACAAGGCATCAGGCACAAAAATCAGGTCGCAATCAGGTCCATATATCCAGAAGATCAGTCCACTAAGATAGAGAGGCAGCTTTTGGTGGATAAGCAATTCGTAAAACGTTAGTCTTAAGATGAGAACGAAATGACATAAACGAAATGAACTGAAAAATGGAAAGATTTTCAATATCTTGGTCCAGCAACTGAAAAGCTCGTTAACCGAGAAGAGTTCTAGCTTTCGGCACGACCAGAGATATATGACTACAGATGACCTCGTTGAAAATGATACTTCTGGGTAATAAGGACCGAGTTTAAGTATTGTGGCTGGCCAAGGCTCAATATTTTATAAACTATGAAAGGTATCATCAGCATAGAGGTGATATTCCAGTTATTGATTGTCAAGCAGCGTTTCCAGTGGTGTGATGTATAATGTCAAATTGTGAACATGTACGGATCTTGGATAGTGCCACATATCAACAAAGCATCAGATGATTAGACGAATAATTACCATCCAAATTACTGATCGGATCTACGTGCGTGGACTTAGATACGTAGCAAACCAGTAATTGAATTGGTGTTACCATTATTTGTTAAAAAACGATATGGAGACATATCCCCCACCCTACCCAACCCCTGGGTTTAGCGTCTATAGAACTAGCACATTAAAAGGTTAATTTCTTATGTGTGTATGTATGTATGTATGTATGTATGTATGTATGTATGTATGTGTGTATGTATGTATGTATGTATGTAGCTATGTATGTATGTATATATGTATGTATGTATGTATGTATGTATGTATGTATGTATGTATGTATGTATGTATGTATGTATGTATGTATGTATGTACGTATGTACGTATGTATGTATGTATGTATGTATGTATGTATGTATGTATGTATGTATGTATGTATGTATGTATGTATGTATCTGGCTACTAGTAATTAAGAACCTGAAAGGGCACCATGGAAGTATAACAGATGTAAAAATGTTCCGCTTAAGATGGCTTGAAGGTGTTTCTTTTGCTGTCTGTGACGAAATATTTCGTAAGGTCAATGGTCATGATGTTAGCGTCGTCCCTCCTTTGCCCAGGTTTAAGACTGGCATCACCCGACGGCGAAGTTTCGATTGACAGAAGAACTGGTCGTCTGCATTCCATCCGATTTGCATAACACATATACGTACGTAGCAATGACGCATTGTGCGTTACCACACAGGTGGCATCTCATTGCCAGGTAATCCTCAACTGAATTGGTTTTCTTGCTGAGCTCCTTCCTCGTCTCCCATCATCGTCAACCACTTCCGTCTTTAGACTTGTGATCGGAAGCTAAAGAAATACTTACCATGGACGATGTCATTCTCTGTCTCCCAACAAGGAATATATTTTATTAAAAAATCTCTGGTCCGTGTTGGTGACGACGACGATGACAATGACATTCGATATTACAGCAACGACGACGATGATGATGGTGATGACGTAATGTAGCGAGTAGCACCTGCTCAACACACAAAAGACTCTGTTAGGTGGTGTAAAACGTATTTTTGATCTTAAAACTGGTGATGATGACAACGACGACAATAATGATGATAATGATGATGACGTTGTTAGTGACGATGAAGATGTGGCGATGATGATGATGATGATGATGATGATGATGATGATGATGGTGGTGGTGGTGGTGTTGTAGTGAAAAGCAGGGTAACAATGGTGGTGGTGGTAAACCAGTGATAGTTGCGCTGGTGGCTGCGGTTATGATAATGATGAGAGCAGTGGTGGAAATCATGTTATTGTTGTTGTTGGTGCGGCTATTGAAGATGGTCATCAAAATGAAGATCATCTTGATGATGACGACGATATAGTGTTATAACTATCCAGATCCGGTTTAAAGCTCCTTAGAGGGTCTTTCAGTCTGGCAACAGGATAATAAAGAAACTGGCTTCATTGTAGCCTTTGTTCCCGTCTCAGGCGATCATTACAATCGACTCTTTCAAACGCGACTTGCCAATTCTTCTTCCTCTCCTCCGATTCCTATTCTTCCGTTTCTTCTTCTTTCTTCCTCTTCTTTCTGTCTTTTTCTTCTTCTTTTATTTTCCTTCTTCTACTTTCCTTCTTTCTTGTTCTTGTTCTTCTCCTTCCTCTAGTCCTCCTCCGTTCCTTCTTCTCCTCATTCTCCTTCTCCTTGTCCTCCTCCTCCTTCTGTATCTCCTTGTCATTCCCATTCCCATCCTCTTTCTGCCTCTCCTTCTCCTCCTCCTTCTCCTCCTCGTCCTCCTTCTCATTCCCCTTCTCCTCTTTTTCCTTCTCCTCCTTCTTCTTCTCCTCCTCAGTTTTCTCCTTCTCCTCCTCCTTCTTCTCCTTCTCCTTCTCCTTTTCCTTTCTCCTTCTCCTCCTCCTTCTTCTTCTCCTCCTCCTTCTTCTTCTTCTTCTTTTTTTCTTCTTCTTCTCCTTCTCCTTCTCCTTCTCTTTCTCTTTCTCCTTCTCCTTCTCCTTCTCCTCCTCGTTCTTCTTCTTCATCATCATCATCTTCTTCTTCTTCTTCTTCTTCTTCTTCTTCTTCTTCTTCTTCTTCTTCTTCTTCTTCTTCTTCTTCTTCTTCTTCTTCTTCTTCTTCTTCTTCTTCTTCTTTTTCTTGTTTGTTGTTGTTCTTCTTCTTCTTCTTCTTTTTCTTCTTTCTTCTTCTTCTTCTTCTTCTTCTTCTTCTTCTTCTTCTTCTTCTTCTTCTTCTTCTTCTTCTTCTTTCTTCTTCTTCTTCTTCTTCTTCTTCTTCTTCTTCTTCTTCTTCTTTCTTCTTCTTCTTCTTCTTCTGCTTCTTCTTCTTCTTCTTCTTCTTCTTCTTCTTCTTCTTCTTCTTCTTTTCTTCTTCTTCTTCTTCTTCTTCTTCTTCTCCTTCTTCTTCTTCTTCTTCTTCTTCTTCTTGTTCTTCTTCTTCTTCTTCTTCTTCTTCTTCTTCTTCTTCTTCTTCTTGTTCTTTCTTCTTCTTCTTCTTTCCCGTCGCAAATGGCGACGCCACAAAATCTCAATTTCGCTCCACTGCATGCCGTTTTAAGCGGATATTATCTAGTTAGCTGATAATGAATATAACACCTTGCTTTTTGCACATTTCCAGAGGCATCTAATTACCTTGACGGTCAACATCTACATGTCATAATGATCCTGCCTCTGTTGTTGCGCCGTGGCATAGCTGATGGATAATAATCTAACATGAGCTGATCCAAGAACCTCTTTAGCGCAAGCAAAGCGCTATTGAAGTTGTTATAAAATGTAATGATACTCGAGGTATCTGTCGCTACTAAGCAAATCTGTTGTGCCATATTCCAATGTGAGTCCAGTCGAAGGCAATGAAGGGATTCTGATTTCCGAGAAGACACGAAAATATCTCACGAAAGAAACGAGTACAGGAGGAAATGAGTTTTCGTCGAGATCTCAAGGTGTAAGAAGGATTTGCTATACATTGCTTGTAGGCCTAACTTTATGGATGCTCAGGATTTTAAAATCGAGTATTTATTGCAGGGACACTTCTAGAGACAGACAGCACAGTGAACCAAAATTCCCTTTTCCTTTCTCTTCACAAAGTTATTGAAGCACTTTCAGCTATGAACAGCGAATGCAACTATTAATAATCGGCCAACTGAGATCATGATGCTGATACTTACTGTTACCACTGTTATATCACCTAAGCCTTTGCACAGATGGTTTGGAAGGCTATACGACTGGCACTGCTCCGGACTACATTGCTGAACTGTGCCTTCCAGTTGGCACTCAAACTGGTCGGAGGGCTCTGCGGTCTGCCTCGCGAAATGACTTGATTGTATACCTTCGTTTCGAACCACCACCCGTGCTCGTCGGGACTTCTCGATTGCGGCGCCACGGATCTGGAATACTCTTCCGCCATCTGTGCGTGCCACTAATGCTGCATGTGGTTAAATGGTTTTCTCTAGACTCTTAAAGACGCACTTTTTCAGCTGTTTGATGGCCACGTGTTGAGCGCTTCTGTGATACTCTGAAGTGGCGCTATATAAATGTCTTGTTACATTACATTACATTACATTACATGTATGCAGGTATTTTATGCATTTAGAAAGCTCTCAAAACCGCGTTATATACGTGGCTTTCGATACTGATATAAACCGGCTTGACTTAGAGCAAACTGTTCACGAAAACCGAAAGATACGAAAGCAAAAAATCTGCACGAAATGGCCACGTAATATAGACTATATAAACCGTGAGGACCGAACTACTTCTCGAATAAGCGTCTCATATAGCCAGATCACATCGCGGCAATTCAAAAGCCAATTTCGCGGGTGTCATCTGTCATATATTTTCTTTTATAATACCAGGAACAGAGCGCTGCCGAACTGTCATGTAGGCCTAATGAACTTGTCACTGGTCTCAACTCCCGAAAAAACACGACCGCACATCGCGTGCGTATCTTTGGCCGTCGTGTCAAGACTTTAAGATTTATTGGTTCTATGGTATCCTATTACGCAATGTTTCACCTCTCGTCATAACACGGATTTATGATTTCACAAAAAAATACGGAAGGCATCACGAATGTCAGTGTTCATGTCCGCTTACAGTAGCAGTAGTTCGTTTTATCTCCAGGTCTCTTCCTTGCAATTATTCAGCTGAACATCAATTATCATAAAGTTTTATGTAGTCTACAAGCGACTCATGTCGGAGGCATTAACTTATTAACCATGGCAGATATAACAATAACGGACGTCGGCGTAAACCCATGGCTGATGTTTTATGTTCTCTATCGCCTTTCTTCTGCTGTAATAACGAGAGCTATCGAGAAAACGAAACACAGACACACCCACGCACACGCTCACATGCACAAAAAAACACATGCACACACACACACCTCCTTCATACAGAATATAAATTGTTGAATTTTGGTGGCTCAAACCCTTGGTGTGCCTATTGTGCCTAAACTAGGCTGTTGGTAAGTGTGAGACCCGAGCCTTTGCCTTGTTGAATTTATAGAAACTAGCATACAATTGCATGTTAGTGCTTTCGTTTTCAGACATCATAAATCCTTGTTGATCGAATCACAGCATCATACGTTAATTCTACCATTGCAGCCGTATAACGAATGTCTCCAGTGTGTTCTGATCACAGCTGTAACACCAGTTTTTAAATTGCATGAATATTCCCCCGTTTGTATTGCTATTGACTTGCCTGTGCTTGAGTTTGTGTGAAGGGCAAAGAGCAGAATTAACTAATTTTCTATTGCTATTGACTTGCCTGTGCTTGGGTTTGTGTGAAGGGCAAAGAGCAGAATTAACTAATTTTGGATTGCTATTGACTTGCCTGTGCTTGGGTTTGTGTGAAGGGCAAAGAGCAGAATTAACTAATTTTGGATTGCTATTGACTTGTCTGTGCTTGGGTTTGTGTGAAGGGCGAAGAGCAGAATTAACTAATTTTGGATTGCTATTGACTTGCCTGTGCTTGGGTTTGTGTGAAGGGCAAAGAGCAGAATTAACTAATTTTGGATTGCTATTGACTTGCCTGTGCTTGGGTTTGTGTGAAGGGCAAAGAGCAGAATTAACTAATTTTCTATTGCTATTGACTTGTCTGTGCTTGGGTTTGTGTGAAGGGCGAAGAGCAGAATTAACTAATTTTGGATTGCTATTGACTTGCCTGTGCTTGGGTTTGTGTGAAGGGCAAAGAGCAGAATTAACTAATTTTGGATTGCTATTGACTTGCCTGTGCTTGGGTTTGTGTGAAGGGCGAAGAGCAGAATTAACTAATTTTGGATTGCTATTGACTTGCCTGTGCTTGGGTTTGTGTGAAGGTCGAAGAGCAGAATTAACTAATTGCTGGGACTCGACATTAGTTAAGCAAATCGTTAACCGCATTGTTTGCTAAATTACAGCTCCGAAGTTTCTTTTATAAAGACAGTCGCTGTTTCTCTTGATATTCGCTAGGGTCGACATAGGCCTACACACAGTCTCGCTGCTTAACGTCAGCGTTCTGGTTTTTAATTGTATGTGCACAACTAGGCCTAGACGAGACTTTGCATGAGAAAACATTGAGCAATCAGAAAAGTTAATATCCGATGAGAAAAGTTAATATCCGATGAGAAAAGTTAATATCCGATCAGAAAGTTAATATCCAGACTTGTATACGAGACATAAAACTCGAGACCGAGACAGTGGGGTTCGAGACCGAGACCGAGACCGAGACAGTGGGGTCCGAGACCGAGACCGAGACGAGACACCAGGTCCGAGACAGTTCGAGACAGTTCAAAACGAGTGAAATGCACATTGGACCCAAGTTCCGAGACAATTTTTCTCAACTTTTGAAGTCTAATACAAGGGTCAAGTCACTGATCACCTGAATTGTATAAACTATAAAGAAATTAAATATTTCAGCCATTCAGAGATCTTCTAAATGATTCTGAAATTTAAACCAACAAAATTCCATTTAGGCCCTAGGCCTATTAGCGATTTAGCGACATAAGTCACATCACTCACCTTGAGAAACTAGATGTTGTTAAAAGAGTTTCGCTTATGTTGGCTTTACACAAACATTTAAATTTTGGTTTTCATTGATTTCAAACTGCGTCAATGCATATTTCATGATTTCAGGTTCTTTATGAGACATTTTAAGATATTTGTAAATTTTGGACTGAAAGTGCGAATTTAAGACTGCTTTTTTCAATACTCTTAAATCTTAATACCAGAAACACCGCTTTTTTTTAAACTTCCTGTCTTTTTGGCACTTTCGATTAACTAGTTATCCATTCGGCACAAGACAATTTTACAGCGCAATACTGTACGAAGTTCCGAACAAAATACAGTTTGTACGAGAACTTTGGAGACTGCTTCTACAAGAGAACAAGACTTTCGCTTCGAGACAGTTTCCAAAAAGACAAGACTTTCGTTTCGAGACAGTTTCCAAAAGTCGAGAAATGATCTCGAGACCGAGACCGAGACCGAGACCGAGACAGTGAGGTCCGAGACCGAGACCGAGACATCGAAAAACCTGTCTCGAGACGTCTCGAGACCGAGACAGTGTCTCGAGACAATACAACTCTGTTAATATCCGATGAACGCGCTTAGAGCTCATGAGAAGGCATGTAAGCATAACACGTACGGGTCAAAATGAGTTCTTTGCATACTTTATGTTCCAAGTTGCGTTAGTTATCAAACTAATAAAGATAAAGTCGCTACAATTCCTTTCATCTACGAGCCTCTTCTTCTCGCCGCTCGACAGTTCTGGCACTGGAAAAGTCTGGATCGCTCTGCATTTCGTGCAGCGCTCCGTGCACACCCTCTCTTCGCAGATCTCGGATCGGCTTCTCTGCTTTCTACATCCGAGATGTTCAGCTCGTACGAGACCGCGATGTCTGGTCTCATCGACACCTTCCTTCCTCTGCGCACCGTCCAAACACGCCACTGCCCCTCATCTCCATGGTTCAACGCAGAATGTCGGTCGCTCCGACGTCAGGCGCGGCGCTTGGAGAGAGTCTTCAGAAGGACGCGCTCACCGACTGATCGAGCCTCATGGGTCCACTTCGTCCGGAAAATGCACTCCTCCTACCGTCTCAGAGAGCGAGAATACTGGGAGGCCATCATCACTCGCCAGTCGAAGGAGCCAAAGAGACTCTGGACCACTTTCAATGGCCTCCTTGGCCGTCGGAAGGCTGAGTCTGCTCTACCGTTCTCTACAGATGCGTTTCTGGAACGTTTTTCGGCAAAAATCTCATCCATTCGGAGTGCTACTGCGGATTCCTCTCCACCTGCATTCTCCACTACGGACTGTCGGCTTTCTGCTCTTCATGAGATTTCAAGCGTCGAGTTGCGTCAACTGATACTCGCCTCCGTGCCTAAGACGTGTGAGTTAGATCCTGCGCCAACGTTTCTCGTGCAGGAACTAATTGATGATCTCCTGCCTTTCCTCACGATCCTGTGCAACCGATCGATCAGTGAAGCATGCCTACCTGCTTCTCAGAAACGATCGGTTCTTCTGCCAACCTTGAAGCGAGATGGTATGGATGTGAACGATCCGGCTAACTATCGACCTATTGCCAATGTAACTTTCCTGTCTAAAATTCTAGAGCGCATTGTTTCTAATCAGCTGATTGCATATTTAGATGTGAATGAGCTGATCCCTCAACAGCAGTCTGGTTTCCGCAGGAATCACTCCACGGAAACCCTTCTGCTCCGGCTTCTGTCTGACCTCTATAGCGCTATGGACCTTGGCCAGGTTACACTCCTAGCTCTTTTCGATGTTAGCTCTGCCTTTGATTCTGTGGACCACTCCATCCTTCTTCAGCGCCTCTCTACTTCCTTTGGATTGGTTGACCAGCCTTTAGAATGGCTTCGATCCTTTCTATCTGAACGCACAAACTGTGCGGTTGTTGGCTCCTCTAGGTCCCTTTGGGTCCCCGCCCCTTTTGGTGTGCCCCAGGGCTCCGTCCTAGGTCCTCTTTTGTATCTTCTCTATACGGCTGATCTCTGTCCTCTGCTGACTTCTCAGGGGCTTCTGCACCAGCTCTTTGCAGATGATGTCCAAGCTTACATTCATTCCCATCCATCAGACTCAGTCGCTACTGTACAACAGATGTGCCTAACGATAGATGTTCTTTCCTCTTGGATGGCCTCAAATAGACTTCTCCTAAATCCTTCCAAGACACAGTTTATTTGGCTAGGTGGCCGTCGGAAACTGGATGGTATTGATTTGCTCCAGCTTACTCGGGTCTTTCCTGATATAACTTTTCCCCTAACGGTTCGTGACCTGGGCCTCGCCCTTGACCAAGAACTTAGTCTTTCTCAACATGTGAACTTGACCTGTCGAAGCTGTTACTATCAGCTTCGCCAGCTCCGAGTAGTTTCTCGCTCTCTTTCTCATGACGCACTAGTGGTTCTTGTGCATGCCTTCGTTACCAGTCGAATTGACCACTGTTGCTCGATCCTCGTTGGCCTCCCTCTTGGGGTTCTGGGGCGACTAGATCGTGTTCTGCGCTCAGCTGCTCGGCTTATTGGGCGAATTCCCAAATTCGGCTCTGTCTCTGCCTACATGCGCGATGTGTTACACTGGCTGCCTGTGGCCCAGCGGATCTCATACCGTATTGCTTCTTTGGTTTCACGCAGCATCCTTGGGTGTGCTCCATCTTACCTGCGCAACCTCTGCCGCCCAGTGTCCGACGTTGTAGCGCGTCGGGCGCTTCGCTCCGCGACGACGGGGCAACTCCTAGTTCCGCGGGCTCGCTTGACTGCTAGGCAGCGCCGAGCTTTCTCGGCTGCAGGCCCCTCCATCTGGAATGACCTGCCATCGGAGCTGCGCCTGCTACCTTTGACCAGTCAAACTGGGTTTTATAAATCACTCAAGTCTTTTACTTTTGCCGTGGCTGGGCTGGGAGCGCCTCTGAGTAGATTTCTTGAAGGGCGCTATATAAATTTCCAGAATGAATGAATGAATGAATGAAAAAGCAATAGGGGAAGAATAAGAAACACGGATATCAGGATAATGGTCTTTAATGGTCTAGCAACTGGGATGTAAAGGCGGAAGGTAAACAAAGGAGGGTTAAAAGAATGGAAGGATGGTTCTACTTAAGGAGAAGAGGGACAGATTTTCCAAGGATTGGGAAAGGATCTCGTGGATTGGTGACTGTAGCGCTCTGCTGCACAATTTGTTTGGTCGCCCAAACAAAGTGTTTGATGTTGCGTGTCTTGTCCGCAATATAAGGGGGGGCTTCTGGTTGGCTAATATGGCGGATGGCTAACACATAGGTTTTGGGTTAAAATGTCAGCCAAGACTAAAAGACATTCCATGAGTCCTGTCGTTAAGCGTTGCGAGTGAACTTAGCCATGCGATGAGTACCCTTCACTGACCGTATGTTTGTGGCAAGATGCTAGGGCGAGAGAGAAAATATGGTTACTTGACCTTATACGCTGAGGCTGAGAAAAAGAATTGCTAACAATTATTTGTACCTTTGACAGCCTTTCACGGTTCGCTTGACGGACCGTTCTTATTTCTTTCTCCGAGTGTTCGTTTGATGGCAGTTTGACACTGCTTCTGGCTCGAATATTCTTTCTGTGTTTTTCGCCAGGTGGCAGCATGATGCACGTAGAGCTAGAAAGACCGTTTCTGATCAATGGAATGGAGTTTTACTATGACCTGTCACTGGTAACGACTAACGAGGCAACCATAACAGCAAGGCTCTCGCGTTAAACTAGACATTCGTCCTGTGTGAACATCGATATTTGATCGATATTTGTATACGTATGCGCACACACATATTATATGCTATTTAGTTTGTGTGCATGAGTGTTCCACTGTGAGATTACTGTCGTAGTGTTTGTGCTTCAGCCATGAGATCATTCTGAAATCTGAACTTCCGAACAATGCTAATAAGGAGCCTTGTACAGTTAGGCATACTTAGCCTTTATGAGACAAGGTAAATGTTTGCACAAAGCGGACAATTGATAGGGCCTACTACAGTGGTGTGCAGTAGTCTGGAATCACCAAATATTTGTGCGTGTTTTCAATATCCTGTGCTGTTATCTCTAGTCAGCCTTAAAGCTAATAAAGTTAATTCTATATTACAGGAAACGAATTTAACTTTGAAAATCAACATCTATAGATGGATGACTTTTAATTTCATGTTCGTTATGGTGCAAATGCATGTATATGAACCTCTCACTAGAAATGACGGATTAAAACTAAATCTAGTTTTAATTTCTATATGGACGGGAGAAAAAGACTAGAAAGATTAATTGTTCTTGTTTCCGCTGGAAATGCACGCCAAAGCAGTGGCGTATACGAAAGGTTTCAGCGCCCAGAGGCAAGGGTTTATGACTGCGTCCCCTTTAAAGTTTTCTTCTTGACTTTTAATCGTTCTTGGCATAGTGCTGTGTACCACTGAAAGCTAATCTTGCTCCCCACTGGTGTCGCGCCCGGGGGCGGCTGCCCCTTCTCCCCCTTCGTTATGCCACTGCGCCAAAGTCAATAAAGAATCTATAGAGCTCTACAATCATTGCTATTGTTTCGTTATTGTTACGGAAACACAAATATTGTATTGCATTCTATTGCATTTTCGTTATTCATTCAATCGGTGCAGACAGCACGCTTCTGCTTTAAAGGCCTTTTGGAGACCTGCAGGAACTCGGGCTGCAAATACATAATATACAGGTACGATTATTTGAAAATAAATCGTATTCAGGTACGATTCGAGTTGTATTCGAGTGCAAGTGAAAGTACCAAGTATTACACCACTGCAATTAAAGCATCAGCTCGATCGCTGAGAGCTTAGCAACGCAACGCGTTGCACGGCCAGCATAGAATTATGTCATAGACGCCGACAAATAATTTATCGATTCTAGTTCTACAATATTCTGTGTCGGGTTTGAAAATTCCTTCTCTCAATTTTCACAACATCACGCACATCCAGCTGTTCTTGTATTGTGCACCAGCACGAACGATCATAATATTCATATCACTCGCTGCATATTCAGATATTATTATTAGGATTTCGTCACCGAACAATGCTGACTGGCTTCTCTTTTGCCGGTCAATCGCCATGGCAACGGGGCTCGACGCCGACGACGCCATCTGCCGTCCATTAAGTCGATACTCAGTGGCGGCGGCGGTGGCTGAGGCCAGCAGCCATGAAAGCAGCAGCAGCGGTGGCGGCGGCTGGTAAGCGATGGCCAAGGTGGCAGCGCTGGTGCGCACGGATGACGGGCCAGCGAACGAACGGAGCGGCGAGCGAGCGCCTGGCGGTTTGAAAAGGCGTTGCTGTAGGCTTGGATTGGCGGAGGATGATTCATCGGCCTACTGAGCGAGCCCCGAGGGACAAAGATAGCGTTGGCCGCTGACGATTCAAACATCTCTCATCTGGCGACTGCGTAAGAAAGACGGACGTTGTTTGCAGCCATCGTTGTTGTTGTTGTTATTGTTTTTGGAAGGAACTGATTACGTCAGCTAGTTGACAGCGTGATTAATCTCAGTCGACGGAATACGAAGAGGAAGCAAACGAGTAAGAAGACGAAGATTAGCTGCTCAGGTAGGCTTCCTTATTTCTACGGCTTCTCTCATTCTCTCAGCTGCCTGCAGTCACCGCGCGCACTTTGCAGTGGCGGCAAATAGGTTAATGATTGTTCGGTTGATATTTAGACTAATGACGGTTGGAAACAGGGCGGCGAAAACAAGAAAATCAATCGTTGTATAGGCTACGCTCAAGCCTTTGTGAAATTTTTAGAAGGTGCTATTATACGTGGCACGTGTGGCATGTAAGCTATTATAAACATGCAGAGAGAGATAGACAGACAGACAGACAGACAGACAGACAGAGACAGACAGACAGACAGACAGAGAGACAGATAGAAACAGAGAGACAGAGAGAAAATGACAGACACAGAAAGAGAGAGAGAGAGAGACTATACATACATATGCCACACTCGAAGTGGCCATATTCAGTTGGTCTTTCTGTCAATCAGTTCTACGTATGAAGCCTAGCGATGTTCTAGAGCAGCAAACCAACGAGAAATCAGTTAGCAAACATATGCAGTGCAACTACGTCAATGTTACCTATCTATGTAAATATACTGTATGTACATGGATACTGATAGAGCACTAGTAACTCACGCGTAATAATGATGCATTGTTATGAAATTATGTGATTAGTTAGGCCTATATATATGGCGTCTATAAAGAACCTCAAAACGGGGTTAAGCATGAGTTTAAAATGTTTCTTGAGCTGCGTCTCAAGGAGATGTATGTATCTTGAGGAAGTATTATGTTACTACGCTTGCATTTGCATGTCGAAATTAATGCTGATATTACATATAGGCCTAAACTCTATTTAAGTCAAAGTTTTCACCTCATCCATATAATGTTAGCACTACGTCTGTAATGAGACGTTCCTAGCCGTTCCCTGCACTTGATCCGTGAGGCCACTGTAGTAATTACGTCTCTATTTCAGCACTGGCCCCCATGGGAAATAAGAACATCGTCGATGCAGTGTTGATAGGCGTCCTGGGAGTCACGCGTGGGTGGCCCGCATGCCCGATGATTGCCAGAATTTAGTGCACCGCATCAGCAAACAGATCTGTTTATTAACTGTTATCTGAAATAAATTTGCTACCCCATAACGCGAATTTCTTTTCGATTATTTGTAAACTAAAGAATAAAACGTAGACTAAAAACACGAAGACGCTGAGCAAAACTTATAAATGTGAAACAGTTTCAACTGGACAAAAATCTTCACAGTCGATATTGGGATCTTTCTTTGTATTCATTGGAGGTATAAAAATACTGTAGCTTTAGACTACACAATTTTATACAGCCAGCATTTTTTCAACTGTTTGATGGCCACGTGTTGAGCGCTTCTGAGAGACTCTTAAGTGGCGCTTTATAAACGTTTTATTACATTACATTACATTCATGTAACGCAGGAATTTAATGTCGAACGAGCATCATTACACATCAATGCAGATGTATCTGAGGCATGAAGTAATCACCTAACAGGCAATCCACTTCGAATTGAAACCCGCCTCTTCAAGAATTCCTACCCTAATCCATTCAATCCTCCGCTCTCCAAGCACTCTCGTCCTCTACCTCCTCCCTCTCGTCTCCCTGGCAACCGGACTTGAATCGTCCCTGGCATCAGTGGACCCTCCCCCTCCTATGACTCGACGCAGAGCTCGTGAATAAGTCAGTGCCCTGCGCTTAGCTTTAAAGTAGCGCTTTAGACATTTTGTAGTTTACGATTACGTTTAATGATCAGTGTGAAAGACAGAGTGTGTGTGGGTGTGTGTGTGAGAGAGAGAGAGACAGACAGACAGAGACAGAGACAGAGAGGGAGACAGAGAGGAAGACAGAGAGGAAGACAGAGAGCAGAGAGAGAGAGAAAGAGACACAGACAGAGAAAACAAGCATTGGCAATGTCAATTATGCATCGTGGTTTTCAGCTAACTGTATACAATAATTGTATACAACTATTGTGTATACGTTAGCTATGTGTATTTTATTTCTTATATATATATATATATACAGAAATAAAATACACATAATATATACTATATATATATATATATATATATATTAGGGTGGTCCTATCCATAATGGAAAATTTTCAACATATTTATTTTTCTTCCTCCAACCCATTATTTGGTGCCACTTGGTCCAGAACTGTTGTAGCCAAGAAATGAGTAAGATTGAACAATGTTTAGAACTTGCACAACGTGATGGAAGTTTCATATATTGAAACAATGAACGAAAACGAGTAGCAATTACCCCAAAAATATCACTCTGGACTGCAAAGTTTTGTGAATACCACCTTAATGCTAAATTAAACATTGACTATATTTACCTATTCTTCCTTGTATGTTAAACTGTTAGCATATGTGAAATATTACTAAAATAAATCATTTGAATGTCAAATTGTCAATAATACTATTTCGGACGCAGTAATATTACTTTGACACTTGTTACTTACAACAGCAAATGATAATGATAACTTGCTTACTTACTAGGTTTGGATGGCGTTTTGACAAATTCTGTATGTTGTTTACAATAATTGCGTTCATTTTACCCATAGTCGCATCAAATTAAGAAAGTTTGCTGTTGTAAGTAACACGTGTGAAAGTAACCCGGGGTTAATATTTTTCTTTGGAAGTGTCATCGTCATGCAACTCATGGGCTAAAGTTTATTGCACATTACAAAACCTTTAATAATCTGAGCTGAGACAATGGCCACTGTTTCGAGCAATAAATCCACACGTGCCGCACGTGCTATTTGGCTTGTTGGGGGAACTGAAGAGAACTTCAAGGCTTCAAAACTTTCGTCGCGTGGAGAAGTCATCAAAGTTCTCTTCCATTACCACATTGGTCAACAGATGAACCTGCATGATAGCATTACCAAGACTACAGAGATGCTATTACAGGTGTGGGACAAAGCAAGAATTCCAACTAAAGCACCTACTCACGTGGTGGAGCATATCAGAAAGCTTCACGCTGAGTGGCAAGGGCTAAAGAAGCTTATAAATCGTGTTTCGCCAAGTAATCTGAAGAACCAACAGATGTTCCAAGAAAGTCTCAGCTATCTTTTTGACGTGGCCCACAAGGATGCAATGTTGCTGTTGAAAATTGACGAAGACAGGTTGTTCCTGGAGGCACAACGGGAAAAGGGTCGAAGAGGTGCTATGTTAGGAATTGATCGAAATCTAACTCAACAAGAAGAGCGTGTTAGGAAGCGAAAGGCTGCTGAGGAAAAACGAGCCAAGAACGTCAAGTCAGCAATGATGGACTCCAGTGAAATTACTGTCGCTGATGAACACTCATCAAGTAGTGACTCCAGTGACTCAACCGATAGTGATTCCCTCGTGTCATCTGAATTGGTAGCTGGACCCTCGACACAAAAGAGTCCACGTCTTCGTCCACGTCTTCGTGGGACGAAAGGATTGGTGACTTCTGAAGTGGCAGCTGCTCTTGACCGTACAGACATCAGCGATCGAAAGGCAGCACATATATTTTCGGCAATGGCTTCGACTAAACAGCTTGGACAGGATGTGGAGGAGCTGGTTATTAGTCGCAGTGCTATCCGGCGAGCAAGAATGAAGCACCGAGCGAATTTCAACGCTGAAGTAAAGGCCAGCTTTGACCCAAGAGTACCACTCATCTTACATTGGGATGGGAAGATCTTGGAGGACTTCACTGTTCCAGGTCATAAACGAGTTGACCGACTTCCAGTTCTGGTTTCAGGCAAAAATGTAGTGAAACTTCTTTCGGTTCCAAAGCTTGATAACGGAAGAGCAGCTACAATGGCGCATGCGATTTTGGGGACACTGGATGAATGGGGATTGCGTGAACGCATTAAGGGTCTATGCTTTGATACCACGGCATCCAATACTGGCGCTAAAGGCGGGGTGTGCATCAAACTGGAGTCCGAGATTGGTCGACAGCTTTTGAACTTGGGCTGTCGCCATCATGTTGCCGAGATCATGCTCGAGAAAGTTTTCAGCCTACATGATGTGTCAAAGTCCCCAAACATCGAGATCTTCGGTCATTTTAAAGACTACTGGCCTTCTATCAACCAAGCTGCATTTAGCACAGCAATGGATGATGAAAGAACTGCAGCATTGGTCACTCCATGGAAGGACATTGTCATAAATGTTGCCATGGATCAACTAAGTCAAACTCAACCACGTGATGATTATCGCGAGCTACTTGAGCTAACAATTATTTTCTTGGGAGCCATTCCTCCACGTGGAGTATCGTTCCAGTATCCCGGAGCCGTTCATCGTGCTCGCTGGATGGCTAGAGCCATATATAGCATCAAAATGTGGCTGTTCCGTACTCAGTTCCCCCTTCACCAGCAGTCACGTGGATCTCGACGGAAATCTTACAGCAAGAAAGTGTGGGACCACATAGAGGAAGTATGCCTATTTGTGACTGCAATCTATATCAAGTACTGGTTCGAATGTCCATCATCAACCGGAGCTCCGATGAATGACCTTACCTTACTATGTGAACTGTCTGCATATTCAAACCGAGATGTTGCCAAGGCAGCCATCACCGCATTTGGCCGTCACCTCTGGTACCTTTCAGAAATACTGGTGGGCTTCAGTTTTTTCGATGACCGAGTGGCAGTAGAGGAGAAGAGACTTATGATGGTAGCACTCAGAGAGAATGACGGCTCTGACGACCCTCCAAAACGCATTTCGCCATTCACTGAACCACTGACCAAGGGAATCCATGACTTTGTCACCAAATCAACTCTTAAGTTCTTCAAACTGCTGGACCTGCAGGAAGAGTTCATGGAACATGATCCAAGTGAATGGGGAGAACTGGAAGTGTACCAGCGTAATAAAGAAGTTGTGCAGTCGGTGAAAGTCATCAACGACCTGGCAGAACGCGGCGTTGCACTCATTCAAGAATTCAACATGTCGCTCACACGCAATGAAGAGCAAAAACAGTTCTTGC
The DNA here is from genome assembly GCA_020284085.1 of Aporrectodea caliginosa. Taxonomy (NCBI): domain Eukaryota; kingdom Metazoa; phylum Annelida; class Clitellata; order Crassiclitellata; family Lumbricidae; genus Aporrectodea; species Aporrectodea caliginosa. The sequence goes on from JACEVL010000874.1 coordinate 95,886, forward strand.
TGCAGGTTGTTGAGGACCACAGGAAGACCTTCTCAGCACCCACAAAAACCGCAGCAATCAAGCGAGCCCAGCCACAGTGACGCTAACCAACAACCAACAATCCAACATTAACTTATGGAAAAGCGGGATGATAGCAAAAACCATTTCACTCACTTATTTCTCTTAATGTGCAATGATTGTACATGTCTACGACTGTTGTTTAATGTTTATGTATTTTAATAATGCAGTAATTAGCATTAAAAACAAAAGTTATTGACATAAGACTGATTAGCTGGAAGTAATGTGCAAATTGCCATATTTTTCAGCGTAAATAAGACATACAGTCATATTCGTCACAAAAAAGTGTGTTGTGCAAGTTCTAAATATCGTTTTATTGATCTAATTTTTGGTAAATAATATTTCTTTAATCAATGGAACACAATGGAGGGTTGGAGAAAGTTGAACTAGAGATTTCATTTCATGGGACCACCCTAATATATATATATAATTATATATATATACGCTATGGGCTATCAGAAATGGATCCTCATTGCTCACGTGCGTTCATGACCCATAAACGCGTCTATGCTCAAAAGAAGTACACCAACTGGATTCAGTTACAAACCTGGCTTTATTATAAGACAACATCTGGTCTATAGACAGTGTAGACACCGTGTGTGATGTTGCGTTCATCTGTTTACAATTTCTGGACCTCGTGTGAAAGGACTTTCTTCTTCTGCATATACATTGTATCTCCGGATGGCATAAATGCATGTAGCAGGAGATCCTACAAGTTGTAGTCGTAAAGCTTACAAGTTGTAGGCCTTGTCGTAAACTTAAAATTTATAGAGTGCTACTCTAAACCAAAGCGCAGGGCACCAGCTTATTCACGAGGGTTGCGTCTTCTTAGAGGGTTTGTCCAAAGATTTCAAGTGGAGATCCGGTTCTGGTTGCCAGAGAGACGGTTTCTGTCAGTCTTTTTCTGTTGTGACCGGAAGAAGTTGTACTTAGTGAGTTATGAAGACATTTTCTAAAACGTGTTTCACATAATTATTAGCTCCCTCTGAAACTTGAAACGGCATTTCTTCGATAACTATTAATATAATAAATATAATACAAATAGATTCGGTGAGTTTAAGTGTATATGTCATAATAAGCATTACGTCCTTACATTGAATTACATAACAAGGGTTTAAGTGCTTCAGAAGACTTTTAGTCTGTGTTAAACCCACTGCAAATTAACCTGGAAGACGCTTAATAAGTTAACCCAATTTTCCTAGCTTCCTCTTAAATGCTGTGACAGTGTCCACTGAGACAGTGCTATCATCTAAACCGTTCCACAAGTCTAAAAATCTCGCACTGAAAAATTCTTAATGTTCCCTTCGGTTTCTTAAATAATATGTACCTTTGACCCCGAGTTGCCTCGTTTGGTGCTAATTCAAAGAACCTCTCCCAATGCCTCCTCTCCAGTAAATATCTTATACGCTTTGATTAGATCTCCTCTGCTCCTCCTTCTCTCTGATGTTGTTAACCCACATCTTTTCAACCTTTCTTGATTTAATTGCTGTGACATCCACTAATAAATAATACCCACTGCGGTGATTAATGACGGATCACCTGCGTTACGAATACAGAATAAGAACGACAGTATTTTGTTAACTGATCAAACGTTTAGGATGTCCCTACAAGTTAATACTTTAACCTCCTGAGACCCCCTTAAAACGGGAATTATTTTTAAACATTTTTTTGCTTTTCCCTGTTGCAATGTAGTTAGGTGCACGAAAAATTTCAAGAACACTGTTGAACGTTTTCATAAAAATTGGTATGTCCTAAAATTTGTGCAATGGGTCTTAAGTATCAATGTCCAAAAAATTGGACATGGCCCAATGTCCAATTATTTGGACATTGTATGAGAATTTTTTTTAAAAAAGACTTTCTTGTGACCCAATGTCCAATTTTATCAATGTCCAAAAAATTGGACATGGCCCAATGTCCAATTATTTGGACATTGTATGAGAATTTAAAAAAAGACTTTCTTGTGACCCAATGTCCAATTTTTTGGACATACACAAAGAGTTTTTATTTGCCCACCCAACTGTAACGAAGTTCCATAAAGTTAAGTATTTTATCTGTTGTTGATCTGTTGTTTATCTGCTGGTGTTGACACCGAGACAATTGGTGTTGACAGCTGGACTATGAAGCCATATTACATTAGCACTCCATTTACATTAATGAGATAGGCCTAAGCTAATATTTTTGTAGTCATTGGTATAATTTATGCAATACGAATTACCCATTGTCCAAAATTTTGGACATGCCGAAAATCAAGGATTAAATTTATATTCAATGTCGTAAAGTGTTGCAATCATCACATCAAACGAAGTACCACTTGATGTAAAGTAGTATTTCGTGATTTTTTTACATAAAAAGTTCAATATTTCGCGCAGCATCAATTATTTATTACCTGGCCCTTTTCTGTAGCAAAATGTTGGTATTCAAAGCTGCAATCTTGAAACATGAATAAAGACATTTAAATTTTTTATGGTGCTAATTAATATACAATCTATGTCCAACTACTTGGACATTGGGCCTCAAGCTGCATAGAAAATATTTGTGAAGAAATAGGCAGAAGGAACCATGTCCAAAATTTTGGACGCTGGGCCTCAGGAGGTTAAAGTACTACCAATATGAGACCTACTGGCCAAGATGATTATGTTTCTTTGGAACACTAGTTCGTCATTTATTATTGAACTACGTGAACTACAAATGCAAAAATCTAACGGCGTCATCACAAACGAGATGCAAATAGTTCGCCGTATAAATAGTCGCAGCCTTATTAGAATTACAATAGAGAAGAGTCAGTGGTATGTGAAGAGACTGAGAATAAATCGATTATCGGAAGTCCGCATGAGTTCAATGTCACTTTTAGATCAGGCTATGGTGAATCGATGATTTGTATAGCGCGACTGCATTTCGACTGTGACGAATGTGGCGACCCTCGATAACTTTTAGTGTCAAGTCTACAAGAGTATGCCATGGCTATTTCTGGACCTATTCATCTATTTATAGTCCTCTTTGAAGATCTACTATCGTCACCATATCATCCGCCTCCATATATCGTATATAATGCCTTTCCACTCTTCTCAGTACATGTATTATACATGTATACTCCGCCACTGCTTGCACTTGGCAGTGCCAGTCCCAAGCCTGGATAAAGGAGGAAGGGCGACGCTAATGATCTTTGTTATCACACAGTGTCGTTAAACTGAAAATATACTCTCAGTACATGTGTCCTCGGCCCAAAGCGTCGCCATAAACCACGATGGCAGAATGAATCTGTGCTAACAGATCCTTGTTAATCGTTGTTCCGTTATCCGTTCGCCTACGCGTCTGTCTGGTTCCTATCGCCTTCTAGGCTAATAAATCTCTTGACCTCAATTGACCTGTATTCATTATCGTACACAGCAATGAACTCCGCGATTCACATAGAAATATTTTGAGGAAGAAATGTTTAAATGTGGAAAGTAAAATCACAAAAGATTAGAATTGAGGCCCAATGCAAGCCTAATCTTATCTGCGAACTTTTGTAACCGTATTATTTAATAATCTCAAATGCAGGGTTTTAGCTTATCATCATGACTTTAAGCTACCACAGACTGTCGGCTACGTGCAGATATCTGGCGTTGCCCAAGTCTGTTTCTACAGACATATTTAGCTGTAATCACGAAATTCCCTTGTGTCGAGGTTTTGAGATGTTAAAACAACTACACGATAATTCATTCATTCATTCCGGATATTTATATAGCGCCTCTTCAATTATTCAGAGGCGCATAGCCACGGCCAAACAGAAAGGAATGAATGAAGATTTCAAACATCCAATCGAAATCTATCACATAGCCTAAGTCTATTAGCCTATATCGATTGTACACTTACTCCTACTTATTACTGTGCAGCTTCAACCGAGCAATGGCACAAATAACCTATGTGTGTGCTCATTATCTGCTCATTTGTCAGCTTCACTGTCCAATTCAAGTGTAATATTCTTTTATAACAATAGGCTACATTTCAAATGCCAGTATTTTATCCTGCATGGTTAGTCTCTTTCTATTGTCCATGCTTCACAGGCATAAAGAGCTTATAATATAGAGACATGCCATAATTATGTATGCATAACATGTATATTTATACACAGGGCCCTGCCTTTAAATTATTTTAATAGGCCTATGCACTGTAGGTCTATGTAGAATGAGGATAGAATATGTTAAATGTATAATTATTCATCAGATAAGTAAAATGATTTTATACATTGTAAGGAATACGAAGATTTCGCTGGACAGACTATTATATAGATGAGGACATAACAAGGCTTTAACTACTACCATATAGTTGTAAACAAAGGTTTTTTTCCGTTTTTTATTTTCTGTATGTAACTTTATTTAATTATTTACTGTCTGTTATTATTTGTTTAATTTAATTTTTGTCTGATATACCTTATGTTGTCTCTGTCCTTTCAAGGATTCATCTAATTTAAGTCACTATTTAGTGTCATCAGTTGAGAAATAAACAGCTTAGTACAGGAAATAAAATTTATAACAGTTATTGAATTTCTAGTTATCCAAAATGCGAATTATTTTCTTTTCCGTTTTTCCCCATTTGAGGTTTTAAATTTCTTTGAATAAAACGACGGTTTTTTTCGTTTTTATTTTGATTTTACCGTTTTAACAACTATGACTAGGCCTAATACTGAGCGGAACACTGGATTTTGACAGAGAAAGTTTAAAAGGAGATAATTTATTCGCACTCAGAGTCCCCAACTGGCTGGAGTCAGAACAGAGATGATGATGATGATGATGATGATGAGGACGACGACGAGAGACGACGATGATGATGATGATGATGATGATGATGATGATGATATACATAAACGGTGAGTGTTAGAGAGAGGGATTAAGGAGGAAGAGAATGCATGGCATAGGCTTAATTATATCCGAAGCACGAAAATGGTAGCGCCATTTACCAGATAGCATAACCCGAAGCTGACTCAGATAATTGTGTAGTTATCTTTCATAAATTCGCGCATCATCAGAATTGATGAGCAATTTTCTGTTGGCATAAACAAACGCTTATTTAGCATCTAGCGAGTACACGTCACAGAAACGCGTCCGTGCTTATCATTGTGGCTTACTTGAATGATGTCAACAACTATGGAACTTCGCAGTATGAAATGAATGAGTAAAGCGTAAAAAAAGGAAAAATGAATATATCTAGCAAATGATAAATTATTACAGACACTTGCATGGCAACTAATATTGAATACTAAGTACGTTTCATACCCTATAGTATCGTGAAATCAGAAGGACGTGCATATTATTGCATAGGCCCTATATCTAGTTTTGCTAAATATTATTCTTTTCATGTAAATGTAATTCACCTAGTAAGTAAGTAAGTAAATGCTTGATTGAATTGCACATTTATTTAGCTCCACTTCAAGAAAGACTCGTCACAGGTGTACCCCTAAAAGTTACTTAACATTTGTATACTTTAAAACTTTTGTGATAATATTTCAAAAACCAGTTTTTGCGTCGCCGAAATAAAGCAAAACTAATGAATTTACAAATTTGCACAACTGTAAAAGTTTAATATTTTCTGAATTTTTACACTTCTATACAAATGATAGCCTGATTTAGCTCGCTTTCACCTGATTTCTGGTCTCCCTATTCTATTTAATTTATACCAGGTTCTCCAGCGGATGTTAATTTTTTACTTTGGTTTCACTTAAAGCCATCACCAACATACTGATGTTGTATATCCTTACCAAAGGGCGAGCAACGATGACAACCATTGGCTGGGACAGGTGGCCATTGACACCCGTTACATTCTATGTCCCACAGGGCTCGTCACAGTCCGTGGTCGCTAGCATGCAGTCTCTAATCTCTGTATACACGGTCGACCAGATCGAGATCATCACCGAATTAGGAGCGCGAGTTTAACAACGCGTTGACGACATCCAGCTGTACCTGACATGTCATAAGGGCTGTTTTTACCATAGGTGCAACGAGGGCCCCTGAGCCGAGTTTCTTTGCTATTTTGTAAAAAAGCACTTCACTATATTTACTATTGCTTAACTCTGTTTGGCTTACTGACCCGACAGCAGTAACGATGGCAACCATTGGCTCGGAAAAGTCAGCCGATTGCACACAAAACGCCGTAATCAGGCCATTCGAAGATCCGTTGGTCACTATGGATAAGCATTGAAAGAGGTACACGGCCGATCAGACCAAGACTCAGCACCGACACAGGAAGAGCGTTCCAAAAGTACTTTAGCAACTCGTTGACGATTTTGTACATGACCAGATGATGATCAGATGACCTCATTGTCTGGGGGAATAAGGGCTGATTTTCACCATAGGTGCAAAGTTTACAGTTTTATATACTATGAGCCCCAGTTTGCACCGATTCTTTGCTGAACAGGAAGACAATGCAAAGATTTAAGCATTTTATATGTTCGATTTGGATGTATTAGTTATGGCTCTAGCCAAAACTGAACCCTTTGCAGTTTAAGTAGGCTTATTGATACCAGTAAGAAGTGAATTTCAATAATCTAGGTGACTATGCATTTGCCAGAGATAATCTTGCAGACATTGGCACATAACGCCTAATGTCACGAATGAACATATATAGGATGACTTACAAATACTGTTTACATGCCTGAGAGACATGGTAGAACTGACACCGCCATAGATCCATGGAATCGTAATCGTAATCTCAAACTTCTAAGCGTAGCCAAGCGCAGGGCACCAGCTTATTCACGAGCGCTGGGGGTGATGGATAGGGCCTGAGGCAGATGATGGTGGATTGGCGATGATGGTGGAGGGAAAAAGTGCAAGGTGCATGCACCCACTCTCTCACAGGTGCAGGAATGAATGGCCTCAATTCTGTTGACGCTAATCCGGATAATCCGGATTTTATATGGTTGGGAAAACGAATGCATGCACGTGCTATAAGACGGACACGGATGCGATGGTGCTGGCATATTTAGCGGATTGGAAACTACAATGCGTTCTTCCGCGACCCTGGACTACTTCTGAATGAACTATCTACGGAGATTCAAACAGTGAAAGTTATCGAATGACACCGTTATGACTGTTGTCCAGTCCTTCAGTCTGACGCGATGGACTTAATACTCTGTCCTTGCAGGGATGCCGAAATTCCGGATACGACAGCGTCAGTCCATCCTGAACTGTGCAGCCCGAGCCAACGAACCGCAATTTCTGGAGCTAGCATGTCCATATGGGTCTCACAATTATAGGATCCATATTTCCATATGGGACCCTTATAGAGCCCAAATGGAATCCCATCTATGCCCATATGAAATTCTGGCATGGACATGATACACTGGCTTCCTGTCGCGTAAGGATCACATCAAAGACCCTCCTCATGGTATACGAGCTTCGCTAGTTGGTTGGTCCAAGAATACATCAGGGAGCTCTGCCTTCCTCTGTCCAGCGATCAGGATCGACGATCCTTAGGTTCAACTTTCCAGTTTTCATTTGGGGGATTTTAATTTCCAACTCCGCACATACAAGTTTGAGAGGTCTCTAAAGGCGCTAGATAAATTCACAAATTTTCCACACATACATAAATACATACAATGCTTAAATCATCTATGTCTCTTGGACGAAAGTTTCTCGGATTTTCAGAGAGAGGGAGAGAGAGAGCATGAGAGCGAGCGAGCGTGGTAGAGAGAGGCAGAGACAGACACACAGACAGACAGACAGACAGACAGACAGACAGACAGAGAAATACTCAGTTCTCTATGCTAATGGCACTAACCATGTCGCACTTAGAGCTGCAGTGCTGAGGAAACAGCCTCTGATAACCAAAGCTCTGTTTGCCATTTTATAGGAGTTCACTGATGATAAGCCAATCGGCGAGGGTCACACAAAGAGGCAGACTACGGTCGTAAACACGACCACACAGACTGTCTAATTGACAAACTAAATAGCAGACAGACAGACAGACAAGGGTCATAAAAGATAGCCACACAGAAAAACATACAGGTATGCAGGTAGTTAGACAAAGCCTGGATTTATGTGAACACCTTTGTTGTAAGCTGATAAATAGCGGCAGAAAAGGTAGAAGCATGCAGCATTGTTTGGCATGGGTATACAATGCTGAGTGGACGCCCACACCCACACACACTATATATATATATATATATACAAATACAAATATATATATATATATATATTTATATGCATATATATATATGTGTGTATATATATACGTATACACATATATATATATACATTTTCTAAGTACAAATATATATATATACTGTATATATATACACACAGACACAAGGCGGGGAGAGTGAAAACGATGAAATCATACATACAGGTATTAAGGTGGCGATCGACAGCACTGACAAATAGTAAACAGAAACACACAGAGCACAAAGAGCCAGACCGACACATACTGACCAAGAACCAGAGACGGAGACAGTCGAACAGAAAGAGAAACGAAGGCCAACGCACAGGTAGTTGTAAAGAGACATACTCACTTGGTCGGTTATTGATCGGACTTTGTGACGGATGTGCTTCCGCCACCAGCCCAGCAGCAGCAGCAGCAGCAGCAGCAACTGCTCATTCTTCAGGAGACATCGCTGCCTCCTCTCCTTCTCCTTCTCCTCCTCCTTCTCCTGCTTCCTCCTCTTCCTCATTCTCTTCCCTCTACTCCTACTCTTCGTTCTTCTTCTCCTCTTCCTCCTCTGCATTCTCACCTACCTTCTATTTATCTACCTCCTGCCTCTTCCTTTTCCTACTTCACCTTTATCTCCTCCTCCTCTTTTCTCCTACGCCTTCTCTTTTTCTCCGCCTCTTCCTTTTCTTTTTCTACTTCTCCTCCTATTTCTCCTCCTCCTGCTCCTCCTCTTTTTGTCCTTCTCTTCTTCTTTTCTCCCCTCCTCCTCCTAGTTTCTTCTCCTCTTTTTCACCGTCTCCTCCTCCTTTTCTCTTCCTTCTTGTGCTCCTCCTTTTCCTCTTTCTCCTCTTTTCTCCTCTCTTCCTTCTCCTCTTTTCACCTCCTCCTGCTCGAGAAAACGTCCTTCGATAAATTGATGTAAAACTTATTTCATAGCGCCAATCAATAAAATAGCGCATGCCGCAGGACAATTAGGAAGGAAGGAAGGACGGACGGTCCACAGCGACTGAAGCGGAGGGGGGAACCGAGGGCGGTGGAGGGTGAGCGCGAAACCATCGACTGGTACGGTGGGCCTTGGATTACAGGGTGGGTCGTATAAAAGCGGTCGAGTGGGGCGTGTAGGCCACGGCAGCTGTTGACCGATCCGTCGTCTCTCGTCCAGTTGATATTAATGAGGCTGATCTGAGCCAAGGCGTCGATTGATGACGAAAGCGTATTAGCCGCCGCCGCAGAACGATCGATACATCACGTGTGCGAACAACCTTCTTACTTACTACAACCGTGCTGGACTGCTACTTATCTGCCTACTTGTGTTCGTGAGTGTTCGTGCGAGTGTGTTTGTTTAGTGTTAGGTGGAGAGGATGTGTGTAGGTGTGTGGATTGGGAATGGAGGCATTTCCCAGTTTCTGTTCCGGTTCGAAAGTGATTACCTTTGTTCAATGCACTTAGTCGCAAGGTGTAATACGAGATAAACCTATTCCAAACCATGTAAACAATTGAAGTGGTAGTAGCGGTAGTAAAGGTTGACTAGAGGATTATCAGCAAATGCGTTTGACAACTTCAAGCAACTTCAAGGCTCTTGCTGGAGGATCTTTAGCTCGACCTCAACCATGTATGCTCTCTACAAGGATAAACTGATAACTGTTCAGACATTTACGTAGATACACAAACCATTGAGGCGACTTCAAAGCTTGTAAGGGACTACTAGTCTATTGGTGTATAATTTCAAGATATCACGTCTGGTGAAGGCCACTAGATAAGCAAATACTCAGATAAGAGGAGTCTGGAATAGTCGTGAGTAAGCCACGTATAAATTGGTTGTTATTATAGTTATTACAGTATTATAGTTATTAGTTGTTATTCTTGTGCCTTTCACTTGTAGAAGGCATGACTTCCAGTATGTCGGCCACCATGTTGGATTCGCGAATGGACCCGATCCAGTACGAGACGAGGAGCAGACTTACCCTCGATTTGGATTTGGATGACGTCACATCCGGTGAGGGTCACGAGAAAAGCACGACCCTGAGATCAGAGGATTCTGGAATAGTGATGAGTAAGCAACGTATAAATCAGTAGTTATTAATAATAGCCTTATTTCACTGATCATTGTCTGTAGACTAGAATCAAATTAATTATTAAAGTTCGAATATCAAAAAATAAAAAGCTAAAATAGTGAAATAAATTATTATAGTTCGACTGTGAAAAAATAAGAAAAAGAAATAAAATACAATAAATTATTATAGTTCTACTATGACAGCAGTGCCTATTTTAACTGTATAACTAGTCCAGTAGGTTTAGGATTTTCCCCAGTAGTTCTAGGATTTGTCCCAGTATAGTTTGGTGATTTTCCAAGGTAATACTCTACTTTTAATGTTAGTTTCCAATAACAATGAAAGTAGCGTAGCAGACTGTCCCAGTAGTCCATATCCGTTAAAATATGCACTGTATGACAGTCATTGTTATTATTACGAAAAGTTGCAGCGTGCGCAGAGTCACAGAGAAAGGCGATTCTGAGATGCGATTGGCAGATGAAGATCAGTTAGATAAATTATGCAGATGTTTGAAAGCCAGTGGGAAATAGCGGTCTACGCTACAAGCCTGCGTTTCTTGAAGGAAGAAAAAGAGTTGGAGCATCGGAGAAACATTGGTAATTTGTTGTATTCCTTTGGGGGCAACAACATGGAATACACGAGAACTCACAACAGTTCTGCATCGTGGCCAAAAAGACATAAACTGCGGGGAGGGACACAAGAAGAGTAAGAGACTAGTTATTGATAATAGGTGAGGGCTCGTCGTATGAATTTTAAAGATCAAGCAATTAGCCAGTTAATATATTATTCCAAATTCTGCAGGAAGCCAGCGCAGCTGACCGAGTAGAGGAAGAAGTTTGTTCCAGGTGGTGCATTCCTAAACTGCTGTAATTTCTGGAACTTTCGTGCATAAGCGAGATAAAATCTAAATTTTATTCCGTTGATAATTATCAATCTACGAGTAGTTAAACAATGCTAACTATGTTGGTTAAAATACCGTTAAATTATGATAACTAAACTAGGTTATGTGTACGTAGAGGAGAGCGCAGCCACAGCGACAATCTTTTAAAGAAAAGAAGTAACAATTACGAATTTATTTAAACGCCCCCATGATATACACAATGCTCGTAGGTCACATATAGCTAGGCCTACTGTGTAGTAGGCCTAACTTATGGCATCTAATCAACGACGAGCTATGAAAAATTCGACGAAACGTTATGAGTGACTATCGACACGAATTTGGTTTAGTGCTCTACGAATTGCTGAAATCATCACAATGATCCTAATAAATCTATCATTGATAATGGAATTGAACAATAACTAACATGAATAAACCACAACGCTACGAGATGTCGTAGGCCTATATGACATTCATACCTAGTATAGCTTAACATATATAAATAATTATATAGATTACATACTATTTTAAGAAGAACATATATATTTATTACATAACATATATATACAACATTTATACATATTACAGATTACTGATTATTTTAAGACGAACATAATTATGTAATAATTTATTAGAAAACATAATATGTAACATTTATACATATTATAACATATGTAGATTACATATTTATTTTAAACGACTGTGCATATAACATATATTTATTACATAACATATGGATACCATTTATACATATTATTACATATATTAGGCCTATGTATATAGATTATATAAAATTTTCGAGATAACTATTGCTTTACTTTAACTCATGCGTTTTGTCACTTGAAACGACAATAGTGGTCTATAATTGATGCTTTCTGGACTATAATTAATGCTAGATGTTGCTTTTCTTTTTCTCATTTTTGTATCGTTTAGTTATTGTTCTGCCTCTGTGGCGTAATAAAGTGTTCAATATGAATCCTTATTATGAATTTTTTATGATGAGCTATTTAAATAATTTTCGCTTCGCGCTATTCTCACAAGAATTTCACGCAATCAATAAAAGTTAAATTAAAGGTTGCTGACCCAGGAAACTCGCAAACTTGTTACATTGTCACACTTTGGTTGACATAGGCTAGCCTACTGAGGTTTTAAGAACTGTTTCACACTCCCTGCTTTTCCTCAAGACTTTGAATAGTCTATCCATAAAAGGCAATTCCTTGGAATATGGGCGTAGCCAGGAAAAAATTTCGGAGGGGGTTTAAGATTTCGGAGAGGGTTTTCCGTTGGAGATGGTCGCAAAAAATTTAGGTTTTTTGGTATTTCACATGTAAAAGCATATAAACAATTTTTCGACACTTATTTCGCGGGGTTTGGGGTTTGAACCCATAAAACTTCCCCTAAATACGCCCATGCCTTGGAAGCAAGTAGCCGAGACCGCTTATTAACAACACTGGTTATTACCTATGCTGTTATATCTGCACCAAACACCTTGCTACAAATCTTTTATCAGCTAAAGTCAACTGCAAATGTCTTAACAGTTCTTTCCGAGGTTGTCATTACGTTCTAATACTGTAATATCCTGTTATTATTCTATTATATTCCATTATTCTATTAAGTTCACAGGTGCCGATTTCTTTGACTAATGTGACAACTTTATAAATATTTAAAATGAAACTTAAACAGTATCTTATTGAACTGGAATAAATAAACTATAGTGGATGTAGAAAACCACTGAAGACACTATGGCTGCTACTGATCATATGTTCTACCTATACTTAGAAAATTAAGGAAAATGAGTCTCCCTGGTAGCGGAGCATTAGTGCTCCTTTAGGGATAACCCTTTGACACTAGGAAACCGATTGTCTTATGGTAGACAACTTTGCTGCATAGACAATTGATAATTATTGGACTGAAGTGAATTATGTACTGCTAGATTTGTTTTTGTGAAGAATTTTGTACTTGGTGTCAATAAAAGTGTTGAATTGAATTGAATTGAGTAATTTTCTCAATGCATTGAAGTGACTGGAGTTTCCTTTAGCTATGATTAATCTAAAACAGATCGATGCCTGACTCTGCCGTTGTTTTCAGTGAGCGAGATTCAGAGAGATGGAAGGAATCGCTTTCCGAGATCTCCAGGTTTCCACTTCGGCCTTGACGAGGAGACCACACGAAACCACGAAGAGGAGGAGGAGGAGGAAGAAGAGGAAGAGGAAGAGGAGGAGGAAGAGATCAGGGATCAGGATTTCGAAGTGGAGATCGCATGTCCCTCTCCTGGAACCAAATCCATCTCAACGCAAGGATCCGAATTCGAGTCAAAGCGCAGCTCTGTTCATTCAAGCGACACCATGGATCTGGCTGAGCGAACACCGTCGCCCGAGGTAGCAAAGAAAGCACAAGAGAACGTGTGGATGGCAGACGCTGCCAGTGAATTGGCGCCAGATCAGGAGGACATGGTTGTACCAGGATGGAAGGAAGAGGAAGAAGAAGAAGAGAAGACGATACGAAGAGGCTCACCTCTGACTGTTGATTTCGTAAAAGGTTAGTTATAAAACCAAGCCATTCTTTCGAGCATCTGACTGTTTTATTGAATTACACGTCATGCTTTACTAAATTACTATGCTCCTTTTCGTAATTGTAATTTTTAACTACTATCGCGCCAGTGTCTAATGCATAAAGCATATACCAAAATCAAGGCACAATGAGATCATTATCCAAAAAGACCTATCAGGCCGATAAGACAGAGAGGTAGTTTGAAAAGTGTCTTAAGTTGAGAAAGGTAAGTCTTAAGTTGAGAAAGGTAAGTCTTAAGTTGCGAAAGGTAAGTCTTAAGTTGCGAAAGGTAAGTCTTAAGTTGAGAAAGGTAAGTCTTAAGTTGAGAAAGGTAAGTCTTAAGTTGCGAAAGGTAAGTTTTAAGTTGAGAAAGGTAAGTCTTAAGTTGAGAAAGGTAAGTTTTAAGTTGAGAAAGGAAAGGTGCGAAAGTTTTAAGTTGCGAAAGGTAAGTCTTAAGTTGAGATTTTGTTGTCTTGTTCCTGTCTGTAGCGCCTCTCATTTCTATTGTTTCCCCAGCAGTTTGTTTTCGTCTTTTCACTGCATTAATTTTCGTGACTAGCATAAGCTACCTGTTCGTAGTTAATTAAAGCGAGTCAGGGGCTAAATATTCTCCAAAGAGACCGATTAATGTTAGTCGAACACAGTCTGTGTATATATATACGACGTCAAACACCTTTGTTCAATACGGTAAACTAAAATTATGGCTTATGTTGACAGTCGTTATAGACAGGCGACGCTAATCAACTTTGTTGTGACCCAATGTCGTTAAACAGTATACCCACTGATTAATCAGAATGCTGCTGATTAAACAGGTTATGTTGTTGATGTCTTAGAGAGTCTAAAGTGCACCGAGGCACACAAAGCCGTTGATATCTTGAAGACGAGATATCGCCTCGGTGAGTGCAAATTTCAGATGTTTAACTGTATACATTCATTTGACGCCTTTATGAGACCTTTCTAAACGCTGCTTCATGTGTTAGAATTATGTGTAGCGCATCATGCCCAATTTAGACATGTTGACTATTATAATGTTTTTAAGAAAACCAAATTCTTAACTCTCTACATGTATATCCTGATGTTAATCAACAACTCCCAACACAATATAGTCCACGAGTTCACTTAGTACTTTGTCGTATGAGATCTAGTTAAGATCGGTAATGTTGGAAGAGTAATAAGTAAGTAAGTAAGGTAAGTAGCCTTTGTTTGCATCTGACATTACATTGTACACAACGATTACATACATTTTAAAATAATCTATAACAGTAGCAGATTCGAAACTCTAAATTAAGTCACATAATTATGCACAACTAAATATAACTAAAATTTAGTTATATTTAGTTGTGCATGTTGTGTTAGTTGTGTTAGTTTCATGCTGCCTTTTGTTAATCAAAATTGTGTTTAAAGCAGTTTTGCTAACCGATGTATATTAAATATACATTGGTTAGCAAAACTGCTTTAATTATTTAAAATCAAAATTGTTTAAAAGCAGTTTTGCTAACCGATGTATATTAAATATACATCGGTTAGCAAAACTGCTTTTAAACAATTTAGATTAACAAAAGGCAGCATGAAATGATGTCTTCCCCTGCGAAGTAAGTACCTCACGAAGAGGTGGCAAGAGCTGATGAATGTAGTGGCCAAAAAGTTGTGATTTCTGAAAGAGCTTCCTGTCTGCTCGCGCAATCAATTTGAATAAGGTGGTGCACTTCGCTTAGTTTAAGCGCAGCGCTTCAGAAATTTGAGTTTACGTTACGATTACGAAGTGTGAATTTTAAAAACCCATCACTGCACCTGACCGACGTCCACTGTTTGATGGATCGATCCTGCAGCTTCGTCATCCATTTATTTCGTTGCCAATCGATCTTCCTTTCCGTATAATCATCGATATATTGATTCATCCGTCAATCCATTCAACCATCTTCCATCAGCTTATGTGTCAGCCTTAAAACTATTACGCAAGGACCAGAAAGCAAAAAAAATAGAAAAAAACTTAAGGACAAATTATAGCAATTTAAGTACATTTAAAAGTTCATTAATATCGAACATTTATATAGCGCCCCTTCAAGATAACTACTCAGAGGCGCGAAACCGAGCACGTACTGAGTCATTGTTTACACGCCGAAGCGCCACCTATCGAAGTTATATCCTAAACATCTGTTGTAGGCGAGAAAACTTTATCTATCTGTTTCATTTTCGAAATGTACCCCCCCCCCCGTTGGATGTATTTCTTTTTTAAATATAGCGTTTCTATCTTCTTTACGGAAAGCTATTATGAGTTGGAGTCATCCAGATTGAATAGGCCCTATACAATAATACGACGTCCTTCTTAGGAACTTTCATGACTAGAGATATTTTGAAGTCTAAATAAGTAGGGAAAGACATTTTTAATTCAGTTTAGACTTCGCAAATGATTTTGTCGCATTAACCGAGTTTGCCTATGGGTTCATTTTCTGGACACAGTGTTATTTGCCTATATATTTGTTGACTTGTTTTATTTTAGCTGATGTTGCGATTCGCAAGAACAACCCTACAAGTAAGTGCTACCGTTGAATTGTTCTGCTCCCTCCTTCTCGTCTGTCTGTCTGTCGGTCTTCCTGGCTTTCTGGCTGTCTCTCTACCTGCATCGCCGAACATCGCCCTTCTCCATCCTCTCTTGTCTCATTCTCTCTCGCTTCGTTCCTGTTTCGTTCGCATACCAACTCATTTTATTCAATATTAATTTCGCAACTCTCTTGTCTATTCTACATACTGCCTCTCGTCTGTACCAAGCTCTAACCCGGTCTATACCTTATCATTTTTTTACTATTACAACATTGTTTCATTACAATTGCTGAGCAATTGTGAGTGAGGGACTTGCTCAGGGTCCTTACACAATAACCATCGCAGAGGAGTTTCGAACCCTTACAACCAATGGGCTAACGTGTCCTGCTAAGTATGTTGATTATTTGTTATCTGCCTATGTGTTGGCCTTCGTAACTGTGTCTGTCGTTGTCTGTGTCTCTGTCACTATATCGTGGTTAGTTGGTGTCGCTGTCACTGAGTATGCGTGTTCGGTCTGTCTGTCTCTGTCTCAAGTGCCTTTGTCTCTATTCGACAGCACTTGGAGGCGCTATTTTCAAACAATAATATTGTCTTAATGCTTATTATAGGAACTTCAGGAAAATCCTCCCAGTTCTGGGGATACGTTCCAGGTAACATGCACTGCCGCTATATAATTTACATAACTTACACTACTATCTTGTATCCGCGTATAGTACGTGCGTGTGTGTACATACATGCATATAGGCCTACGCATACATACATACATGCGTAGGCAACTACGTACATATGGGTGTATGTATGTATGCATGTATGCCTGGATATATATACGTACATAATACATGCATGGATGCATACACATATAGGACTAAATACATACATACATGCATGCATACATGAATACATACATACGTACATGCATGCAAGAATGTATATACATAAAAATGCATACATATAAACACATATATCAATACATACATGCACATACATACATTGTATATATTAATGTATTGTACACACGTACAATATACAATTATACATACATACATTGCATGTATGCATGTACATACATTCTATGTATTTAGTAGGCCTTCATACAATTATACATGATGCAATGTGCGAACATATACCTTGTATGTATGCATGTATGTGTATGTGTTTGTATGATGTATCTGCGTAAGCAGTAGCGGTACGAGACTTTTTGGCGCCGCCATTTGGGCGCAGGGACACTTAGGCGGCCGTCATTTAGGCGCCAGGACTTGTGTTGGGCGTATTTGAAAAAAAAGCATTATAGTGATGATGATAGCTTCGTGCATTGTTCAATATAATACGGTGTATGTCATCAATCCAATTTCAATTTAAGCAGCGAATTATTTGTTATCAATCCAACTTCTATTTAGCCTATGCAAAGAATCATTTCACCAATCCAACTTCTAATTAGCCTATGCAAAAAATAATTTTCACCAATCTAACTTCTATTTAGCCTATGCAAAGAATAATTTTCACCAATCCAACTTCTATTTAAGCAAAGAATTATTTTCATCAATCCAAATTCTGTTTACGTAAAGAATTATTTTCATCAATCCAACTTCTATTTGAACAAAGACTCATTTTCATTAAACCAACTTCTATTTAAGCATAGAATCATTTTCATCAATCCAAACTTCCATTTAAGCAAAGAATTATTTCCATCAATCCAATTCCTATTTAAGCAAAGAATTATTTTCACCAACTTCTACTTAAGCAACAAATTATTTTCATCAATCCAACTTCTATTTATACTGATGTTGTGGCCATATTTATATATACTGCTGTGGCGCCCATCTGTCCGGCGCCTACATGTACGTGTTCCTTTGCCCAAACTGCGGCGTCCAAAAGTCCTGCTTCGACGTAGTAGATAGAGGGGAGTTCAATGGACGAAAAGGTTACCGTTATGTAATGAGTTCATATGGATTGCATCATCAGTCGTACATCTGAGCAGACGATCAGACATTCAGTGATGCATTTGACTCGGCTCCTGCATGATGCTGGTCAGGTTGATGACTACGTGTTCAGCAGACCGTGGACGATTACGTTCTCATTCGTTTCTCGTTCTATGACCACCCAAGAACCACACATGCATGGCGGTCCAAAAAAACAGCACACACGTGCTTGTCTAGGTAGAAACGCATTTGTAATCAGTTAGTCAGACTGACAGACAAGGCAGATGGACAGACAGACAAACAGACAGACAGACAAACAGACAGTCAGACATATCATAGTAAAAATAATAAGTCAATCTATGCTTGTATCAAAACAGACAGACAGACAGACACTAATAGGCTCAGTAGTGCTTGAGACTTGAGAGTTGCCATTTAGCCTACTCATAGCTAATGATTTTTTTGGAACGGACGTATAGGCAGGAACAATAGACATGCAAGTACCAGTAATTTTCCCCATTACTCAATATCGTTTCCGATTCTCCTGTTCGCCGGTAGCTAGCCAGACCGTTTGAACGTATTAGACGACATTAGTTCTGCGCTGTTCAAAATTAGTTCTGGTGGTTTTTCTGTTTAACGACTAGCTGTGTGGTAACAAAGACCATTAGCGTCGCCCTCCTCCTTTATCCAGGCTTGGGACTGGCACTGTCAGAAAGCGAACAGTGGCGGAGTAAAATTAGTTCTGCAGTTTCTGTTTTGTTTTATAGTCGTCTCTCGTTTATACGAACGACCGCAGTACGACTATTTTGGATCAAAACAACTAAAAGGTAAATCACATCGTTATCATTTATTCACTGGTCATTCATTCATCTCTACTTTCATTCATTTCTTCATCCATCTTTAGGCCTAATTGTTATTTCTTTCTCTACCATTAAGTCAGCGACTTCATTTCCTTAGTTTTTGCGCATGACATGGATGTCGATTCTTTCTCTAAATCATCATCATATCATCATTATTCGTTTATTGAGACTAATCCTGTCGTCAAAACGCAACAGTTAACATATATCAGGAGATGGCAGGTTTAGTCTAGAAAACATTCTTAAACAGCATTGCGTGATATGAAACTCTTATTGTTCTTACTAGTAAGTTCAAATGGATGACGCCTAGAGCGCAAATTATATTTGCTGAAAGAACTTACGTATGGCATGATCACTGTCCCTAATAACAGCAGCAAAGAGAGCAGCATCAGCCACCTCAGCCATCACAACGTATTCTCAGTAAATGTGTGTGTAAATGTATATTAACAGATGTCTGTCGTGAAATCGAGACGAGGAACAGGCATCTGAGCATCATTCTGAGTAAGATCCTTGCCGAAGATGAGAGAGCCAAGCGTGAGGAAGAGGCTGTAATTGAGGCAACAGCCAAGCGTTTCCCGGACGCGTACGTCGTACCAGAGCTGGATTTCTTCTCCACTTCTTCGCCTCCTCCATGTGCCTCCTATATCGAAACGGCGCCCACATTCTCGAAGAGCGACCCTGCTGCTAAAAAGTCTGACAACCAGGCACCGAAAGCTGACGGAATCGACGGCGGAGTAGAAGCGCAACCGACCAAGAAGAAGCACCGTTCGGTGTTGCGTCGAGCCATCAACGGGCTGCGGAAAAGCTTCTCAAGGCGACCCAGCACACGAGTTTAGGGCGCGCCGTGAATTGATAGGGCGCAGGAGGAGGAGGAAGAGGAAGAGGAGGACCAAGCGACCCCCAAACAGGCAGCAAGATGCTATCGTCGATTGGTCGAACTTCGACCTATTCGTGCCGAGATATTACAAATATGGCGCTATATAAATTGTCTGATTGGGAGACCTGCCTTATGTCAGAAAAAGTCCCGCAAAGCCGCCTTTTATCAAGAACTTTCCTAGGGCCACGCAGGGTGACGCAGCACGCTGCATGAAGCATTAACAAAGACCCGTTGTGGCGAAAGCGAGGAAAATTACGATGAAAATATTGAAAACGATTATACGAATGACTATAAAGTATAAACCAATGCATGGAATAATTGTTTTGTGTAGATGTAACCGTATGAACATAGAACTAAAGACATGTGTACTCAGATAGACCGAGTGTGGAACTCGGAATGTGCCGTTACATGATTGTGTCCTACCTGCTACCTGACCTTCCCTGTTTTCCTGACCTTCCTCGTTTTCCTGACCTTATTAAGTTCTATCCTAGGTTAGTCAGAGTACAAGTGTCCTTCACATATTTATGTCAATATGGTGCGATCTATTGCGCAATTTTGCCAATGGGGTGCACTGCAGGCGTCTTAGGCTAGTAGGCTACTCACCCTGAAATGCATGTAACTGCACATTTCGAGTTCCACACTTGGTCTATCTAACTACGCTTGTCTTTAGTTCTGTGTTCGTACGGTTACATCTACACAAAATGATTATTCTATGCATTTAGTTTATAGTCATTCGTATCATCGTTTTCAATATTTTTATCGTCATTTTCCTCGCTTTCACGACACCCGTGTAAGCAAGTATGTAAGATAATCTAATGTTATACAACATGCACAGATACATACATGGTATACATGCACTTGTGCATATATATTCATACGCACAAGAGGCAAGTATGTAATCTTGCTTGCTTTTGTCGCAATTTGAGATGATTTTTTCAAGATGCGCAGCTTTTTCGTCATTTGTAGGCCTTTTATTGCCAAGGTTCTGCAGCTCCGTCTTCCTTATATTCACATCTTTATCGAACAGATATAATTCTTAGATCAATACTTCTCTGAATTACTTCGACCTCCTACCATCTTTAATCTTAATAATCACCGCATCTCATTATCTCTCCGGTTTTTGGAGCAGTAGAACCGTTATCTACCCTAACTTTCGCTGCCAGAAAACTATGCTGCTTCTCCATTAGGTCTACCTCACACTTCAGCTTTCAGTTGCACCGTCCATCGTAGCCTGTAGTGAGTGCTTTAAAGACTCAGCCTTAAATGATCAGGACCCTAAGGTACCTGTTATTCGATTCAGAAGCAGCTTCGCCTTTTATCATGGCTTCATCCTTTTGCTGTAATTTAAATTTTACTGGCCAACTTATTTTGCCATTTTAATCGGAAGTCTGAGTACCAATATATATAGGCCTATAGCTTACAATTGTCTTTGCAATGACAATGTTTCCAAATATCGACATTTCAGTGGGCCTAGACTAAAGTAGTACTAACAGCGATATCCTAAAAAAAAACTTGAATCTTTCGTACATGCAGCTTGTGTTGACAATGGTCTTTGGACTAGAGGTCTCGTCGTCATATTTGCACGTTGCTGTGTAACTTATATTTTATGTTGTCGTTGTGCCTATTTTGCAGCCGAGAACGTATCACTAACCTCTCGACCGTTGCCCATCTATAATTAAACTCTGGGATTCCGTCCATACAGACTTGTCACAGGACGCCACGTCAGAACCGGTTGTCATGGAAATGATTATGAACCGGTTGTCATGGAAATGATTATGAACCGATTGTCATGGAAATGATTATGAACCGGTTGTCATGGAAATGATTATGAACCGGTTGTCATGGAAATGATTATTCCTTGTCTTGTGATTGAATGTGAGATTATGTCACTGAGCGCAGATGAAATTGGATCATTCTGACACACTTTGCACCCAATCAGAGTAATACAAAGGTTTTCCATATAAGTTTATTCGTTGTTCAAATTAATATGTACTATTGAATTTTTCTCTTTTTTCCACTATTATTTCAATTTATTAACGTCTTTTGTATATATGCTTGTTTTATTCGTTGTGTCTGTCGTTTGGAAATTTAAGTGAATTTCAAATCAGTTGGGCCTACGCATCGCGATGATGTTTATGGCTGACTGTCAGTCAAAATCCGACAAACATCAATAGTGAGCTTTTGTCTGTTTGAGGTATTTGGACGTAATTTTGTGACTGTTGTGTATTTCGCTTTTCGAATCGGCTTCCTCTGTGGCTTCATTCAGGTGTGATGAGTCAGAACTGCACTTCTATAAGCATGAAGTGCAAAGAAAAGGTCTAGTAGGCCTTGGGGAATCAGATGGCACCAGGTGGCTGTTAATAAATAATAAAGTAATTAGATAAACAAAATAAATAAATAGCTAAATAAAATAATTAAATAAGTTACTTTTTATCTTTAGAGATTCCATCGTTGACAGAAATTCATCTTGAGTGGTGTCCATGAAAAGAAGTTTTACCGAAAATTTGCGGACTTAAATTTGTTGTACTTTATGTTTTTTCAGTTCTTGCACTTTGGACATTTTTTCTGTAGTATGCACCAAGTCAAGCTATCGACAGCTAATGTTTTTCGAACAGAGCCGTATTGCATCCAAAACCATGTATATGATGTACCAGGCTTGCGTGAGATTATAAGGGTATACGTAAGCTACAGCGTTAGTACATGTCTAGGGGCAAGATGTGCTGCTGTTGCTTTCGCTGTTCTGTTTACGTGAAGGAAGCTCATTTGTGAAGAGGAAGCAAAGAGCCATTCGATTGATGTTAATTATCACTACAACGCTAACTTTTCTCCATAGTCTATATTGCAGTCATCACTAAGTCTTGCAGATGCGACGATCTGATATCGTAAGGGAGTGCGCTCGAAGTCATACGTTTAAGTAATTAGTACTGTTGAGATATCCTAATTTTAAGTCTAAGTTAAATTCTAAGTTTATGTCTAAGTTATTATGGGCCAACTTGTAAAGGTTGTTTACGCTAAGACAAACTGGGTTTAAAAAGTGAATGCGTCGGTTGTCTCACATCATGTTGCAAACACTTACACCATGTATGAAAATGCTTCGATGTAAAGTTTGAGAACACAAAACGGTGTGATCAGAGTCTAGGGAGACAACTGGAATTCCAAAACTGCGGCGCATATGTTTCTGAGTTAAAGTATCTTTGTTTCAGAGGGACTTTCTCTATTGGTTGAAATTGTCGTCTTTATTACAAATTACTTTTAAGTTGCTTTCTTTGTTGCATGCAACGTATGGCCTAAACGCCAGCTTTTTGTAGGTCCACTGATATTTCGTGTATTACTGTTGGACCAATTTAGTTCGGTGCTGATCATCGCATTCTTGTTATAGGTCTATCTAAAGCGGACTAGTCTACACCGGCAGCAGACTTTTTGTAACGTGTAGGCCTATACACTTATTAGGCCTATATATCTGTTAGACCACGCCTGTTTGGACTTAACATTTCAACAAAGTACGTTAGTCATACTATTTTCGATGGTCCGTGAAGAATAGTCGACGTTATTTGATATTTTATGCTTTTCAATTGTGTTGCATATTTCATGGAAATAAATGGTCACATTTAATGGTTTACGAACGTCGTTTATTTTATTTAAATTCATAGCAGGATAGTCAATAAGACTTAGTTAGTATCTGCTATGAGCCAGGTTGTTCGGTGGTCGATTTTATACTGACGACTGGTTCAGCACCAATTTGATGGACTAGATAATCATAGTGGATTTATAATTTATTTATATTTTTAGCAAATTTCATAGCTTTACAAATAATTTTCAAAAATTTTCTGAAACATTTTAATTAGTTTTATGTCAAAATAGCATGAAATGCATATCTCCTGAATGTGTTTTTCACGATTCCTCTCGCTAGAGCGCTAGTATTAATGCTGTTGCGAAACCTTGTTTATGTATTAGCCTTGCTTTCAGAAGTATTATTATTTCTATGTTGAAAGTGTGACATACTTTGGGGGGTCCGAGTTTTGTGACAGTTTGTGACAGGGGAGGGGGCAAAAGATTGTCAAAAAAGCGTGAGACTTTATGGACGGCCCCTATGAGCCAGGTTGTTCGGTGGTCGATTTTATACTGACGACTGGTTCAGCACCAATTTGATGGACTAGATAATCATAGTGGATTAAAACTATACAAATGTCATAGCCTTATATAATAGTCTAATAGTATAGCTAGGCTACGTCTTTGCAGATTGAAGTGAAATGTAGGTCTAATCAGCAGCTGGTTGCAAGTACGCCTGGTCAGAGTAAAGGACAGGACGTAATCCTAATTGGTATGCCTAATCTCCAGAAATAAATGTTTCCGCAAAAGATTGCAATGAAACACGAGAAGATATTTTGTTTTTTTATCGGTGCACGAAAATATAATTAGAGAATGAAGTTTAGAAATGCATAGGCCTCAATTCGCTGGTTTACAGAAAGCATTTGAAGTGGACAAAGTGCAGCCTATTGCAAAACTACAGGATCGGCATTACCGCTTTACCGGAATGGAAACCACGTCAGACTTACGATTAGCGTGAGAGCAATCACGTTAGATACAACAGTGCATGGGTCATGACAACTTATGACAAATCATGACAATCTATAAAGTGTGTCGGATTGTAGTCAGTAGGTGCTTTGGAAGACGCCAGACACGGCAAGACTAGTGGCAATAGGCCTAATTTATATCTGTCATTGTAAAAAGGTTTCCAAAATATAAACAGAAGCAATACAGGCCTAGGTAAATGGTTCATGAAAATATGATCAGAGAAATATGTCATGTCGGTCTAAAAGGCAAGAATGAGAATTAACAGACATTCACTGAATTGGATGCAGTCGGCTTAATGTGAAACTGCAACATATCATCCGAGATCGTGGTGCTATTTCATACTAATATTTATCAGCACCATCTTAATTCCAATTTCAAATAATTTCGTGTTTCCTTTATACTTTCTGAGTTTTTCCATAGTTTTTAATTTTAGTTAACATTTTATTCTCATTTCTCTCGGCAGTTGGCAAATTTAGAGCTATTAAAAGGAAAAGTAAGCTAGGCATACGCTTACTTATTATCTAAAAGGTGCAATTTTAAGTAAAATGTTGGGCAAAAATTTACTTTTAACAAAAATTCTAATCGAATTTTTAATTCTGAGTCTGATTGACTGACCAGGTATTTTGCTTTTTTAAAAGAGTGCTTGAAACATAAGTTTTAATGGAAAATTATCCACAAGGAGAACATTATGCTGCTTTTTATGCATTCTTTTATTATTTGCACTGAGAACCATTTCGTCAGTTTTGAACGCTTTAAGTATTGACCTAAAAGGTATAATATGCCACAATGAATTAGCGTCAAATGAGCTATCTTGCGAAAAATTGGTGTGACCAGGTATACAGACGGACTTAATAAAGACTATTTATTTACCCTATTGTATGCCTTTATGAGGCGTTCAATGTAAGTAGGCCTAAATCCGAATCTGTGACGCGGGACCTAGGCCTACAGGCTACTTAAGTACTTACTTATTAGGATCATTGCAGAATTAAGGTCTGCTTAATTAGCAGATAGAATCCACTGGATTATAAAATAGTAATCCATTGCTCTACATGTACAGTAGGCCTATAATTATAGACTACCGTGTAACTCGTCGTGTGGCAATATATATATATATATATATATATATATATATATATATATATTAGGGTGGTTCTCAAAGCTATGTAAAAATATAAAGTTTTCAAAATGTATTATGGTACCCTTTTATTCTGTTATGCTTCATGTAACAATGATTCCTGCCAAATTTTATTGAAATTGAACAAAGTTTAGAGGTCGCTCAACAAAGTCAAACGTAAGCGACCGAGATGCTACGTATTTGTTTGCAGCAACAGCACAAAGCCTGAGACATGACGTTGATGAGTTTGCAATCAATCGAGCCTCAATTTGCAGAGCCAGGATTGCACACCGCAGTCAGATTGCTTGCAAAGTAAAACTCAAATTTAGTCGGCGAGATGGACCAGTACCTCTAACGTTGCATTGGGATGGGAGGATCC
This sequence comes from Aporrectodea caliginosa, assembly GCA_020284085.1. Lineage (NCBI taxonomy): Eukaryota > Metazoa > Annelida > Clitellata > Crassiclitellata > Lumbricidae > Aporrectodea > Aporrectodea caliginosa. Next base: position 121,804 of record JACEVL010000874.1, read on the forward strand.
TTCCTGAAATTACCGGAAGAGAGACGGTTGATAGATTGCCAGTATTGGTCACAGAATATGAAGAGGATCAATAACTCGGAGTGCCAAAGTTAAATCATGGTACAGGTGAAGAAACCAGTCAAGCTACTGTGAGTGTGTTGAAGGACTGAATGGGAGGGGTGACAGAGAGGGTCAAAGCGATGTGCCTTGATACCACGGCATCAAACACAGGATGTCCAGCAGGCTCAATGGCGTATGTTCTCTGATGGAGATTAAACTTGAAAAGACCTGCATCTTGCTTTCTAGCGACTTGTGCCCGAAGTCATACCTAGTGATGTTTTTAAACACTCATTTGGACCATCAAGTGGTCCAGACATGGCACGTTGTAAGCGGTTCCATGAGAACTGGCCACACATGGATACAGATAACTTCAAGACAGCACTTCACGATCTGAAAGCAGCCTCGAGATGAGCACCGCGAGCTACGTACTTGTTCAGCAGCACACAGTAAACTCAGACTTGATGCAATTGAATTTGCCAAGAACTCTTTACAATTTAGCAACCAGTCTCAAGATGACCACCACGAACTACTTGAACTCACTGTCATCTTTATTGATGATGATTTTATCCGATTGATGGCACCCGATGCAAGGCATCAAGCCATGAGATGGAGTTCGAAGACATTGTATTCCATCAAAGTCTGGATGTTCAGAGAACAATTCCGACTTACAGTCCTTGAGGAAAAGTAACTTAGAGACATGAGCCTGTTTACTAGTCTGGCATACATAGAAGCATGGATTTCTTGTCCAATCACGATTACAGTGCCTTCCAATTACCTTCAGCGTCTGAAGTACAAGGAGATAAATGACGTCACTTCTACAGCAACCACCGACGCTTTTTTCAGGCACTTGTGGCATTTGAGTTAGGAGATGATAGCCTTTGTCTTTTTTGACCCTGCCATCGACCATGGAGTAAAGCGAAAGATGGCCAAGGGACTTAAAAATCCAGGACCAAATGAGCCGCCGAAACGAATTAAAATGCAAGTGAGCAGTATTGACAGCAAGCAGCTCGAAGATTTTGTGACGGTCAATACTCTCAACTTCTTTGAGATACTTGAACTGCCGAGCAAGTTCCTAACTCAGATTGATACTGAGCAATGGGAAGAAAATGAGAACTTTCAGAAGGCGAAACATTGCGCACAGAGTCTCAGTATTGTGAACGACAATGCCATGCAGGGTGTAAAACTCATCCAAGAATTCAGCTCATCCATCACCAAAATGAAGAGCAAAACAATACCTATTGCAGGTTGTATCTGAGCACAAAGCTCAGTTCCCTGAGGCAAAGAAGTCTGTGCTACTTCTGGGACTCCAGCAAACTAAAACTCTCTAAATCTGTTACGCAGATATTGTTAAGTAAATGGCTGCCTTTGCAGCAGCTTTCTATTACTTTAAGACTAAATTATTAACTTTATATCAATATTCAGTAGATCTGTTTGTCACTGAAAATCTTACAGTCTACACTGTCCAGTTTGTTTCTTTTGTTTAAAAAGTCTTTGTTAATATTTTATGTGCAGATTTGTTTATTTTCGGCATTAGCCTATGAAGAGCAATATTATCGTGATTCTTGAATATAGAGAAAAGTCACGAGCACTGAGCGACCTCTAAATATCAATCAATCAAGATAAAATTTTGGACTTATTTACTACTAAGGCAAGGTAACAGATTGAGAGGGTACCATAAAAGAAATAACAACTTTTATTTTTCAGAACCACCCTAATGTATTATATATATATATATATATATATATATATATATATATATATATATATATAGCCTATATACCTATGCTATTGAGTCACTATAGGTAGGCCTAAGCGGCCTAATGCGCACATACATGGCGACGTGCACAATGTTATTGTCAACGATTTGTCTTGCACACAGATCCTAAGAAAATAGTTACAAGTTAGAAAATTATTTTCAAATAACACAAATTTTAAGGTATTTATTCTTCTCGTTGATTTTTGCCGGTAAGGTTAAGGATGGGTTCTGAGTTCTAAACTATAATAGCCTATTTATAAGCCTATTGTATAAGCCTATAGGCCTAGGGCCTAGTTATTGGTAGATTTATTAATAAATAATGCCTTCGATCTGTAGCCTACACGCGGCACAGGTTTAAAAAGAACATCAACCGGTGGCACACTTAGGCCTACATGTAAATCAATCTTAAATTAAAGCGCATTTTCAGAAGACCATCAAATATGTTACGTTCTAGGCCTACGCCGAAAAGCAATTCAAAGAGCAACCATTGGCATTGGAACACGGAGAATAGCCTATAGACCTAGCCTATGTCGAAACAGGTTTGGGATTCTAGCTGCCGGACCGTTTCCCAGCAGTTATAACGTCTTATGGAGACTTTCCCATATGCAGTAAGACTGTAGGCCTACAAGTCGTAGGCCTAAATAATCATGACGTTGAAGTTGGGGTTAGATTTTGGTATAAAAAGTAAGTAAGTACTGTAGGCCTAAGTAAGTAGCCTTTATTTGCATCTGACAAGCGCACTTTACATTATATACAACGATTAGGGTAGTGTTCAGTGTTCTAAGACTCCCTCTGGGTAAGACCGTAAGATGCCCACCTCTAGGCTAAAGTTATTTTCATCTAGATTCGCAGATAGGCTACTGTAGCCTATCTGCGAATCTAGATGAAAATAACTTTAGGCCTACCTACTTAGTTCGTCATTGAGCTGCCATCTAACGAATGCTTTTTAAGTAGCCTACTTGTATGAGTCTGCACACCTTCGTAATTAATTTTAAAAGATTTCACACCTTCGTTTTATAAGACAACTACGCTATAAAACTTTTGTTCCTGGCAGTATTAAGACAATAAATTATGTTTCAAGGTGTGTAGTGGCTCATTCAGCTTCATTGTAAATAAGTGAAAAATTCCTTATTACACTACCCTACATACATTTATGAAATAAACTATAGGCCCTATAACAGGAGAAGATTATAAAGTCACACATGCACAACTAAATATAACTAAAGATGCATCCATTAACAAAACTACTTTTAAACAGTTTAGATTTAACAATAGGCAGTATGAAAGGATGTCTTCTCTTGCGAAGTAGCCTAGGCCTATAAGAACCTGTCGATCCTCACGAAGAGGTGATAATAAAGAGCTGATGAATGCAGTGGCAAAAGAATTGCGATTTCTGGTAGACCGTAGAACTACTTGGCTGCTCGAGCAATGAGCTCTTCTGTTGTATGGACCTTCGTACATTTTGCCATCTGCAAGTTTTTAAGAGCTGCATTAGACTAATGAGCGCAAAATCACGTGAGAGGCAAAAATCCAGTAGGCTATAGGGCTATAGGCACGTTACACGTAGTGCATAGGCTGCATGATTCTTGAAATAACTATCCGAATCTGACTCAAATTTCCTTCCTGAGGTAGCACTGTTTTCGCGACTGTGGCTAATGATGACATAATTTTTCTGCAGTTAAAGAAACGCAAAGAATACTATTCTCCTATAAATATTAGCGCCAGATGAATTTTATGCCAATGCAGCTGATCACCCCTTACGCATAGATCGTCCTGTTGACCTCTGACTGTTTCGGTCCGGAGAAGCGAGATTCTCGCGAGAGATTAATCTCCGTCCTTCAGTGCGTGTTGTAGAGCGGTGGGTCGACGATCGAAAGGTTAGAAGAAGAAGGTTTCAAAGACATTCAGGTGATTAACATCTAACACTGCAATTCTCTATTAAAATCTTCTCTCAGCAGTAAGAACTGTTTATTTCTACGTACCTCTCATGTGCTAGCTTATGTGAAAATGCTGGTTTTGTGTACGACCTCGAGTCTGCCGATTGGCAACCGGAAATTTAAGACATCTACGATTTTGGAGAATTTGGACCCACGAGGCCGGCGAAATAAATATATAAAATACACGTGTGTTGCATCATAATTTGGTATGTTCGAAATTAGGATGGGTGGTACGTAACCGGGGAAGGTAAAATCAGGCTAGATCTATTATGAAATGTGTTGTAACCAGTTATGCTTCGGGGTCGGAGGAAATGTCCTTGGCAGAGCTACTGTTAGATATGCTGATGGCATTATAATACAATTGGGTTATTATAATCTGGGGTTTTAGGTATTTAAACAATGTAATAATAAGCAGCCATGTTTTACAAACCGGTAAAATTTCAGTTTTGGTGGCATGGGAGAGAATGGATCAATCAATCAATCAGGATCTTCGGTTAAGGTTTAAATCCATCCGGAATGTAATAACAGATTGATTGATTGATTGATTGATTGGTAAAATTCCAGTTTTGGTGGCCTAGGTGAGAGAATAGATCGACGCTAAGTTCTACGAATTTCCTGTAAGTAAGTAATGGATAGCTGAGAAAACTTGGAAAATGACTGTTTTGGGCATTATGTTGTGCAAGAAAGGATCTTCGGTTAAGGCTTAAATCCACCCGGACTGTAATAACAATATGGCCACCCCGGACTGCAACCTTCCACAGCAGTGATACTTCGGTTCTAAAAATTCCTATTTTTAATACTACTTCAGTTCAAAGGATCAAATTTCAATTCCAGTTCTATTCCCAGTCTTAAAATAATTTCTGTTTCAGTTCTAATTCGACAATTTCAGTTCTAATTCGAGTTGTGAAATAATTTCAGTTCTAATTCCTGCTGGTTAAATTTAATGGTTGGGATCTGATTACCATACAGTTGGGTTATCTGGATGTAGCAGCATCAAGTACCCCATGGTGTAACCCCCATGGTGTAGCACAGTTGAGCACTGTGAGATCAACAGGGTAGCCTAATTTATTCATTCATTCATTCTGAAAATTTATATAGCACTCCTCCAAGGAACTTACTCAGAGGAACTCCTAGGTCAGAGACGGGATGACAGAGGTCAGAAAGGTAGGATGGAGCACAACATGCAAGACACCACCAAACTAACGCTGCTATCCTGTAACAGATGCGCTGCGAGGCAGGAAACCAGTGCAAAACATTGCGCATGTAAGCAGAGACTGAGGCGTATTTTGGAAGATGGGAGACTAGCAAGAATCGAGCAGCAGTGGTCAACTCTGCTGGTAACAAAGGCATAGACAGGAACAACGGTAGCATCAAGAGAGAGAGAGAGCGGAGCACAACACACAGCTGGCTGAGAATCGCTTGACCAAGTTAACATGTCGCGAAAAACTAAGCTATTGGTTGAGCGCCACCCCTAGGTCACGAACAGAAACTGAAAATGTGACAAATGCCAACTGCAGGCTGGGGGAGGCCCAGAGCTGATCATTTTTTAGATCACTGTAGATGCCTTGTATGGAAAAACTATAGTGGAAAGCACTCTGCACTGCACTACTTGTGTCTTCAGTACACTTGTCATTACAGTTTTCCAATGCATCATTCTGATACATAATTGTGCATAAATTATAAAGTCAGCCAGTTATCTGTAATTGAAAAAGAAACCTGATGAGACAGTTGCTGCATGTTCAGATTTTGTCTTCAAGTGTTTGAAATCTGTTTTGAATTTCTTGAATTTTCAGACTTGTGAAAAATGGCCGCAATTCCAGCTGGTGATGCTGACAAGGGAGCCAAGGTCTTTAAGCAGAGGTGTGCAACGTGCCATACTGTCGAGAAAGGTGGCAAGCATATTAACGGTCCTAACCTTAATGGACTGATTGGAAGACAAACTGGCCAGGCAGCTTCATATTCTTACACAGATGCCAACAAAAAGAAGGGTGAGTTGTGTGATAAAATGTTTTGGAAATTTATAGTGGGTTTCATTCATTCATTCAATTTATTTATTTATTTTTACATGCCATGTGGAGTTATGTAGAGTTTGATCAGTCTGTCCATTTGGTCTAAGGAACCAATTGTCATACAACTGGTCCTTGGTGCAGATCAAAATATTTGTTTAAGGTTTAATAAGCTCTGTTCTTTTTCTCTAACTATCAATTGAGTTATTTTTTATATTAGGTGAAATACACTTGGTTGGTCCTTTCAGTGACCAAATTTGAACATATGATCTCTGCATCTGAGAGGTTTAATCTGAATCCCCGTCCTCACGATTTCACCCTTCCGGCTAAGGATGATAAAAATTTCATACCTAGGGTACTTTATGGCAACTTATGCTGAACTATTTAGCAATTTTTGCCTTTATCTTTTATGCTTACCTTGGCCTCCTAGCCATTTGACTGGTTTTTCATCTCTGAACTGCTGTTCTTTGTACTTTGTTGCATTTGTGTCAACGAGTTTGTGTAATAAACGAATAGTAGTAGTATATGGCAAGACACGAAACAAATATTAAAATACGAATGATGAAACCTAGATCTATGCCTTGAATGTTCTGCTGAGTAACAAATAAAAATGTTGATGTAGTTATCAATAACTTTTTAATGCCTTCGGTGTTGATGTGGGATATAATTTTTTGTTGAATGCTTGTAGTGTAGTTTCGTAATACTAGTTGATTTTCTTAATCTCTGATTGTAGTAACCATTAAAACTGTCACTGCTTCAGAGCTGTCTCTGACAGAGTCCTGTGTTTCCTTTGCCAGTAACTGTTGGTTAAGAATTAACTGCCAAAAAAGCAAGGATGATGTTCTTACACAACACAAACAGTTTATAAAATCTTGCTTTAAAAATCTGTTAAATAATCTGGATGTGTAAGTTTTAAATGATGGAACCAATTACTTTATAATAATAATAATATTCTTTATTAAAAAATCCGGTTGACAAACCGCAACTGGTTACAGTGTACAGGTATGCAATTGAAACAATTCACAAGAACACAAATGACAGCAGACGTAAATCTTAACTACTAACAGAACAGACAGCCTGCAATACACGGCGCTAATAGCAGCCCACAAAGCATGTCCACCTACGGGACTCGATCTCGGTACCTCTCGCTCTCTATGCCAGTTTGTTATCCAATGCGCTATCAGCACATTTTGGTAAAGTTCGTGGATGAAAGCTGAGTATGTCGGTTACTTAGCAGTTGCATAGGATTGAGCAAGTTTATTTCAATTTTCAACTTCTCGGATTTTCCTGCAGATGAGTCTTCCAGTTACCTTGTTACACGACATTGATGTTATGCATTATAGCATAGTCGGTTATATGCTCTGCCTTAGGATTATGACAGAAATTGTTTGCTGAGATAATATTATAAGCTATGATTGTTAGCAGTATTGAACCATTTTGCAGTTGTTAGTGTTGTAACATATACAGATATCTGTTGAATTTGTTTTCAGGCATCAAGTGGACAAGGGAAACTCTTTTCGAGTACCTGGAGAACCCAAAGAAGTACATCCCTGGAACCAAGATGATCTTTGCTGGGTTGAAGAGTGCTGACGCCCGGGCCGATCTAATTGCTTACCTCGAAAGCGCCACAAAATAACTGCTTTGACTTTAGGCCCTGAGGATAGACTTCTGAAGAATGTAGAGTTGAAAATCGGTCGTGTAGAATTACTGTACACCATGTGATTGGTTGGCATCTTGTACAATCGAATGTTAGTTTTTTAGACTAATGTAACTTTGAACTGTTGTGGATTTCACAGTAAAGCAGTTCTATGATAAAAATACATTTCGACTTTCTGAGAATTTTTAAAATAAAGCATAAACCTGAATTAATTTGTACAAGGTTCAGAGCTGGCAATTGAGAGTGGGTTATCAGCTGTTAAAATTCTGGAATTATTGTGTTGTGTCCATAACTAGCTTGAGAAGGAATGTTTTACCTGTGTTGTGGATGTACTCAGGAATTTGCTTTAATTTATTATGCTGTTTGGAGTAGGATTTCGTCAAGTGGCTCATGTTTATGCTACTGATTAACCTTTTAACGACGAGCGTGTACTAAAATGTATGGGAAACCATAATCAGCCCGTCGTTAAAGGGTTAAATGTGAGGCTTGTTTCCTGAATATTTATTTAACTTGATTCCTATTTAATAATTGTTAGTGATGCTTTGGTTGAAATTGAAATGATCTTGGTAGATTCTTTAGTGTACCTTTGTTCCCACTGCTGATTATAAACTGTCGGTTTCGAAATTTGTTACAGCAGCGACTATTTATAGTTGACATATAATAAAGTCAGCACCTTGAACAAATCAGTTTGGTTTTTGTAAGAGGTCTGTCTGTCCGGTGTTAAATTCTACTGTATTCTGCATGCATCATTCAAGTCATTGCTGGTATCGAGAAAGGGTTTTGACAAATTACTTGGCTGCACTCCTTATCTGCTCTTAAATGTTCCATCCTAGGGCCTTACTCTCTATCTTTTACACTGCTCATTTAAACCATCTTCTCTGGGGTTGTGGCTCATTGCTATGCTTATGACACTTGGGTGTATGTCCACGGCCCAGCTGCATCTGCTACCTCATTGGCGAAGCAAAAAAGCTTAAGAGGTAGGGGATGTTTGGTGTATGGATGTCATCCAACTGCTTCCAGCTAAATCCTGGGAAAACCAAGCTCTTAGATGTATACAGTTTAAAAAAATGCCTAGACCTTGGGGCACATTAAGAATGTATTGTGAAAGTACCTGTATCAGATTTATTACCGCAACACCTGTATGTCACCCTGATGCATGCATTCATGTGCACTAAGGTTGAGGTATACCCAGGTTTGGGCAGATACATACCGTATCTAATTTAGTGAAAAAAGAACTGCGCTGATAAAATATACGAAAACACATTGAGTTTAAGCTCTTGATGCTATGCATAATTGTCTACCGGTAGTCACTAGTGTGCTGTGGTTCCATCTTATCTATCATCCTCGGCCACAGATGTCTTCGTTCTACTGCGTAACCGGATTGTTCTACTGCGTAACCGGATTGTCCTGCCGACCTGAACTTCCATGGCTCAGCATAGAAGTTTTGCTGTTGTCGACCCATTTTTCTGGAATAAGCTGCCTTGCAGCCTGCGACTTGAGCTTGTTGAAAGTCCTGTTCCCGGAAGGATCATCGACATAAAATTAACTGGCTGACAGACAGTGAAAGGTCAAGTCAACGCGACCTAAAACCAGCAAATCATGTCTCGTTCATTGAGTTACGCCAGAATAAAAGTGTTTCGTTACACGTCGAGTTATGCTGTCAAGGTCGTTATTAGCACAACAGTGTCTGCATGACTTGCAGTCGTGTGGAATGAGGACCACGTTCTGAGAAGACTCCCCGGGACAAGATCAAACGACATTAATTATAGCTTACGTCCCCGACGGCATGACTGCTTTGGGAGCATCTATAAAGGACGTCCGCAATGAGGGGAGGGGAAGGTCATCCAAATGCGGACAAAGGGAGGGGTTATGACCAGTGCGGACGTCCGCCTAAAATGGCCTAAAAAACGTATTCTGACGAACGAGCGCTACTTGTAAAAACTAAACCCCAAGAGAGAAATCCATCGACTGACTTGATTTGTTACGTCACTGCCAATTATTACATTATTATTATTATTATTGCTAAGGCTGAATGCGGACAAGGGGGAGGGAGGGGTCCAAAGTGGGTCATTTTCTGCGGACGTCTTTTATGGACGACCCCTTTACCGGCTAACCAATGTAGTTAAAGGCCAAGGTTTTAGGTTTGGCGGTTTCCCTCGTAGAATGAAGTGACCAACGACTGTAGGCGGTTCAAGTAAGCATCTGTCGGCCAATGGGCGTTGATTTCATTTTGGTTGACACATCTTACAAGCATAGGCTGCTGAATTTAATTGTATGCATAGCCTAGGCAACATCGTCCGCTTTGTGGAATGGAGACGAGGCGCAGGGACGGTCGGTCGATCGGTGGTAGCCCCCACCCTAGGCCCTTCACCCTCCCTCTGGCCCTCTAGCGGTCGGACGGATGGATGGAGATGCATTGCTAGGGCAGACTAGACCCGGCAGGGTATACCCCGTACAGACCCTACCCCGATCAATTGACCACTTGTATATATAACCGAGCTTTGGGTCGTATACTATGTATTTCTATACCATGGTTTGAGCTAAATATTTGCAAGGATAATAAATGCAATTTAATTTAATATTTATAAATCTTATTTCAATCTTATTTGCGCACGTATAGCGCTACCTGAAGAACAATAGGGCCTACTTGTATAGGGTTCACCACACAAAACAATTTATACAATTTCAGTATATATATATATATATATATATATACGCATCGTCTTCATAATTACCAATTTTTTCAAAATTCCAGTTGTTGTGAGCAAAAAATGCCCGTATGGCTTCCTCTTGATCGCCATCTAGGCCTACCACAATAGTAAGTTCGTATTTGTTCATGGCAATCTAATCGCATATAGAAACTACAGACTTGTTTCTCAACCCTGTAAGTATCTTCATAGCAATGAACTCCATAGTAATATGAGTGGATGGGGGGTAAATTTGGATAATTGGAACAACTTGTATACATTCTAGAAGTACAGGTATGACCTCTAGCCAGCTTAGCTGGCTTTCGTATACACAAATTATTCGACCCACAGCTCGGTTATATATACAAGTGGTCAATTGATCGAGGTAGGGCCTGTACGGGGTATGCCCTGTCGGGTCTAGTCTGCCCTAGCAATGCATCTCCATCCATCCGTCCGACCGCTAGAGGGCCAGAGGGAGGGTGAAGGGCCTAGGGTGGGGGCTACCACCGATCGACCGACCGTCCCTGCGCCTCGTCTCCATTCCACAAAGCGGACGATGTTGCCTAGGCTATGCATACAATTAAATTCAGCAGCCTATGCTTGTAAGATGTGTCAACCAAAATGAAATCAACGCCCATTGGCCGACAGATGCTTACTTGAACCGCCTACAGTCGTTGGTCACTTCATTCTACGAGGGAAACCGCCAAACCTAAAACCTTGGCCTTTAAGTGTGCATGTCTCTGTGACATGCTGTCTGCGCTTCGATCACGCAGAACCTTTAAAACCTGAGGAACATACCCTGAATTATTATTAATTAATAGGCCTACTACAAGAGGCTAATAAATTAAACCAAAGCACTGCCTTTTATTAGGCCTACGTTACTTTACACATCCAATCCAATGCACCTGGTTAGGTAGGACTTCACGGCAACAGCTCGTTAAGATCGATCTGGGTGTTCTTGCCATGCACTTAGTTACCTCATTGCGGCTTCTTGACTGCTGTTCGAGACCTCGGTGTCACGCTGAATCAAGAACTCACCTTTGCCCGGCACATCATTCAGCTCTGTCGAGATTGCTATTACCAGTTGAATCAACTACATGTTGTTTCTTCCTCCCTCACCACCACAGTTACTGTCACCCTAATCCACTCTTGTCATTACTCGAATTGACTACTGCAGCTCGCTCTAAATTGTCTTCCGAAGGGGCGGTTGGGGTGCCTCGAGTGGGTTTTGCGGTCTGCGGCGCGCCTTGAGTCCTTGACTGTGGCACGCATTCCAAGTTTGGCCACGTTTCTGGTTACACGCGCGACCTTCTCCGCTGGCTCCCCCTTCTGCAGCGAATTATTTACAGGGTCTGTACTCTGGTATGGCGCTGCCTTTTGGGCTCGGCCCCTGTATAGGCCTACTTGAGGGAGCTTTGCTGTTCCACCCTGGACGTAGGCCCTACGGGTCCGCCGCACTCTCAGCTCTTCTGCGCAGAGTGAGCTTAGTGTCGATTATAATTATCATGAAGCGGGAAACCGACAGAATGTGTGCCTTACAGCAAACACTGCCCCTCCATTCTCCTTGTATCTTGACCGAGACCTCCATTCTCCTTGTATCTTGACCGAGACCTGCAGGCGTATTTGCACTGTCCTGCGTCAGCAGCCATTACCGCAGACCGGTCCATGAACCGGGCAATGGAGGCCTGGATGTCCTCCAATCGGCTACGGCTGAACTCTTATAAAACCCAGTTTATTTGGCTTGGCACGCGCCAGCAGCTTGCCAAGATTGACCTGGAGGCCCTTGCCCAGGAGTTCCCGCAGTTTACCTTCTCATCCTCTGTCCGGGACCTTGGTGTCACTTTGGACCAAGAACTAACCTTCACGCGGCATATAAACATAGGGGCCTACTATGCCGCGCTTGCTACTACCAGCTGCGTGAGCTTAGAGTGGTCTTCCGTTCTTTAACCTCTAATGCTGCCTTAACGCTTATCCACTATTTTATTGTTTCTCGCATTGATTACTGCAGCGCCCTCTATGTGGGTCTTCCGGCGGCTCGGGTTGGGTGCTTGGTTCGGGTCATGCGAGCGGCGGCACGCCTCATTGGCCGCATCGCAAGATTCGGCCATGTTAGTGATTACATGCGGGATGTCTTGCATTGGCTGATTTGGCTCCCTTTCCCGCAGCGGATAATTAACTTACCGGATCTCTGCCTTGGTCTGGCGCTGCCTCGCGGGTGTGGCCCCTGTTTACTTACAGGAGCTCTGCTGCTCCACCCTGAGTGTCCAGCGCCGTGGTTCTCTCCGCTCCTCTAAGCAGGTTGAGCTTAATTCTTGTTCGCCGGTCACGGACCTCTATTATGCAGCGCCGTGCCTTTTCTGTTGCTGGCCCTGCAATCTGGAATGAGCTCCATGTGGATCTACGCCTAATGCATAGAGCCATTGCGGCCACATTCTTCTCTAACCTCAAGACTGTTCTCTTTAGCCGGGGTTGAGTCGGGAGGGCTTCTGAGTAGATAATCTTGAAGGGGCGCTATATAAATCTCTTAAATGAATGAATAATGAGTCATTCCGAAGAGTCTTAGAAGCATCATGACTTTAAAGTACAATTAGGACTTATTAGGATAAACGAAAACACGTAATAGAAGCAATAATTATAATTTTACTTCCGTTCACATTTACATATGAGAGCGTCTACGAATAACCAGAATAATTTGTTTCAAACGGTCGTTCGAAGCTTATCGCGATTACAAAACCGTTCTCTTTATAATCAATGAACTCTATATCTGTAAAGAACTCAATAATGGCTTCATTGTTTAACTTATATATTGTATACGAAAGTAGAATAAAAAATACCAGGAAATTTTTATTTCTCTTGTTTTACGTGACTAGTATTTCTTAAGTTCCTATCGTCATTCGTTTGATAAGCCAGGTCGAAATCAATATGTCAAAGAGACTACAGACAAATAGGTTCAAACACCTCACTAATATTAAATTAGGCCTACTGGGTTCTTGTTCTAGTTATTGCATCATTGATCGACAGGTTTAGGGCTAAGAAATACTGTGTACATTTAATCTTGGCATCTCACATATTTAAATTGAAGCATTTAAAATTTATAATTTGCTGTAAATAGCTAAAATTCTTAAGTAAGGGTTGTGTATGAATTGATATTATACAGAACACTGGATTCGAGTTTAATACACCATCTCATCTTACAAAATACCAGAAAAGACAGCAGCAGAGTTTTTAAGATTTTAAGATTAAACGCACGAAGAACATAAGAACGAAATTATTTTAAAATGATGTAAAGGGTGTACAAAATTTTCAATGTTCATCTGAAAAGAACAGGTATTTCAGTACAGTTCTTGTAAACCATAGTTAATAGTAACTAGATACGACCATTAGTCTTTGTATCGAAACTATGTAAAACAAATTGTCCCTTTCGTCAACATCTTGTCAAGTGGTTTCAAATTTCCGTCAAATGGAAGATAGTCAAAACACGGTTCTGGCCAATTGGGTCGGTTACAATAGTTACTATCTCATTCCTTTCGCTATTGTAGTGGAATTCACAGGAGGAACTGAACTGGCCTCCACCCAGGAGATGACCTGTAGAATCCACGAGATTAAATTCTGAATCTATAAGCTCCATTCCATTGTACCTATCGGCAAGCAACATGCGACCATAATTGTCGACATGACTAATAGATTTATATGCGTCTAGTGACGACTGATATTGGCGTATCATAATGCCATTCACGTCGACCTCGGTTAATTGTGTTCCGGAAACAAAGACAAAGTTTCCATTTGACTTTGGAACAATGTTACAGAACGAAGAAATACCTGGGGACAACTTCACGTCCTGCAGCATGGAACCATTCGCATCACATACAATTACCGGAGCATGTTTTTTAAATGGCAGCCTTGAAAAGAGTAAGCAACCATTGGCAGTTACGCGCATAGTAGGAAATGGCAGGTACAGCTTACTGTTCACTAATGACACAGAATACCGGTGTTCATCATCTCTAGCAATGCGTCGGAGTGAAAATTGATAATAATACACCCTGCTTAACAGATACACGCAGTTTGACACGCTGCAGGCTGCTATGCTGTGCGGACGTAATCCTGGTAGCGGGATGACATCTTTCACCTCTGCCATATTGTTACGGTCGTAAACATTAATAGCAGCGTCTTCATCTTGTGGTGTGCCGAGCATAAATATTTCATCTTTCATTGTAGTTATACTGTAGACGTATATCGGGAGCGGAGACTGATGCAGAATTTCCAAACGAATCGTCTCCTGAGCTAAAAAAATAGTACTTTGCTATGTAAATTTAACAAAACTAACGGCATGATTGTGTTATACCGTACACGCTTTATCTCAAATGGTGAAGTTATCAAATTGTTCATGCATGCGTCTACGTGTAGAAAAGACTAAGTTCTTAATTAGAAAATTTACTGTATTATTAATAGGCCTCGTTCAATCTACTTCAGGTGTGAAGAAGAATGTATAATAAATTTGAAACTTAAAATAAACCTGAAAAGTGAAAACGAAATTAGTGGATGCCGTGCGTAGGACTACACTAGTTTTCCGCATAGAACAGACTATAAAGTGAACACATAACAATGGGACTCTTTCAATTTGGAACTGCTACAACATTACTGGAGTTTTTTTTAAATCAGGTTGAGCACATCGGTGCAATGGTAAATAAGACCACTCTACATTAGGCCTAATCTGATGGTATGCTGGCTTACTGCATTAATTGCACACATAAGAGAACCTCCACATAGAGTTAGGAGAAATATCCTAGTATACGTTGACGATATCTTTCCGTACAAAACTGCATTGAAAGTGAACATAATGGTTGCAGTGGAGGTGGTGGTGGCGGTGATACCGGTAATTGTGATGTTGGTCATAGTGAAGATGGCGGCGTAGTCCATGAAACAGCAACAATCTATGCATGTTTGTATGTTAAAACTTAAAGTTGCTCCTTGGGTACCGAGGTACCGGTAACTCACAAAATATGGCATTGAAGTAATGGACGATGCATGGGCAATTTGAAATCGCGTGCATCTTGTGCAGATCTGCAGACGTGCGTCAGTATGAGCTGTTACTTGTCTATACTCATCAATGTATTCTGCTCGTATGGGGGATGTGCGATTGTCTAGTTCCTACCGTGCTGGTTTGCCAATCGAGGGGCAGGAGTTAAAATCTCCGCAAAAGCAGAAACATGTTTTAGAATGTCGGCTCTTTTACTTCAGTGGAAAGATCAGACAGGAAGGCAGTGTCCTGGCCACCCGTCATGATATGCCGAAGTTTAGAAAAATAAATTTAAAACTTAATGCTACCTACAGAATTACGCGCTGAAAGTAATTATAAATTCAGATAGGCCAAGGTGCGCTTAAAATGAGGCGACTATGTCTGTTTCATGAACTAACCAATGCCGTCTAGAATTCCGTTGATTTCCTTTCGAAAGAAGTTGGTCGTAAGGATGTAGCTCCATTGCGAACATACAGTCTTAAGTCGGCTTATCACAAGATCAGCCTTTTCTTTCCATACACTTTTGGCCAACTTCATACCCTTCACTTCCAAAGTTACTGCTTTAAGAAGGATGCACTCAATTAGCTCCATTGGTAGATCTTGCAACTACAAGTAAAAGTTAAAAGATATCATAGATAATTATACACACTAGAACTCCTCCGCATAAAATCAACGAAGTGGATGAACGATTTAAAACGAACCGGAAGCACCACACAATCCAGAAGACACTTTGAAGCATCAACAGCGCTCATAGCAGCCGTGAGATGTCGCTAAACTCTTGAAAGATGATGTCATGAGGGTCCAATGGACGCAACTTCAGAAGACTTCCTTTGCAGTTGAAATGGGACACGGTGGCGTTGCGGTATGTTCTGTGCCTTGAAACCGGGGTGGGGGTGGGGGTGGGGGGTGGGAAGGGGGGCTGCCAGTTCGATTCTACCTCAAGTCACTGGACAAATTACTCACCCGTAGTTGTCTGTGAGGAAGGCAACGGGAAACCATCACTCTTCTCATTCCCAGGTGGCGTAAAAGCCAATGGACTCATCGTTCTCAGTTGACGTTACTTTGGTGGTGTCGTATCCAGCATAGGCGCAACTACCCTATGGGACCCGTGGGACGCGTCCCCCCAACTTTCGAACAGGTTGGGACGGTCCCCCCAACGTTCGAAAAATTGGAGGTAAACAAGAGCCCAAAATGCACTCCATTTGGTACCAAATGCTCAAAATTGCGTCTGCTTCTGGGGCTTCGCTCCAGACCCCGATGGGGGAGCTTACGGCGGTCCCCCGTAACCCTAGTCGTTAGGAGCTTCTTGCCTTCCGCAATCTCGGCTGTGCGCCTTCCGCCTTCCGCACTCGCAGTCCCCCCCCCACTCGGACGTTCTAGTAGGTCCCTCCCCAACAAATCGATGATCCTGCACCCGATAAAATAAAGGGTCAGGCTAAAGAGGCTAAACTCAAGTCTATCAGAATTCAGTGAAGAATGTTGCTGTATATATAATTTCACTCTACAATTTTACTTTTTTTTCTCGCTTTTTAAAATTCGACTATGGCGCGCGGTAGAAGCCTAGGAGGACATTTCAATTTTTAATGCTGCGACTGCGAGTGGTGTTCTTAGAAAACCTAAAATCTCAGCTTATTCATATAATAAAGTCATATTTTTCACAGATCTAGATGGTTTAGGTACTTTTATATCGAAATCATCGGTGAAAAATTTGAGGTAAATTATTGCCCAAAATGTACTCCATTTGGTATCAAATGCTCAAAATTGCGTCGGTTTCGCAATTCCCCTCACTCAGACATTCTAGTAGGTCCCCCCAACTTCTGGACCGTGGTTTCGCCTCTGGTATCCAGAATTTTTTACAAGAGGGGATTGAAACCTAGGCCGTGTCTATCTTTGCTGTCCCTGCCTAGCGCTTGCGCAGCTTAAAGCTCTCTCCTTTGTAACAATTTTATTAGACCTAGTTATCAAGATTTTTCACAATTAATTACTTTTTAGACCAATTTTGATCAGATTCTTTCGATTATATTGCCTAGTGATATCTTACACAGGAATAGCGGCTTGAACTCCTAAGTCTTTCTCTTGCCTTGTTTCAGAAATGCCTGAAGTCCATTTTATTTTTTAGTGATACAATGACTTGGGCCAGAGTCTCTAAATCAGAGAGTGGCCCTTTATAAATGTTCGATTACAATTACAATTACAAAGAGCTACACAGGTTTTATTCAGCACGTCTGAAAGCCACGATCGCAAAATCACATGACGATCACAACATAATTATATTAAAAAAACAATCAGGGATCGCTAATAAGGCACGATATCTCATATTAAGATGTCTGTGGACAGTGTAGACTGTATAGAGTGTAAAACCACCTTATTTTGAGATAATATGACGTGTTTTCTAGATAAATTATTCTCTTTGAGTAAATTGGACTATTTTCAAGTGCTAATGAAAGCTTTGAGACTAGAGAAAATACATAGCAAATGCGGGTCTATAAAACATACTATTGATGCAATTCACAAAGTTTGGATCCATAGAAGATTTCAGACTTTGATTTCAAAGCAGTTCAGCTTACCGTTGTGTCACTGAATGACGCGAGTTTCACACGTTTAGCATTGTCATCTTGTTGGAATGCTGCCACAAGAGAAATAAATGCATTTGTACCCAACTTCAGTTAATTTGCCTTAATCATTGTATTGAATTCTACACAACAATTGAGGCTAGTAATAATATTGGTAATATTTTGAGGTTGTAAAACGCCATGCAGAAAACTAGTCCCCGTGTAGTTACATACTATTTGACTGTTCATAATCAAGTGTTCCTCATAAAAACTAATCGACTTATTAATTACAAGCAATTGCAAAGCATAGTTATTAAGAATTTCTTCAATTAACTTACAATCTGAGACCAATTTTGCTCGTCAGATGGATTTAGGTGATATTCGCCTCTTCGACATCTTAAGGAAAGCGGTTAAACTCTGCAGAAGAACAAACGTCGTCTCAGGCCACAATCAAGTCCAATTATTTGTAAGAAACACCAATCGACTATTATCGGTATAATGCTCTAAATCAGAGAAGTAGAATAACAAACTCAAGCGCGTTGCAAAAGTAAACCGCCTAAGTCAGGTTTTATTCACGCACGTTGAAAGCCACGATTCGCAAAATCACATGACCATCACAACATAATTATACTAAAAACAATCAGGGATCGTAATATGGCACGATATCTAAGACTCCGTGGACAGTGTAGACTGTATACATGTAAGAACTCATTTTGAGATAATTATGATGTTTTCTAGATAAGCTATTGTTCTTGAGTATGCTGGACTATTTTCAAGTGCTCTATGAAAGCTTTGAGACTAGAGGCTTTTGACCTTTGTTACTTCAGTCGTAGCCCACCACTCGGTTTGTAAAATTTGCTGTACTGTCATTTTGCCTTATTTTGTGGTGAATAAACTACTTACTTCGGTATAAAGAAAACGGCTTATATATATATAGTGAAAATACATAGCAAATGCGGGTCTATAAAACATACTATTGATGCAATTCGCAAAGTTTGGATCCATAGAAGATTTGCGACTTTGGTTTCAAAGCAGTTCAGCTTACCGTTGTGTCACTGAATGACGCGAGTTTCACACGTTTAGCATTACATCTTGTTGGAATGCTGCCACAAGAGAAATAAATACATTTGTACCCAACTACAGTTACTTTGCCATGATCATTGTCTTGAATTCTACACAACAACTTAGGCTAGTAATAATATTTATTGTAATATTTTGAGACTGTAAAACGCCATGCAGAAAACTAGTCGTAGTCCCTGCTTACAACGGAAAAACTGTGCTAAGGATTGACTAGCGCATTTTTGACTAGTACATTATCAAGTGTTCCTCATAAAAACTAATCGATACATTGCAATTGCAAGATATTGCAAAGCATACTCTTAAGAGCTTTCTTCAATTAACTTACAATCGGAGTCTTCATTCGTTTGCTCGCTCAGTACTGGATTTAGGTGATATTCGTTTCTTCGACATGAATTAAAGAAAGTGCTAAGATCTGCAGAAGAACAAACGTCGTCTCAGGCCACAATCAACATCAAGAATGTAAGAAACACCAATCGATTATTATCGGTATAATGCTCAAAAAATTGAACCAGAGTAACAAACTCAAGCGCGTTGCAAAAGTAAACCGCCTAAGTCAAAATTTTTGAACGAACCCCGGAAAATACAATTAACATGAATAATGACGTCTTTAACTATGTAATTGTGACGTCACACAATCAACGTGATGTCTAACCCTTGAGACTGTATAATATATAAATAATTATATGACATTAATAGAGCGCTTATAATAATTATATCTCATTGTGTTTAACCATTAGGGTCTGTGCATGGAGGCTTGTATAATAGCTAACGGTCTGTGTAATAGCGTAGCTACGCTATTATACTATCGTCATGTTAAAGCTTCGTCTTCCGTGATGAACACTATCATTAATACAAGACTCAGCAACTGTTACAAATGCGCTCACAAACTTCATCGCCACCGCTACACTCATCCACTTTATTTCATAAATACCATTCCGACTGTGATTCAAAATGGCGTACTCTAAATTAACTCAGAGCGCAAGGAATTCCATAGAGTTGACTCAAAGGGCCTTTGCAGAAAACTCCGTATTTTGCTTCATGAGTAACTTTTGCTGAATGTGTTTCATTGGCTCTCCCTCCTGCAGCGGATCATCGGATCATGTGACTAATTTTGGTCTGGCGGTCCTTGCTGGGCCTCGCCCCCGTCTCCCTATCTACGCGATCTCTGCTGCCCTAGTGAATCTGGTGGAGTGCTCCAGGTCAGAAAGGTTCCGCTCTACTGAGCGAGGCGTGCTCATGGTCTCTTTTGCCCGCACAGCTCTCTAATTGGCAGAATCGCGCCTTCTCAGTGGTTGGCCCCTGATATCTGGAACGGGCTTCCTTTGGCGCTGCGATTGCAAATCACTAATCCACTCTGAATAGATTCTATTCTTGCCTCAAAACTGTCCTATTTCAGCCGTGCTGGAGTCGGGAGCAATCCTGAGTAGTAACCTTGAAGGGGCGCTATATAAATCTGCGTGATGAATGAATGAATGAATGAATGAATGAATATTATGCAGAATAATCCGCCGAAATGACACAGAAGTCAAATAACGACAGAAGTGTTGGAGGAATATTTGTATTAAACACTGGAAATAATTTAACAATTTTAGTAATAGTAATTGATACCACGATGTGCGAGGGAATGAGTGGGAGGATGACTGCTAGACCCATAATCCACAATTCTAATTCTGTAGCTCGATCGATAGACTCCATCTGTAGAAGAATGCCATCCGACCGCACTTCACTCTAGCTGGACTGAAACCATTCCAAGCGTCAACAACTATGTTGTCAAAAATATATATATAATTTCGTTTATTGAAAATAGAAAGTTGACAGACCGCAACTTTTCACATAGAAGAAAAACAGAGAGAAAATAGCTATAATTATTAGTGTAATGTCAGTACGACAATGAATCGATGGATTGGATTGGGTTATCTCTTTGATATTGACTTAAAGAGCACACGGGGGATGAAGCTTCGATCGTCTTTATTTGGCAGCTCAAAGTCATGAGGTCTTTGGCGCAGTGCATAGTTCCGTCGGACTGTAAAAATACAGTTTTCACATACTGTGTGAGGATTTTTCGTTTTCTTGGACCGAGATGTAACATGTCCTCGACGTTTTCGAAGTTTTATTCCAACAAAACTTATACTCAGCTACGTAAATCAACGCCAGTCAACAAAAGTAACCTACATGCAATTGTACAGGTACCTGTAGTTGCTGTTTATCAACGCTGTCTTATAATATGATTTATACCGGTTTGGGCTGGCACTGCCAGAGTACGGGTATACCTCCCTGCCTGCCTGACCCTTTGAATCTGGACCTGGAACCGATTCTGAATCTACCTGCCTATCGATTCTGTTTTGACTAAACGTCTGTGAATAAGCTGGTTCCCGCGACTTCGCTTTTGGGGTGCTGTAGGTCTATTCTTTTCTTCTTGCAGTTTCTGCGCAGGCCATTCCCAAGGTTCATTCATAACTAAAAAAAAATCAGGGTCGGACTGGCTTGCATACACTACATGTAGAATTAGGCCTATGCTTATACGCGTTTGTTCATCTCAGTCCGTCGAGACGTTACACCGGCCTCTGCTCCTCTTTTTCTGCTGCGCTGTGCCTTGAACCTCCAAACAAGCCGAGAGCTAAACATCGACTACCTCGCTTCAACCTACTGTCTTCCCGCGTGTTTCACAGCACCACACTTCCGGTGGAGAACCCCCAAAACATTTACAGGTCAAAAGGGTTCCATAGACAAAAAAGATTGGGAAGCACTGTCCTAAACCATTGTTGCGGCACTTACGCAATGCGCAGGATCCGTTTTATAATATAATCAACGGCAAGTTAAAATGATAATACGGCCCTGGGGCACGTAGCCCCTGGGCTGTATTATCCATTAGGCACAGTAAGCACTGTGCCTACTGTCTACGAACCTTTCAGGGTTGACGCAAGTCTGAAAACGAGATATTGAAAAAATCCGGAAATATTGCATTAGACCTTAGTGGATATATTATCCAGGATATTAAATTTAAATAATCAAAATTGCAAAAAGTAAATTGAGATTTAAAATCAAAACTGGATGTGTTCGCCAATCACGATTAAACATGACGTCAATAAATAATGTGAATGCGTAATAATGCGTTTAGCTTTAATGCAGGGCTGGCAGTTGGGACCAACGAATGTAAGAATTCCTAGGGTCTATGACGACCTTAAAAAGGCCCTGGCTGCGACTGTCACAATGCAGTATCCAAATGGCCAACGAGCTGATATCTAGCAGGCGCAGGTTAGAAATGCTACTGGATAAAAAAATTATAGCTCAAGCAAAGAACAACGAAATTTTGTTTATTTTTTAAACTGAAGTAAATTGTGTAAACAAATTCTCAATGTATTTCTGAAATGGAATATGTATTTCAACAGAGTTCTTCGAAACTACAGATATCAGAAGCAAGTATATAACCAGTAGGCTACACGAAATAATGAAACTACTTAATACAAATTGTTTAATTCTTTAGCATTCATTCGAATGGTTTATCACTCTGTGAAACGGAAGATGGTTAAAACACCGTGCGGAAAATCCTTATCATTTACAATAGCTACTATCTCATTCCTCTCGCTATTGTAAACGAACTCTTTAGCATGCAGATGCGAACCAGAAAAATCCAGGCGATTAAATTCAGAATCTAAAAGCTCCATTTCTTTGTACCGATCGATAAGCAACAGGCGTCCATAAATGTCTGCATGAATGGCCCTGCTATACATAAACATCGGTAAATTATGTGATGGCTGATATTGGCGTATAATCGTGACATCCATGTCGATCTCCGTTAGCGTTGTTTGCATTTGGTCGTTAGTTGAAACCAAGACAAGGTTTCCATTGGATTTTGGAATTATGTCGGTGAACCTCGGGATATCTGAGTACCGATATATAGTCATTTGATGCTGAAGGGAACCATCCGCGTTATAAATGCTTATTTCCTGATCCTTTTGCTGTCTTGAAAAGATTATACTGCCATTGGCAGCTACTGATAGAGTAGGCATAGGCATCGACGTCCACATAACAGAGATCAAAGGTGCAATATTAAACTGGTGTTCAGCATCTTTCGTAATGCGCGAGATTTTAATGAAACTAAAAGTTCTTCTGTATAGTATATACACGCAGTTTGACACACTGCAAGCTGCCATGCTCTCCGGAACTATTTCTGGTAACGATATGACATCTTTCACCTGTGCCAGATTGTTGCGGTCGTACACATTAATAGTGAGCTCTCCATCTTGTAGTCTGCAGAACATGAATATTTCATCTTTCAGTGTAGTCATTGTGTAGACGTGCAACGGGAGCGGAGACTGATGCAAAATTTCCAAACGAATCGTCTCCTGAGCTACAAAAAAATGTATTACTCTGTGACATAAATTGCGCAAAATAGTGGCAGGTGTTCAATACATTTATCAAAAGACGACACAGAATGATCATTTACATACACACATGCAATTATATGCGAAAACCAGGTAATAAAGTTGACTATGATACGCCCAATACATCCTACTTCAACTGTGATGCAGAATGTAGCAAACACTTGGAAATTAAAATAAACCCAAAACATCATCACGTAAGTAATGGGTTCCGCGTGAACAATAGTATCATATGAAGAGAGTTACACAAAGTGGGCATAATGAGGAAATGACTGAGGTTATCACAAATTATGTTGAGCGAAATCAATACAATGCTAAATAAGACCACTCTGCATAAACCGGAGGCCAAATTGCATTGATTGAGCTTAACATAGACCGCCTCTTAAACTGTCTTCCAGAACAAAACTGCCTTAGAAATGACGATGACGGTGGTTGCCTGGTAGTGCTGGTAATGGTCATGTCGATGAAACGTTAGTAAGTGTCTAGCGTTTATGTATACGGCCCATAACGCAGAAACCTAGTACAGCGCCTTTTGAGTACCTCACGAAACGCGTTGCGCTAGTGCTATTTAAATGGCGTCAATGTTCAATATGAATAACGAGTTCATCTGTAATGTAATGTAATGTAAATTCTCGAAAATTTCTCAGCGCCCACAAAAGCCACGTCAGGGAGACCAGCTGCTTATTCACCGGCGCTATATCAAATCAAGTCCGCAATAGCAAACTCCTCTGTTCGTTTCGGTTCCAGGTCAAAATCCGGGGATATCAAGCCGAGGAGACAGCATGGTGCTATAGTGGCAATCGCTGATCGGTGATGATGGTGGTGGTGTGGTGGCGCAGGAGTTGAATCAGGATAGGATATCTTGTACATCTGTACGGTAACTAGATATGTCCATTGTCCAATGTCCAGTCAGGCTAACTGGAAAAATCGTCACTGACGGACGCTCGCACTCACGCACTAACCAAAAAAAAATCCCTCCCAGAGTTGCAAATTCACATCCGTATCGAATGATGCTTGGAAAATTTGAATTCGCTTGCAGCTTGCACAGAACTGCAAACGTGCGTCATTAGTCTTTGAGCTGTTCGTCGTCTAGACCAGCGTTTCCCAACGTGTGTCCCTAGGGTCCTTAGGGTTCCTTGAGCGGAATACAAGGTTCCGCAAAGAAATAATAGGATAAGTGTTGTTTGAACGTGTTGTTACGTTAGAAATCAGATTATAAGTTGTTGGGGACAAGGGTTCCGTGGGGAATATTCACTTAAAATAATTTCTAATCTATTATTTTGTGGAAATTCAAACTGTATAATTTATATATATATATATATATATATAATTATATATTAAACCTACCTATCGGTCTGCTTCGTAGGCGCTATGTATATATGTCATAAAATGTTTTATTTAGGTCGGGGTTCCGTAAAAATGTTCAGATCAAAAGGGTTCCGTGGCCAAAAAAGACGGCAAGGCAGTGGCCTCGTCACCCGCCATAGTATGCCCATGCTGAGAAACCAGAAATGGTTAACACTTCATGCTAGCTTAAGCTATACACCCTGACCTAATTCCAATCTCAGGTCTTTGTTTATCGTACGCATGAAATGAAGCGGCTTCATCTATTTCATGAACTAACCAGTGCGGTCTAGAGTCCTGTGGAGTTCATTTCGAAAGAAGTTGGTCGTAAGGATGCTGCTCCATTGCGAACAGACAGTTCTTAGTCGGTTTATAACAGGATCAGCTTTTTCTTTCCACACACTTTTGGCCAGCTTCGTATCCTTCACTTCCATAGCAACGGCTTTAACGAGGATACACTCAATTAGCTCCATCGGTAGATCTTGCAACTACAGTACAGGTAAAAGTGAAAACAAGAAATCTCTTTACAAACTTTAAAATCATCAGCACAAAGTATACGAACTGGAAGGGACTTTCAATCCGAGCCCATAAATACCATAGCAATCCAAATAGATGGCACGTCTAAGCATTGATCTACGTTGACTCTTATGTTCACTTTAAACTTGAACACAAAATGGACGCAGCATCACTTGACTTCCTTCGTACTTAACAGCTGACGCTGATTAAGTGACGTGTTCAGAGGTCTACCAGAGTAAAAAGGCCGTCACTCTCTATGCCAGCTTTTTCCTACTTGGTATTAGTAAACAGCAAAAAAGCATCCTCTTTTTCTGACGACCCTTTACTAGCAAGATTCATGCCGCTTATTTAACGTTCAATGCCAATTTTGACCAGAGTCCTCCAAAATTACATTCCTTAATGAAAAGTCGAATAACATGATAAACGTAGCATTTGCTTCGCAAAAGAAGAAGAGATTTCAAAATTGCACGATCTCCAAGACGTCTTGAGATTGGGACATGACGCATTTTATACATAAACGTATGTCTTTGTGTAAAATCTAATAACTCTCAAATTGCTAATGAAACTATTGACTAGAGAAAAAGAATACAAAATGTCGGTCTTTAAAAACATTTTCACTCATCAAGCAATTCACAAAGTTTGGATTTAAAGAACATTTTGTGACTTGCATTTCAATGCAATGTAGCTTACCGTTGTGTCACTCGATGGGATGAGTTTTGCACGTTTAGCATTGTCATCTTGTTGGAATACTGCCATAACAGAAATAAATGCAATTATCTACATATAGTTTATATACTGCTGTTGCACATGATTCTAGACCACAACTGATGCAAGTATAATTGCATTCTGTATTTTGCTATTATGATGTTATAATCCTACTATATTAAGAGATGGCGTGGAAGCTTGTGAACACAAATAAACAGAGATAAACTGTGCTACGAAGTTATTTGATATTGGCACTTTAAAATGGAAGCTGGATTGATGAAAAACTGTTTCCCTAAATGGAAGTTGGATTGAGAAACATTCCTGTATTGAAATAGAAGGATTATCGAAGTAGTTCTGACTAGAAGCTGGATACCAAGCTGCATGGATGGATGAAACTACGTTTTCCATTGTTATTATGATGTTAGAATCCTACAATAGGAGATTGATGAAAATAATCGTTTCAGTAATTAGAAGCTGGATTCCTGAAATATTTAGCACGTTTAAGCGAAACGCGGATATGCTTTGATTAGCCCTATTAGTTACGTGTACTTGTAGGTGCTGTCTGTTCTGTTAGTAGTTAAGATTAAATTGCATAACATGTAAATGTACAGCGCAGTGCGTTTGTCAGGCGCTTCAATAAAGAAAAGATTATTATTATTATACTTAGTGTTCCTCATGAAAGTGATTGAGTTATTGAAGCAACAAACAACCATGAAGCTAGGTTGCGTTGGTCTATTATTCAAACTTCCTAGCATGAACTTACAATCTGAGCCTTCATTCGTTTGCTTGTCATTACTGGATTCAGGTGATGTCCGTTTCTTCGACATAGCGTAAGGAAAGTAGGCCTAGTAGAAACTGCAGAAGAACAAACGTCGCCTCTTGCCACAATCAATATCAATATTGCCAGAAACACCAATAAATTGCCGGTCAATGCTGAGCAAATTAGAATAACAATACTCAAGCACGATTGCAAAAGTAAACCAAAACGAATCCCAGGAAATACAATAACTTCTAAAATTATGATTAAATTAAAGAAGTAATATCGAATCTTTAACATGAAGGCACCTTCGAGTTTCAACACAAATAATGACGTCTTGAAACTACATATTGTGACGTCACACGGTAGACACTAAGAGTAGATATCCTACACCATGGTTCATGAATTATAGGCCTACTATGAAAATTCACATTATATTTCTTTATGTAGTGCCTTTTCCAAAAACGCATAGAGGTGCTCCCGTCATAATTACGAAAAATCTGTCTCTTCAGAATGGCCTTCAACCGCAAATCGAACCAGAATAACAAACTCAATTGCGATTGCAAACGAAAACCACCTAAGATAAAAGTTTAATGGAATTCCAGGAAATTTCGATTATTAAAATTATTTTCAAATTAAAGAAGAGGCTTTATATACCCACAAGGAAGGCTCAAATCGAGCTTCAACAAAATATCTTGGAGTCCTACACATGTTGATCAAAGTTTTAGCACGTACAATAATCACAACTTGAAGTTAGACGTTGTCTCCCACTTCGTATTCATTAATACTATTAATTAAGTTACAAATTGTTAATTGTGTATAATTATTGTAATTGTAGTTACTCATTTATTTACCGTCCCTTCAGAAAACGCGCCTGTGGTGCCCCCAAATTCACAACACAAAGCAACGATCGAACAGAATGTTCTTCAACCGCTTGCGAAAAAGGGCATTAAGTTGTAGATCATGTCGCATATTGCATAAAAGCCTGTTCCAGAATGAGGGGTAGGTTCACGAAATAAAATCTCCTTAAAAATGGAGTCCTCTCGCACTCAAATAATGTCTCCCCCGTTACTTTTCGGCTTCCCTCGCAAATTTCATGTTATTAACCGTAGCATGTGGTTTAAACTATTAAATATAAGACTTAATATTATTTACAATGAAGTCAGAATATCGACTCGCTTAGAATTAAAATTAGGGGCATAGCTTTTAGACAAAAGTGAGTGTATTTCCCAAGGAATTGAGTCTCCCGGTGGAGAGATTATTTCAACGAAGGGTGAAATAGTTTCTCCCATTTGATGCTTACGTGAACAGTTTTATAACAGACGACATCACGCTTAGTCTAATCGTTCTCGTCAGAAGTTCTGCACAGTCAAGCACACAGTATCCAGAGTAAATGTAAATGGACACTTTTTTATAGCGACCGTGTGGCCTTGGCCCTGCCATTGTTTTAAGTGAATTGATCGGGTTAGATAATTCACCACCGCTGCCCGTTTAGGTGCCATGTCCTTTGAGGTCCCTTTGTACTGACTGTCCAATGGTTCTTCAGCCAAAAAGAGACGTTCGATAAATCATAGAGGCATTATTGGATTCAGATGATGTTCGTTCCTTCAAAGTGGCGTTTGGAAAGTAAGCCTACTAAGACCTGCAGAAGGCAAAAGTCGTAATCTATATCAATTTTGCAATTTTGCAAGAAACACCAGTCGATTGTCGGCAAAATGATGAGCAAATTGATCCAGAATAATAAACTCATGTAGGCTCAGTGTGATTCTCGTTAACGATAACGATAACGAAAATGTTCGTTAACGAAAATAAAATGATTTCGTTAACTATAACTATAACTATAACTAAAAAAATATCATTAACTATAACTATAACTATAACGAAAATAACAATAACGAAAATTCATCTTTATTTTCGTTAATACAAAAAATAAAAATAGAAAGTGCAATAAGGACGATTCGACATAAATGAGAACAAAAAATGCGATATTTATATTATGCAATTTGTCAGTTACTTTGGAACTCGTGTATTCATGAAGCTAAATGCACCCATGCTTCAAAGGCTTTCAAATCTCTGAGCAAATTATGAAACAGCGTGTTAATACGCACAATTTTGCTTATAGCCTTAACTATTGTAACTATAAGTAGTGACTAAAATTAACTAAAATAAAAATCCATTAACTATAACTGTAACTATAACTAAAATAAAATCTGTAAGGAGAATCACACTGTGTAGGCTACGATAGCAAAGGTAAACCGGCCAAGGGAAAATTAATCTAAGAAAATACATTATTTAAAATATAGGCCTATTCAAATTAAAACAACCGAAGCTTTAACATTAAGGACGTTTCAACACAAATAATGACATCTTGAAACTATTGGTCGAAAAAACAAAGGGACACGCAAGCGTCTTTTTCTAAGAGGATGCGATGCCCTATCTTGAGCATGATCACAATTAAGTGCTAGGAGCGAATTGCTTATCTCTTGCCTAATAATTATGACATCTATATATGCTTACATAGATGAGGATGTTTGCTTGTCCTGTCTTTGCGATGTCTTTGGTTGCCACACAAACCATAACCAAAACTTTTTCTTAAATTTTTGGTTATGGTTTGCGTGAGAACCAAAAACATCGCTACAGTCGTGCATTCAATCGGATATGGCATCGTTTGTAATCGTCTTTCTCTTGTCCTGCAAACATCAGCAGAGACGCAAATTCAATGCAAATATACAATATTATACATGTATGTTATGTCGACTAAAAGACGGCGCTCGCCCGTATACTCCAATGCCATTGGGGATATACTCAGACATGTAGAATGTAGCTGTATTTTCTAGCCTGTCTTGTCAATTCGCAGTTTGCTTGTCCTGAATTGTCAGTCTCATTTGCCACTGTAGGCCTTTTTAATTAATTAGTCAGAGTCATAGGCGTCACCAGATGAATTCAAAGGCCCACGTCCCCGACTCAGAAACTTTAGAATAGAGTTTCTTAGCCGCTTCAACAGCTTGAGTGAGGCCTACTGTCTGCAGGCACTGATACAAAGACCTTTTGTGAGAAAGAAAGACGAAAGTCGAAACACTTTGAAAATGTGAAAGGATGATATCACGAATATCAATGTTGGTAGCCACAAAAGAGACATCCCTATGTGGCTGTACTTCAGAGCTTATTGATCTGCGGCTGTAATGGCGTTCTTCTCTAAACCAGCGTTACCGAAACTGTTTGGCCAGGAAACCCTTCGCTTCTAAAAAGCTAATCGCGATTACAAAACCGTTCTCTCTAACCAATGAACTCTATAATCTGTGAAGAACTCACTTGGCTATATTTTTAAACTTATTTTGCATAAGAAAGTAGAATTGAAAATCCATAAAATTTTCATTTCGTTTGTTTTATGTCACTACTATTTCTTAGTTCCTATCGTCATTCATTTGAGAAGCCAGGCCGAAATCAAGATATATATGAGACTGCAGACCAAGCAGGTTTAGGGCTAAGAAATACTGTGTACATTTAATCTTGGCATCTTACATTATTTATTTTTGAAGTATTTAAAATGTCTAATTTGCTGTAAATAGCTAAAATTTTAAGTAAGTGTTGTGTATGAATTGATATTATACAAAACACCGGATTTGAGTTTAACACACCATCTCATCTAAAAAAATACCAGAAAAGACAGCAGCAGAGTTTTTAAGATTAAACGCAAGAAGAACATAAGAACGAAATTATTTTATAATGATGAAAAGTGTGTCCAAAATTCTCAATGTTCATCTGAAAAAGAACAGGTATTTCATCACAGTTATTGTAAACCATAGAAAATAGGACCATTAGACTTTGTATCGAAACTACATAAAACCAACTGTCCCTTTCGTCCACATCTTGTCAAGTGGTTACTTTCAAATATCCTTCAAACGGAAGATAACCAAATAACTGCTCTGAGAATTCTGACCGGTTACAATAGCTACTATCTCATTCCTTTCGCTATTGTAGTGGAAGTCGTTGAGGAAACTGAACTGGCCTCCACCCAGGAGATGACCAGTAGAATCCACGAGATTAAATTCTGAATCTATAAGCTCCATTCCATTGTACCTATCGGCAAGCAACATGCGACCATAGTTGTCGACGTGACTAATAGATTTATCTACGTTTAGTGACGACTGATATTGGCGTATCATAATGCCATTCACGTCGACCTCGGTTAATTGTCTTCCGGAAACAAACACAAAATTTCCATTTGACTTTGGAACAATGTTACAGAACGAAGAAATACCTGGGGACAACTTCACGTCCTGCAGCATGGAACCATTCGCATCACATACAATTACCGGAGCATGTTTTTTAAATGGTAGCCTTGAAAAGAGTAAGCAACCATTGGCAGTTACGCGCATAGTAGGAAATGGCAGGTACAGCATACTGTTCACTAATGACACAGAATACCGGTGTTCATCATCTCTAGCAATGCGCCGCAGTGAAAATTGATAATAATACACCCTGCTTAACAGATACACGCAGTTTGACCTGCTGCAGGCTGCTATGCTGTACGGACGTAATCCTGGTAGCGGGATGACATCTTTCACCTCTGCCATATTGTTACGGTCGTAAACATTAATGGCAGCGTCTTCATCTTGAGGTGTGTTGAGCATAAATATTTCATCTTTCATTGTAGTTATACTGTAGACGTATATCGGGAGCGGAGACTGATGCAGAATTTCCAAACGAATCGTCTCCTGAGCTAAAAAATAATATTTTGCTATGTAAATTTAACAAAACTAACGGCATGATTGTGTTATACCGTACACGTGTTATCTCAAAAGGCGAAGTTATCAAATTGTTCATGCATGCGTCTACGTGTAGAAAAGACTAATTAGAAAATTTACTGTATTATTAATAGGCCTGTGCATTCTACTTCAGATGTGAAGAAGAAGGCATAAGAAATTTGAAACTTAAAATAAACCTGAAAAGTGAAAACGGAATTAGTGGATGCCGTGCGTAGGACTAGAAGAAGTGAAGAGTAGTGAAGAGACTGGACCGGGTCGGGAGCGCCTCTGTTTTTGAGTGGCGCTATATAAATGCTTGATTACGATTACTACACATAATAAATTCAAATAGGTTAAGGTGCGCTTAAAATGAGGCGACTATGTCTTTTTCGTGAACTAACCAATGCCGTCTAGAATTCCGTTGACTTGATTTCGAAAGAAGTTGGTCGTAAGGATGCTGCTCCATTGCGAACATACAGTCTTAAGTCGGCTTATCACAAGATCAGCCTTTTCTTTCCATACACTTTTGGCCAACTTCATACCCTTCACTTCCAAAGTTACTGCTTTAATGAGGATGCACTCAATTAGCTCGATTGGTAGATCTTGCAACTACAAGTAAAATTTAAAAGATATCATAGATAATTATACACATTACAACTCCTCCGCATAAAATCAACGAAGTGGATGAACGATTTAAACCGAACCGTAAGCACCACACAATCCAGAAGACACTTTGAAGCATCAACAGCGCTCATAGCAGCCGTGAGATGTCGCTAAACACTTGAACGATGATGTCATGAAGGCGCAATGGACGCAACTTCACAAGACTTCCTTTGCAGTTGAAATGGGACGCGGTGGTGTAGCGGTATGTTCTGTGCCTTGTAATCAGGGGGTCGCAAGTTCGAATCTACCTCAAACCTCTGCTTAGCGACGTTGGACAAGTTGCTCATCCCCAATTGTCTTCACACGACGAAGGAAACCACCTCACTCATCTCATCCCCAAGTGGCGCAAAGGCCAATGGACCTGCCTTCGAACAGAGAACTCATCGTTGTCAGTTGACGTTACGTTGGTGGTGTCGTATCCAGAATTTTGCAAGAGGGGATTGAAAGCTAGGCCGTGTGTATCTTTGCTGACTCTGCCTAGCGCTTGTGCACTTAAAGCTATCTCCTTCGTAACCATTTTATTAGACCTAGTTATCAAGATTTATTCCAATTAATTACTTTTTAGACCAATTTTGATCAGTTTCTTCCGAAGATTGCCTAGGGATATCTTCCACAGGAATAGCAGCTATAGCTCCTCAGTCTTTCTCTTGCCTTGTTTCAAGAAAGCCTTCAGTCCATTTTATTTTTTAGCGATAGCAATGACTTGGGCCAGTAGCGTCTCTAAATCAGCGAGTGGCCCTTTATAAATGTTCGATTACAATTACAATTACAAAAAGCTACACAGGTTTTATTCAGCAAGCTGAAAGCCACGATCGCAAAATCACATGACCATCACAACATAATTATACTAAAAAAACAATCAGGGATGGCTAATAAGGCACGATATCTGTATTGACTGTATAGAGTGTAAGACCACCTTATTTTGAGATAATTATGACGTGTTTTCTAGATAAATTATTGTCCTTGAGTATACTGGACTATTTTCAAGTGCTAATGAAAGCTTTGAGACTAGAGGCTTTTGAGCTTCGAGACTTCACCGGTAGCCCACCACTCGGTTTGTAAAATTTGTGTATTGTCATTTTGCTTTATTTTGTGGTGAATAAACTACTTACTTACTTACTTATATATAGTGAAAATACATAGCAAATGCGGGTCTGTAAAACATACTATTGATGCAATTCACAAAGTTTGGATCCATAGAAGATTTGCGACTTTGGTTTCAAAGCAATTCAGCTTACCGTTGTGTCACTGAATGACGCGAGTTTCACACGTTTAGCATTGTCATCTTGTTGGAATGCTGCCACAAGAGAAATAAATGCATTTTTACCCAACTTCAGTTACTTTGCCATGATCATTGTCTTGAATTCTACACAACAATTGAGGCTTGTAATAATATTGTATTGTAATATTTTGAGACTGTAAAACGCCATGCAGAAAACTAGTCGTAGCGTGTGCTTACAACGGAAAAACTGTGCTAAGGACTGACCATGCATTTTTGACTTGCATCATCAAGTGTTCCTCATAAAAACTAATCGATACATTGCAATTACAAGCAATTGCAAAGCATACTATTAAGAACTTCCTTCAATTAACTTACAATCGGAGGCTTCATTCGTTTGCTCGTCAGTACTGGATTTAGGTGATATTCGTTTCTTCGACATGACTCAAGAAACGTGTTAAGATCTGCAGAAGAACAAACGTCGTCTCTGGCCACAATCAACATCAATTAATGTAAGAAACACCAATCAATTATCGGTATAATGCTCAAAAAATTGAAGTAGAATAACAAACTCAAGCGTGTTGCAAAAGTAAACCGCCTAAGTCAAAATTTTTGAACGAATCCCGGAAAATACAATTAACATGAATAATGACGTCTTCAACTATGTATTGTGACGTCACACAATCAACGTGATGTCTAACCATTGAGATGTATAATATATAAATATATCACATTAATATAGCGCTTATAATATATCTCAATGTGTTTAACCATAGACGTCTGTGCATGGAGGCCTGTATAATAGCTAGCGGTCTGTGTAATAGCGTAGGCTACCTGCGCTATTATTAGGCCTATTCAGGCTTCATGGTAACGCTTCGTATTCCCTGATGAACACCTTTATTAATCCAAGACTCAGAAACAGTCACAGATGCGAATGGAATGTTTCATCATAGTTTGTTTTACATCATTTATTTCATAATTATATACCATTTTAGCTATGTTTCAAAATGACGTACAGTGAGTAGGCGGGCTAATTAACTCAGAGCGCAAGAAATTCCACAGAGTTGACCGAAGAGCCAAAACAGAAAACTCCGTATTTTGCTTCGAGAGTAACTTTTGCGATATTTGCAGCACGATCTAATAGAATAGTAGGCTACGTGAAGCAAGTGATCGCGAGGTAAAGGCATCATGTGATTAATTAAAGCTCCTCTTAGGTTCTGAAATACTGACAATGTATTCCAGCCACAAGTCTCCCCCAAATGACTTTCAAAAGAAGCGAGTATGAGTGAATCCAGGACTATTAAAGGCTTGGTTTTTTGGGGTTTTTTTGTTTTTGTTTTTTAAAAAAAAAACCAAAAAATGCTAATTTTAGTTTTTTGGTTTTTTACAAATTTCAAAATTATAAATGCCAAAAATGTCGTCTCTTCAACTCTCTTGGCAATTGCTGCATGGTCTTTGTTAACTTCTTTTTATGACATTCTACGGTTCTACTGTTCTAGTTAATTTCATTTATAAATATGCATCTGATTAATTTGAACGGTATTATGCCATTTTATGAGTTTTATTATCCGAAATAGGAAAATCTCAAAAGCAAAAAACAAAAACAAAAACCAAATAAAACCAAAAACAATAAAAACAACTTTTCATTTTTGCACCCTGAGTGAATCTGGTGGAGAAGCGGACTCCAGAGACAGAAAGAGTTTCACAATCGATGTGATGACTGGTGTATCGATCAGACCAACAACCCTCTGGCCAATAACCCCCCTCCCTCCAGAGCCATAACGCTGCCCCCCTCGGTATTTGATTATGTGCACTTTCTAATTAAGTAGCAGAAATATCTAGTAGTCATCGATTAATTAAGCATGCTAGTCAGTTTGTATATGCAGATCATATAAATTAGGGCAAACATTATTCTACGTCTGCCGGATGTCTGCAAGTTACTAATTACAATATTTGTTATTACAGATGACAGGTTCATAGCTTCAAGGTTGCTTATTAGGCCTACATCGTGCAATGAAATTTTATTTGCAATGAGATTATAGTAGGGGCTTATGCCTAACTGAAATAGTAAAATGTGGAGCAGATTAGGCCTACCTGATGAACTTTTCTGAAGCAGGTCTGTAACGTATTTTACTGAGTTTAGGCATTAAGATACAGATCCCAGAGCGACCGAAGTGGTTGTGGTTGGAGACATATTTTTTTATTAAACACTCTCAATAACTTAACGATTTAGTAGGCCTAATAGTAATTGATAGTACCACCACTACCACGGTGTGCAAGGGAATGAGTGGGAGGAAGACTGCTAGCTACACAATCCTCAATTCTAACTCTGCAACTCGATCGATAGACTATCTGTAGAATGTCATCCAGCCGCACGTCACTCATGTCGATCCAGACCACCTGACTTTGTCCTACCGCTTAAAGATGACAGGAATTATATCCCAAGGATTTTATTTAGGAGTTTGATGTTGCTCTGTTGACCAAGAAGCCCTTTGCTGGAACAGATATTTAAAAACTATTAATTATTCCAATTCTTTTTTTTATCTGGCAATACGACTTTCTGTAATGGGTTGCGGTGTGTCAACCCAGTGATTCATTATTAAACGAATATATATATATTCTAGGTGCTCTGAAACCATTCCAAGCGTCAACAACTATGTTGACAAAAATATAGTTTTCACATACAGTGTGAGGATGTTTTATTTCTTGGATCGAGCTAGAACAAGTCGTTGACGTTTTCGAAGTTTTTATTCCAACAAGACTTATACTCAACTACGTACATCAACGCCATTGCTAACAAAAGTAACCTACACTATAATCCTATACGCGTTTTTTCATCTCAGTCCGTCGAGACGTAACACCGGCCTCTCTTTTTTGTCTGCTGAGCCGAGCCTTGAACCTCCAATCAACCCGAGAGCTAAACATCGACTACCCCGCTTCAACCTATTTCTTTCCCGCGTGTTCCACAGCACCACACGTCCGGTGGACCAGCTACCTAATTCAGTTAGACAAAAACAGCTCACGGTCCATGGTCACAAGCTCAATACCTATCTGGGTCATAGGCGGAGACTTGGTCTTGGGTTTGGGGGGACCGGTGAAGGAGCGGCCGAAGGGCGATCGGCGAGGCGCGCAGCGCCGAGCAGGGGAAGGGTTTGGGGAGGGGGATGTGCCCCCTCCCCATCTAAAATTTTTTGAATTTCCACACTGTAATGGTAGCATTTTAAGCTGTTATTTAAAAAAAATTGCTCTACAATTTGAGTGCTGATAGGAACCAGCTCTCACTCGTAGCTTACATGCAGCTTGAGTTGTGTTTGAGTTTGGGGAGGGGTTTGAGGAGGGGATGCGACCCTTCCCCATGCAAAATGTTTTGAATTTCCACACTGTAATGGTAGCATTTTAAGCTGTCATCTGAACAAAATTGCTCTATAATTTGAGTACTGATAGGAACCAGCTGTCACTCGTAGCTTACATGTAGCTTGGTTCGAGTTTGGGGAGGAGTTTGGGGAGGGGATGCGACCCCTCCCCTATCTACATTTTTTTGAATTTCCAGACTGTAATGGTAGCATTTTAAGCTGTTTTCTGAACAAAATTGCTGTATTATTTGAGTGCTGATAAGAACCAGCTGTCACTTATAGCTAACATGTAGTTTGAGTCGTGTTTGAGTTTGGGGAGGGGTTTGGGGAGGGGATGTGACCCCTCCCCTATTTAAAATTTTTTGAACTTCCACACTGTAATGGTAGCATTTTAAAATGTCATCTGAACAAAATTGCTCGCTGTCACTCGTAGCTATTTTTATTATATTCATGAAATATTTCAGAAATATTGGGGGGGATATAAGCAGCTCCGTCCCCCCCCCACCTCAAGTTTTGGGGGGGACCGTCCCCCGCTGTCCCCCCTAAGTCTCCGCCCCTGATCTGGGTCTACATGATCAATGCTGTGAACGTTAATTTGCGCCGATGACATAGCAAGTTTTAATCGTGCGTTTCTATTGGAAAATTTCATGACGTCATGAACTTTTTTTACTGCATTGTGCACGCGCTGACCACGCACTTACAGCTACTAATTGAGCCTATAGCATTACACGCCTCGTGTTGCTGGATCCATCCAGCGGCCGGGCATTGTTAACATGGTAGAATCACGTGACGTGGAGTGCGGGTAATTTATTCAATGGAAGTTACAGATCGAGAAAAATGTGACAAGTCAACGGATTTTTTGGAAAAATACCAACGCTTGCGAAATAGCGGAAAGCAAACGTCCACACTTATGCAACGGCGAATGAGTCACGGACCAGTCAAAGTCAATGCGAGAACTCAGAGACGCAGGATGCGCTGAGTATCAGCGGGAATCAAATTCGCTAAATAGAGCAGGCAGAGGAGTGTAATGCCAGTAAACGCCACCTCGAGTGTCGTGATTGGGAACATCACGGCATTTGAGAAGTTAGGTCAATATCTAACCGGTCAAAGTGACTACATATAAGGCTACAGTAGCTAAGAAAGTTGATTTTAAATAACCGAGTTCTCGTTCTAAGAGTAATATCAGTGCTCAACGACAGGTTCAGAACTTAGAAATAAGCCTACTCTACAAATTTGGAGGAGTTACCAACAATTTGCAACATATTTTCAATTTCTATTTATGTGCAAATAATTTAAATGCTAAAGTGAATGTTGTGCGTGAATTGATTTTGTAACGAACACCGGGTTCGGGTCTAAAGCACCATTCCTATCTTGCAAAATGTCAGTAAAGGTAGGCCTAAGAACAGAATTTCTTAAAGAGGAAGCAAATATGAACGAAATGATTATGTTTATTTTCCAAGTGAAGTAAATCGTGTAAACAAATTCTCAACGCATATTTCAAACAGAATAAGCATTTCAAAATTTTCAAAACACTTCTTTGAAATAAAAAAAACAGTGGCTACTATAACACGACCATTACACGCGATATCGAATCTAACTAACACAGATTGTAGAAACAGAATAGTATTTCAACCGAGTTCTTTTAAATAAAAGACAATAGTTACTAAGATACGACCATTACACGAAATATCGAAACTAGGCTAACTAATACAGATTGTCAAAGCAGAATAGGTATTTCAACCGAGTTCCTTGAAATAAAAGGCAATAGGGCCTATATAGTTACTAAAATAATACGACCAATGCACGAAATAATTAGAGAAACTAATATAAATTGTCTATATCGGGATTATCTATTCGAGTGGTTTATTCTTCTGTAAAACGGAAGATAATAATTAAAGCACCATTTATAGTAGTGACTATTTCATTCCTTGCTCTGTCGTAGTGCATTCTGCCAGAGCGAATTATTTTGTCCTCATCCAGTTGCAGACCAGTGAAATCCATGAGATTGAATTCAGAATCTAAAAGCTCGTATCTGTTGAGCCCGTCGGCAATCAATATGCGTCCATACATGTCTGCATCGCAAACACTATGAAATGCACCAATGGCTGACTGATAGTGGCGTAGAAGAGTGCCATCCATGTCGACCTCCGTTAATGTTATTTGCAATTCGTCGTTAGTTGAAACAAGGACAAGGTTTCCAGTTGATCTAGGAATTATACGGTAGGGTTTCAAAATATCTGAGGACAACCTTATTTCATGTTGCAAGGAACCATTGGCATCATATATGCTTATAACGGCAGGCTGCTCACTACTTTCCTCCATTGAAATGATTAGACTACCATTGGCAGTTACGGATAGAGTAGGCTGTGGGCGAGGCGACCACAGTTCACTAATCACTGGTGATACAGTGAACTGGTGGTGTTCATCATCTTTCGTAATGCGTAGGATTGAAACGGCAGTGTGTTTAAAAGATTCTCTGCATTGTGCATAAACGCAGTTTGACACGCTGCAAGCTGCTATGCGCGGCGGATACTTTCCGGGTAGCGGGATGACGTCTTTCACCTCTGCCATATTGTTGCGGTCGTAAACATTAAGAGTAAAATAGTCTTGTCCTTCCGATTTGCAGATCATAAACACTTCGTCCCTCATCGTAATAATTTGCATGACCAGAAACGTCTCTGGAGGCACGACGTACGGATACTGATGCAAAATTTCCATATGAACCATCTTCAGAGCTAAAAAATATTTTACACACAGAAATTTAAAATCATACATGAATACATCTGTATGCTCGTAAAATTGACTTTAGGCCTATGCAGAATAAATATAAAGCAGAAAGATGAAATCGTGATATTCAGAAGTACGTGCATGGAAGATAATAGGCTTATAGCGTAATTTCTTATGAATACTACGTGGGCAATTTGAAATCGCGTGCATACGTAAGTCAGTATGAACTGCTGCTTATGGAGAATTATTGTCCTTGTATATTGTTCGTATGTGAATGCGCGTTTGTCTTATGGTATAGGGGAGGGTGGGGCAAAACGCCCCCTTTAAGGGAAATTGTGTCCAGAGAGCAAAACATAATAACATTTGAAAAACATTTATGATCATCAACAACACCTGCACTAATGCTACACTATCACTAAATTTAAAAACTTAAATAGATTCAAATTTCGGCACAGAATTGTCTTAAAATTTTTTATTCAACATGGGCATTTTGCCCCATACATGGGGCAAAATGCCCACACCCTGGGCATTTTACCCCACAGGTAATATATACTAGATCTTTTTCTTCTTCTTTTGGTTTTCTGCCTTGCTATAAGGCAGGTTCGTACGTGCAATGTCGCCATTCATCACGTTGTCTGGCTCTCTCTTTCAGCTTGCTGTAATCCTCCTCCATCATCCAGTCCAACAACATCGTTCTCGGTCTTCCTCTGGTCTTCTTCCCCTCCATTCTTCCCTCAATTATAATTCTTAGAAGGGAGTCTCCCCTCAAGATGTGGCCCAACCATTTTCTCTGTCGGCTTCTGATTATCCCTATCAGGGATCTTTATCGTCCACCATTTGTAGTATGTCTTCATTTGTCCTCCGTTCCATCCAGCTGATTTTCTCCATCCTTCGCCATATCCACATCTCGAAGGCCTCTAGTCTTCTGATGTCTTCCTTCCTCAGGGCCCATGTCTCTGATCCGTATAACACCATACTCCATATCATTAGACTTGATAATTCTTTTCTTCAGATTCTTATTAAACTTTCCTCTCATAAATTCCTTTCTTTTTTAGAAAGCATCTATTCCCATAGCTATTCTTCTCTTTATTTCTACATGACACTTTGCGCCATTTGTGATCATACTTTCTAGGTAACAGAATTTCCGACTTGTTCCAGTTCATTACCATCTATAGTAATCTTTACTGTTGTTTCCTTTCCTTTCCTTATCTGTGTCTTTGTGGTGTTTATTTTCATATCATACTCCTTCGAGATCTTATTTAGCCGATCCATCATCCTTTTGTAGCCCATTCTGGCTACCTGCCAACATTGCCTGGTCATCTGCAAATCCTAGTGCTTTCGTTAATCTTCCTCCTACCTTTATGCCCTCCTTCACCTCCTCCATCGCTCTCGTACTAATTTCTCAATGTAGATGTTAAAGAGTATTGGTGATAGCGGGCACCACTGTACTCCTATCACTCCTAGTTCTGAAAGTTTTCCTTCTAATTTTATTCTATATACTTTCTGTCCCATGTATAGGTTTCCTATGAGTCTTCTGTCTTTCCAGTCCACCCCTATTCTGCTCAGTGCATGCATTAATTTCTTCCAATCGGCTCTATCAAAAGCCTTTTCATAATCCACAAAGCATACGTATACAATGCTCCAATTGCATTTCGTGTGCCCTTCCCTTTCTGAAATCGCACTGGTCCTCTCCTAAACAGTCATTTGTTTCTACCCTGGACTGCATTCTCTTTGTGACCAAGCTGGCAACTAAACCTTTTAGATGTCTAGTAAGAGTTTTACTTAAAACTTTATAAATTTGTTCTGCTTTTCTCTTACTAATTTCGCCCGATCTGACTTTTGTCAGAGCAATTTCCAAAGTTTCAAGACCATATTCTCCTCTCTTTGTTTTTCTCTAATAGTTTCGTACCATTTTCTGTAACGAAACACTTTAAGTGCAAAACATATAAAATGTTTGCAAACAGCAGATAACACAAATATTTAAATTGGGGTAAAACTGGTAGGCATCTTTTGTGTAGACGCGAAGTCAATCAGATGAGGTAAGACGCCCAGTCACTGTGAGGTAAGACGCCCAGTGAGGCATTACGCCCATGAGCATCTGACCCCACAACAAGAGTAGTTACATTCCAGACCATTCACCAAACACGACTACTTCAATGGCGGTTTCAATTGCACTGTAACATTTCTAAATGTGTGTGAATCCAAGTAATCATACATCTTTGGGCAACTGTAAAACGGTATAATTTACACACACAAAATTAAAACAGGAAATGTTTACATCAGCTTTCGCAAAATTAGGTTTTTGATTGAAAACGAGTGATCTTTTCATAGGAAACACGAAAGTACAATGTCTTTCAACCGGAAATGCAAGTAATAAAACGGTTCCAAGTAAAATTTGGATTAAGTTTATTAGGTGACTGAAATAATGCTCATGGGCATCTTACCTCTCATATCGCTTTTCTCTACCCTCCCCTACTGTAGTAGCTTGTCAATCGAGAACAGGAGTTTAAATCTCCGCTGGAATATTGAAATGTATTTGAAATTTCTGCTCTTTCCTCCTTCTAGCAAACGCTTCCGGGCACTGTAAGTGGAAGAATCAGGCAGCCACCCGCTTCATAATAACTTAAGAATTAAGCATTGACTCTGCTTCTAATTTCAAGGCATCGTTTATCGCACTCGTGAAATAAAACGGTTCCGCGACAACTCGTCTACAGACTTTTCTTATACGACACTTCGTCTACAGACACTTCGTCTACCTACATTTCGTCTACAAGTGTATCTGTCAAATCCATTACGGATAATTCAACAGAGACAGATTTCTTATAGTTTCGCTAAAACGTGCTAAATAT
Organism: Aporrectodea caliginosa; assembly: GCA_020284085.1. Taxonomy (NCBI): domain Eukaryota; kingdom Metazoa; phylum Annelida; class Clitellata; order Crassiclitellata; family Lumbricidae; genus Aporrectodea; species Aporrectodea caliginosa. Next base: position 163,798 of record JACEVL010000874.1, read on the forward strand.
TCTCAGGAATCCAGCTTCTAATTACTGAAAAGATTATTTTAATCAATTAAGCTTCTATTTAATGGAAACCTAGTTTCATCCATGCATCCAGCTTGGTTTCCAGCTTCTATTAGGGGAAAAAATTATTTCGATCAATCCAGCTTCTATTTCAACACAGGAATGTTTTCATCAATCCAGCTTCCATTTTAAAGTTTCAATATCAAATAACTTTGTAGACGAAATGTCGGTAGACGAAATGTCGGTAGACGAATTGGCGTGACACCAAATAAAACTATTTTTTAAATGTGTTTCATGAAATAACCGTATACCGTCGAGAGTTCTCTGAAGTTCATTTCGAAAGAAGTTGGTCGTAAGGATGCTGCTCCATTGCGAGCAGACAGTTCCAAGTCGGCTTATCACCAGATCAGCTTTTTCTTTCCACACACTTTTGGCCAGCCTTGTGCCCTTCACTTCCATAGCTACGACCTTCACGAGGATGTACTCAATTAGCTCGATCGGTAGATCTTGGAACTATGAGCAAAAGATTTAAAGAAACCACGAATGTTTACATAGTTAAAAATGTTTCTGATGCAATAAAGTGGAAGAGAGTCCATTTTTGCCAAGCCGTAAAACCACAGCAATCTAAACAGATGGTACTTTTAATTAGCAACCTCCGTTATTATTATTATTATTATTATTATTACTTTTATGATTTTGGACCACCCTACTATAGGTGTTCTATAATCCCCCAGGTGTGAGATATTAATAAGCAATGTTAACTCTGGAGTGGCCATCCGTATCTATTTCTGGAAGAACAAAAGCGCTGTGGAACGCAAAAGCGTTGAAACGTAGGATCACAACCGACAGGCGCTGGAACAAGTAGGCCTAACCAGTTTCTCTTGGGTCGCCAGAAATTTGGTCCAGCTGACGACCCAGGTCGACGAGAAAGGCCAGTCCCTTGGCGTTAATTGGTCCCATGGTTTCAAAAGCCAATGGGACAAAAGTGGTAAGATTGCATTATTATTATTATTATAATAATAATAATAATAATAATAATAATAATAATAATAATTATTATTATTATTATTATTATTATTACTACTATTATTATTATATTAATAACCGGGTCGGGTCGCAAGACACGCCGCGCTGAACGACCTGGACAGTGGTCAGTCGCAGCCTCACACGAGCGGGCTTCCCGAACATCAAGGAGTCACCGGGACTATCAAGAACGGTAATTGACACCGTGGCTCCGTCATACCTTCGGGCGACATCCGTATCGGCGGGCGCAGCGGCAGAATTTGCAGCCACCAGGAAGAACGACAAGTACGACCAGCTCATCGCAACCTACCACTTTGTTCCGCTGGCCTTCGAGACCATGGGTCCCATCAACAACAGCGGAATGGATTTAATTAAAGACTTGGGGCGCCTCCTAACCCAGGCCACTGGAGACCCGAAAGAGACATGCTACCTTTTCCAACGCTTATCAGCGTTTCAATGCCGTTGCCTTCAGGGGCTCCCTCCAACAACCAGAAATTGTCGAGTGATTGGCCGTTCCAGATGACCACTACGCAGTCTTTGGACCTAGTCTTAATCGCCTGAGGGAATAGAACTACCTCGGGTTGAAATAATAATAATAATAATAATAATAATAATAATAATAATAATAATAATAATAATAATAATAATAATAATAATAATAATAATAATAATAATAATAATAATAATAATAATAATAATAATAATAATAATAATAATAATAATAATAATAATAATAATAATAATAATAATAATAATAATAATAATAATAATAATAATAATAATAATAATAATAATAATAATAATAATAATACAGAGTTTACAAATATTTTTAACGCTCGCAAAGTCACACAGAAATATGAATCGGAGGCGCGGTTAGTCAGTCGCCAGAGGACGAGCAGTTAGATCTTATATAGCCAGACGTTTGAAGTCAATGAGAAGTAGTGAGTTTTGAGGCGTTTCTTGACAGAAGAAAAGGAATTTGAGTAACGGAAGGGCATTGGCAGTCGATTCCATTCCCTGGGGCAGCAACACGGAATGCACGAGAGTCCATGACAGTGCTAAATCGAGGTTCAACCAAAGACCCATAACAGACTGCGGGCGGGATGTACGGAGAAACTAGAGGTTGAAGGTAGGCTGGAATGCGCGTTGCGTTGTGAGGGTTTTATTGGTAAGACAGGCCAGTTTAAATCTTATTCTGAATTCAACAGGAAGCGAATTCAGCTGACCGAGCAGGGTTAAGCAGTTTGAAGGAGAAGATACACGCAGCACCACGCGAGCCAGATAATTTTGGATGCGCTGAAGCTTGTTCATTTGAAGATCTTATATGCCTGCTCAGAGTTGGAATAATCAAGGCGAGAACGGTCAAGAGAGCAGGCTATTGTCTGTGACATGTCTTTGGTAAGAGCAGCCCTTATGTTACGCATCTAGAAGCAAGATTCGCAAAGGTGTTTATCTGGGATGTGAATGTAAGATAACTGTCCAATGCTGTCCATAGATCATAGTGGCCCGAAGTGTTTTGACAATCCTTGAAAGTGGAATAACAGTGCCAGCAAGTTCAACACTGGAATGAGAAGGGAAAGAGCGCAGTCGTTGGTGTGAGCCAAGAATGGCTGATCAAGGTTTATGGCCAGACCTTTGAAACAGAACCATGCATGCACTGGAGTGGAATTCTTCAAGAATAACTCTGCCGGACTGATCTTTTGGTGACAGAGCAATGAAAAGCTGAGTGTCAGCAGCATACGTTGAAAGGCCAAGATCACTCAAAACATGAGGAGGAAATGGACGCAGCAACACGACACTTCCATCTTACTTCACAGCTGATCGTCAGGTTAAGTGGTGTATCCAGAAGTTTGCCAGAACGAGGCGAGGCGAGTAAGTAAGGCTGTTCCTGCACACGTCGGCTCTGCCTTGCTCGGTGTTAATACGCAATATAAAAGGTTCCTCGTTTTCTGACGACCTTTTATTAGCCATCAAGATTCACCCCAATTTGTTTACTTTTATACCAATTTAAAAAGATTCCTCTAACGATTGCATTGCTCAGTGAGAAAGTAGCAACACAGATGAAAGCCGAGATCGCAAAATAACATGACGAAGGTAAGGTAATTATACTAAGACAAACAACCTAGGATTGTTAAACAAACTAACACGTTCACTGAGATATCTGTATCTAGCGATACGACTACTTTTAAGTGCTAATAAAACTATTTGACTAAAGAAAAAGGTAGAAATGTCAGCCTTTACACCAAACTCATAAAGCAATTCAGAAAGTGTTGATCCAAATAGATTTGTGACTTAAATTTGAATGTAATGTAGCTTACCGTTGTGTCATACAATGGCGCGAGTCTTGCCCGTTTGGCATTGTCATCTTGTTGGAATACTGCTACAAGAGAAATAAATGCAATTATTTCTAAATACAACTATACTTGCCTCGCCTATTGTTTAGGATTTTGGTGCTGTAATAATTATAAACATTCATAGACCAGGCCGTCTTGTGCGTTTGAGTGTAGGTTATAAGGTAACTGAAAATACACAAAGAGAAAACTGTACGGGGTTTGGTTACAATGTATTGAAGAACTTTACCAAGTGGTCCTCAAACAAGTTGATACATTGATCGAAACAACAAGTAGGGCCTAACTATTAATCAATCAATCATCCGTTTATTGAATCAACAACAGCACAATTAATTAACAACCAGTCATTTAAAAAAATGTTAATCTGCTGATGCCGTCAATAGGACAGCCCTAAAGGATAAAATAATCCGCTATTGCAGGGCTGCCCCTTTTCCACATTACATTTACTGATGGCAAGACGATTTTTATGATCATGAAGTTATAGAAAAATTCAACTTAAATAACAATGTTAGGGCTAAATCAAAACGTACTGTTAAAGCTTCATTCAGTTAACTTACAGTCTGAGCCTTCATTCGTTTGCTCATCATTACTGGATTCTGGTGATGTTCGTTTCTTCGACATAGCAGTTGGGAAGCACAAACGTCGCTTCTTGCCGCAAAATCAATATTGGACGAAACACCAATCGATTTTCGGTTACTGTTGAGCAATCGAACGAGAAAATCAAACTCAAATTCGATTGCAAAGGCAAGCAATCGAAGCTTAAGATGAACGAGTAATGACGTCTTGAAACTATAATACTATGACGTAATACAATGGACATAGTATTGAAGAACTTTACCGTGATACATCATGTTCATCATATTCATTAATCTAATAATAATAATTATTATTAACGCGAAAAATTATTTGCGTTACAAAAACCCCCATAATATTTTAAGCGTGGTCCTTCCCATGCAGGTCTGCACATCGGACAAAGCGCTTCTCCGTTCGTCAATGTCTTCCGGCCTTTCCCACGACATCTCCCACCATCTCAAGTCTTCTCTGACTGTCTCCTGCTAATTCTTCCGTGGTCTTCACTTTCTCCTTTACTTTCAGTAACCCGGATCATCACCTTGTTGACTCCTTTATACGTGTCCATACGAACCACAGGTCTCATCAATTTTAATCTTCTCTTTATGATAACGTTCTCTATATCCCTTTTTCTTTCAGCTATCTTATAGGTATATTATATTATTACACCATGAGACGTGCAGAATTATCTTCAGCCACCTATGATGTGCTGCCTCCCGTCTTTTTCTTTGTTATTGTAATTAATCAGGTCAGTAGCGACGTAGCGTAGGCTATAAGCGTGCAGGTAAATGTCCGATGTCCAGATGTTTGAGAACCAATGAGAAAGAGTATGTTTTGAGAGGTTTTTAAAAATGAGTTAGAGCACCAATTGAAGAAAAGATGCAATCAAGTTTAAGAAATTCGACCTCAAAATAAATATAATAAACGAACAGAAACGTCATTCAACTTTTCTCTTAAGCTATAGACTCATTTCAGTTCAGTAGGTGGCGCTGGTTCTTCTCACGCTATGAACTAGACACAGTTCAGTTCAGTAGGTGGCGCTGAGCTCTTATATATTCTATGAAGGTCATAATAAAATTGACTCATTTCATTTCAGTAGTTGGCGCTGCTATCCGTCCTAAGACGGTTTAATTAAAAACAATGAACATAACATTTTTAAGACGCGTTATGAAAGTTTTTTCTTTGTGACTTCGGACTGAATCGTTTTTTCTTACATTTCAATGTTTAGAACTATTATTTTCAAATTCTTTTCAACCGTCTTAGGACGGGCAAAATCTAATAATAGTAATAGCCGCCAGAACATCGATGCGTATATGCCGACTCATTTCATTTCAGTAGGTGGCGCTGCAATCCAGTTTTGCAAGTCATGCTGTGGTTGCAGATCAGTCCGGCTGTAAACATGCGCAGTTGTGAGTTTTAGGTCTATTGCTATTACGAAGACGTCCACGTGGATGCAGAGGCTGATTGTTTGAATTCAGGTCGTCTTGACTAAAGTGTATACATGTCGTTGGCCTTGAACCAAAAGAATCGTCTGCTAGGATTCGTCTGTCTGTAGTATTGCGTCGATTGACACAGGTTATTGTGGCCCTGCGTCTAATGCACAGTCAGAACTGCGTTGTTGATAATCGTGTGAAGGCTCATCAACATAAAGTGACTTATAGTAACGCGACCTAAAACCAATTATTATATGTTTCGTTGCTTAGAACGAGAAATTTTTCGTCTTCTGTTTCTGTAGAGCAAAATCAATGTGGTTATAGCGTCTGCCCGTCGGGTGATGCTGTCGAGGTCGTTCTGAGCACAATCAGTGTCTGCGGTTGGCAAGCATGACCTATGTGATGGTACCGGTTTTTAAATAAGCGAGGACGCAGTGTGATTCTCGTTAACGATAACGATAACGAAAATGTTCGTTAACGAAAATAAAATGATTTCGTTAACGATAACTATAACTATAACTAAAATAAATCATTAACTATAACTATAACTATAACGAAAATAACACTAACGAAAATTCATCTTTATTTTCGTTAATGCAAAAATAAAAATAGGAAGTGCAATATGGACGATTCGACATAAATGAGAACGAAAAATTGCGATATTTTATTATGCAATTTGTCAGTTACTTTGGAAACTCGTGTATTCATGAAGCTGAATGCACCCATGCTTCAAAAGGCTTTCAAAGCTCTGAGCAAATTGTGAAACAGCGTGTTAATACGCACAATTTTGCTTATAGCCTTAATTATTGTAACTAAGTAGTAACTAAAATTAACTAAAATAAAAATCCATTAACTATAATTATAACTATAACTAAAAAATAATACTAACTATAACTATAACTATAACTAAAATAAAAACCATTAACTATAACTGTAACTATAACTAAAAATAAAATCTGTAAGGAGAATCACACTGCGAGGACGAGGTCATCTCTACACGACTGTAGTCGCTCCACTCTTTCGCTCGCTGTTCAAAACGACGTTGGGACATACATGTACAGGTAGGCCTACGGAAGAATACTGATAGGTGACAACTTCAACGTTTAGAATAATAATAGTACAGTTTAAAATCTTTGGTAATTATTAATTTAAGTAGTTTGGCTGGTTATTGTGATTTCCTTGCCTGCTGGTTTGCTCAGGTTATGTTTGATTGTAGGCCTGTAACAACGGCTAACCTTAGAGACTAGGCCCTCTTTGCATCTGTATCATGTCATAGCACAACAGGTGGTAAAAGAGAAAACAGTTTCACTGCAATGCATTGATCGTCTACTTGTGCGGTAATTGCCGAATTGTGCTTTTCTGAGTCACAGAACCTTCGGCCACACAGAACCTTTAAACATCCTGGAGGAACATACCCTGAATTATTATTTTGCATTAGACATATCACAATAATAGCCTAGCACATGTAGGAGGCTAATAAATTGGACAAACCAAAGCACTTACTTTGTATATCCCATCCAACCCTTACCTGTAGAGCTCCTTAGTTTTGACGGTGTTTCTTGGTTCCTTTTTCAAGGCGATGGGTTTGAAGCAGACTCCGAGCGGTGACTTCGAGAAGGGGAGACAGTTGTTCAAGGAGACTTGCGCCCAGTGTCACACCGTCGCAAAGAATGGACGCCACATGCTCGGACCTAACCTTCACGGTGTCGTTGGAAGAGGTGCAGCACAGGCGCAGGGTTACTATTACACGGAGGCTGCTAAGACGAAAGGTAGGTCAACGATCAGAATATTAATGGGTGATTCTAGTTCTGTAGGTGAACATTCCGCGTTTCCAGATTTGCACTGGCTGACATAAACTGACTAACATCGACATCTTATCTAATCTTAGAACTTCGGTAGCGTCGGTGCAGCAATGCAACTCCTGTAGATACCAATCGAGTGCAACCAAAGCATATCCGCGACAAGGTCAATTCAAAGGATCAATAGGTCTAAAGGTGTTCAACCACATCAACCTAAATAACCTATTGTCCCGTTTGTTCGATCGGTGTAACAAACGAACAACCATCCATAGATGGATAATGGATACCTATGATGTAGGCTATTATTGTCCTGTATACAGAGTGTCACTGAAGTAGTTTTAAGGACATATTAGAAAAAATAGCTTGCAACGTGTCATTTTCTAATTAGTCCAGCAAACGAAGGAAATGAATTGCAATGCCATGATCAGGATTTTATGACCTTCGAAGGTAGGAAGACAATTTTTCTTGTGTCTTCTCGTTCTGCAGAATAGTCATCATCAATATCACATTTATGCAGCGCTCAAAAAGCTGAGTCACTGGAACGAGCTTTATACAGATTAATCTCTAGTAGCATCTCTACCTCTTTCTCTCACCTTAAAACCTTCCTTTTTCCTCGAAGTACCTCGCACTGGGAGCGCTTCTGAAAGGCTTATGCTATGAGAAACGCTTTATAAATGATCAAATACAATACAATACAATACAATACAATACAATACAATACAATGCAATAATATTGTCGTGCTTAATATGTGACAATAATTCTTAAGCAAAAATAAACTTTGCAATGTAATTTTGAATCTAATTGAAACATGACAGAAAGAAAAACATGTTCTGAATTTGTTTCCAAAGGTATCGTATGGACGAAGGAAGCGTTGTTCGATTTTCTGTGTAAGCCCTTCGAGTTTCTGCCTGGAACGAGAATGGTCTTCTTCGGATTGCAGAAAGAAAGCGACAGAGCAGATATCATCACTTACCTGGAGGACTCTTCAAAGTGACTGTATTGTCTATAGACTTGATTCTTTCGTCGACAGTCTGTTTGACCACCTAATGCGGGATCGACCACACAACGCGTACATAGCAGTGCACAAGACTTCAGTTAAAAGTTTGCTCAAGGTGAATGATGAGACGAATGGGGTTCCTCGCAAAGCTTCGACCACTCCTTCGTCTCCCACTACAAACTATAAGAGACTCGCGTGCTTCGCGCTGGTCTAGTCTTTGGTGTCCTAGACTGTCAATCAAAAGGTCGGGGCTTCAAAACTCTCGCCAGGGCTAGACCTAGATTTTGGCTCCACTTGCGCCCCCTAGCCATCTCAGCTTTCGTGACTACTTGCGCCCCCTAGCCACCTCAGCTTTCATGAGTACAATGATCGGACAGTGACTATAAATGGGTAGATCGGGCAGCGAAGGAGTGTACTGGCCGCCCACATTCATATGCCGAGGCTAAGAAATATGAAGTCGATAATACTTCATACCCATGGTAGCCTCTCTGTTATTCTCTTGTTCATAATTGTAGGCTACTCTTGATGGGGAAATTTGTTGTACATAACTCAGTCCATGTAAATACGATTCTGAACATTTGCTCGATAGTCCCTGCAGTGGTGAAGCTAGTTGGTGAAAACGTTTTAACCACTCTCAGCCTTTCGTAGACATAAGCAAGAGCAAAAGGTTTCATGCAAAATATCTGCTGAATATCGTTGCTTTCGCTAGTGGCCCATGAAAGTGCCACTCGGTCACTCGTTAAGAGTGACTAAAGTAGCAGCGATTCTGCGTCTCGGACTTATGCCCAATCATCAAAAGCTATTCATGTCTGTCTGGTCACTTCAAAGTTAAACTCCTCGCATCGTCCACTCCGC